>CM062805.1:161140447-161626426 GCA_031772625.1 Pinus tabuliformis | reverse complement strand
CAACAAGAGCCAAAAGAACCTCATTTAAGTAGGATTGTGAAGTAGCTGGGCTTACCGACCACACCAAACCCAAAACCATACACCATCTAGTGGCTTCACCAAGGATGGGATCTTCATGTGAGCCGACAGTTACAGGGAAAAGTGTCTATGCAGAACTGCTAATCCCACTAAGGCTAGTGGCTACCTTAGAAACAAACAAAGTAAAGACTACTTTCATTTTCCTTTATGAGAGATAGATGAGAGAAGAATAAAGGAGACCAACCTCTATCTTGCGTTTGTCTCCTTACTCGATTCCTCTCTCTTCTGATAGTCCTTTGCTACTTGCCTCCTTGTATACCCAGCTTCACAGTGTACCTGTAGAATCAGAGAAGCACAATACTATACGAGAACATGGATCTATTATCATAAACAATCTAGGATTAGATGTAAATTGACCATACAAATGCATAAAACATAAATCACACAAGAGTATGGAGGAAAACTTGAATAGCTTTATTGATAATCAAGAAAGAGCCAAGAGAGTTACAACCAGTTGTTCTGACCCAGCATCATCCTCTCAGTAAGAAGAAGCCCTTCTCCACCTCATAACAAGCTTAGATCACCCAACACTATGATCTCACACCAATACAACAACAACAATTCCTTACAAAATGCAAAATTCCAGCCCCCTGGAATCTCTGAGATGAGGGATCCATATATATATATATATCTGTAAGGGAGATGAGTCAGCTTGTAATTTGATTAGTGTATTCCCTCAAATAGTTCTTGCTTCCACTTGGAGATTGATGATCTCTTACTCATCCTTGGTCGAATTCAGAGAGGCAAGTGTCACAGGAGAAGTTTCTGGAAGATTCCATGCTTTTCCACCTCGCAGATTGACACTGCCATTTGTCTCTTCTCGCCCATCGCACCCCATAGAAGGCCTTTTTAAAATGCAATGCACCCACTGAGTGTACTTAGGTGAGATGCAACGCACTTTGCCTATGGAGCAGGTGAAATGATCCTGTTTTGACCAGTTCTGAGTAGTTTTTTATGGAGAACTTCTGGGAGAAGCTGTAATTAGTTGACCTTGTTCCTTTAGGGGTTGGAACAACACTTTTAGGGACTTAGGAGCCCTTGGTTTATGGACATTTTATGCTTGGGGTTACAGTGCCCAAAAATGTCTATAACAGTTGCCCCCTAAAGCGTGAGGTTGTTAATCTTTTTTGATGTCGGCTGAAATGCTTTATCATGAGGATTCGAAGTTCTTTCAAGCTGGGAGGAGACCTGTAATAAGATACAATACAATACATTATCTTCATAATATTTTCATGATCTAGCTGAGGTGGGCATTCCCATGCTCAGCTTTATAAATTCATTTTCATGTACATAGGACAGACAATTGGCTGAGTGTAGACTGATGATTCTGGTAGAGCCATCATCCCTTTGATTAGATGATTATCTATGCCGCAATGATGTACATTCGATGTCTTTATTTTCCTAAATATATATCGCAGCCCGGATGGATGAAACTAGATCCAGGGTCTTCAATCTCATTCGATCTTCACTCAAAGTACAAGTCGATCCATGTGAGAGATGTTCTGGAGTCGAACATGGAAAGACATTGCCTAATTACCAGCCAATGATGTAAGCTGTTAACAGGGGCAAGAGGAATCAACGATAATGATAATGACCCTCAAGGTAGTGCAGTACGATTCACATGGTGCGAATAAAGGACTTGGCGTCGAACACCACGCAAAATCTTTCGGTCGGAGGTCATTGATGTAAACGTGTTTCTAGAAGTGAGAAACATGCCATTGAGGCATGCAAGCTTCAAAGTACTGAAAGGGGTGTTCCTAGATCGACTTCTTGGATAATGAGCTGATGTTGACAAGAAGCGATCCATCATAAGAGGGCCTTAATGAATCCCACATCAATGACATAGAACAGAGAAAATGATTTTAATGGAGGTGAAAACGATATGGTGATATAAGGTTCAGGGTGGCGGTCATGAAAGAAGATGTATTATAGTGGGTGAGACACAGGTGAATTCTTGAGTGACTTCTCTTGAACATATCGGCGACACTGACATGATGGATTGGTAGCATTAACCCCAAATGTGGATGGTGTGATGTGACCATGGTGATGTGACGGGTGAATGAAGCAACCCAACCCAACTTGGATGCGGAGCGAAAGTGTCATGTTCAAGAGCGACTTGCTACCAACAAAGTTTCTTCAAGTTTTTTTTCCCAATTTTTCCCCAGTCATTGCTTACCAGTACCTCTTTATTTTTTTCAAGCTTGAGGGGATAACATATGCTTGTTCTATAATTTTCCCTTCGGGCAAACCCATCGCTATGTTTTAACGAGCCTAGCGATAATGAAACTCGTTCTTGTCTACTATGGACAAGTTTGTTGCTATTAAGTTTTAACGAGTTTAACGACAAAGATAGCTCGGTCTTTTTCAATTTTAGAGAGTCTGAAAAGGGACGTAAAGGAAAATCCAAAAATACTTTTTCTTCATCTAATCCCTTAAGTCTGAAAAAGTATAAGACAATACAGAAGGGATGAATTTTCGATACTTTTAACGAGCCGAACAAAACAAGCGCTCGATCTTTTTGTGTAATAATCTCTCAAGTCAAAAAAGATTAAAATCTAAAGGAGGGATAGCACTTCCGGTGCCTTTAACGAGCTGGAGAGGCCAATGGCTTGGCAATATTTTCATATTTTACGAGTCAGTTGAAAAGAGCTTAAAGGAGACTCGTCTTTGAGGAACGAGTGATAAAATCGGGTAGCAGCTGATTCCAGGTAAGGTTTGGAATTTTCCAATCACGGCAGTGTCACAAGGATGGCTAACAGGATCACTCTTCATAGTTGTTCCTCAAAAGGGGTAAACAATCAAATGGAGGTCAATGATCAGCCAATACAGAGTGGAGGTGATGGTGAGAACACGACCAAGGCTTTAAAGGCTGAAGTACTACATTCATGATGGTTATTTACCAGAAATCGGTTCATTTTTTTTTATTGAGCTTAAACACTGGGGGAAAAATTTGCTCATGACTTATGTTTATTTTTTAACGAGCTTGAACTATGTGCTAAAACTGCTCGATTAATCCAGTTGTATAATAAGAATGTCTCTTTAAAACGGCAATTTTTCAAATCTTTGCCCCACATCCTTTCTTTATGCAAGTTAGGAAACGACCAATCCAAAGAAAAGATAAATGATCGCTCTTTGCTTGCACGCCAAAAGGTTTGCATGCCCCCAGGTATAAAACAGAGTTTCAAGGTCACCTTTTATTCAACTGACAAAACATTTGTTTTATCAGGAAAGGTCTACCTCTTTCAGGTTACCAAAGATTGTTCTATTCACACCACAAACAAAACACTTCTTCAGCGATGTCTACCGAAATAGACAAAGGCGAGCGGTGCAGACGCCTCCACTCACATAAATTTTGACGAGGGAATCCTATTCCAGTCTAACCCCCTTTTCCAATCATGGATGGGAGTACCAGACTAGTCATACATCTCTCGTGGAAACCTACCCTATAACTAAAGTTTTCCTGCCGAAGCAGACCAGGGTGCATGCCCCCTGGGTTTCAGTCACGCCCCCGAATCACTTGCGCTCATCGGGCGGACGGACTGGGGATTGATGAGACATTCCTTGCATGAAAAGACCATTCAGGGTTGGTATATGACTATTTGCTATGTGTGAACCGGGAAATGAAAGCTTGTCTACGAGCTTGACCACTCTTCCTTTGTGTGGAAAACACATTACTCTAAAGAGTGAGGAGACAATAGCCTCCATGCAATAAATATAGTCTCGTCCAAGGAGTAGATTATAATCCAGGGGTCCTTGGACTACCATTACGTTCATTTGAACGATTTTCCTTCTCAATGTTATGGGTACATTGGGAAGGATCCCTAACGGTCGACTGGTTCCTTTGTCAAAGCCTGTTAGATTTCTCATCTCAGGCAAAAGTGATGGCGAACCAAGCGCTTTCCAAGCAGTCAAGGAAAGGATACTTACAGAAGCCCCTTCATCTATGATGGTACCGGCCATAACCATTCTATATATTTGAGCAATGATTCGGAATGGTACACTAGCCGGTAAACGGGGTATGCCTAGCTGATTCTAGTCGAAGGAAACAACTAGGTTGCTTGGAGGTGGGACCGAATAGACAGCCGGGTATGACTCTAACGAACTTCCTTCCTGTGGTAAAGGAATGGGTAAATTTCCCCCATGATCATCGGAGTCTGTGCTTACGAAAAGAATTTGGACGGTGTCATCCTTGTTCTCTTCGGTGACAGTATCATCTGAAGATGGAACCTCTGAAGGCAAGACCGGGTCAACTACCGCCTCGACCTTTTGATATTCATCTGTTATGGGTTCAGATGGTTTATCTTCAATGATAGACGCTTCGGCTGACCACCTGGGCGGGTCAGCCGAATTTTCAACTAGTGACGGACTTGGCAAGAGTTTCTTATATCCAGGACGAAGTTGTAACAGTGAAACCGGACGATCGTCCAAAACTCTTTTAGCCTAGTCTAAGAAGCGACAATGGTGGACGGCATGATTGCCTTCGCACAGTTTACAAGGAAATCTATATTTCCCTTTTTGTCCTGGGGCTTCACTTTCACTAGTTGATGGTGTGATTTCAACATGATCATCAGAGGTTGATGACACCGGATTGTGCAAACGAGGAGACCAGTCCCTTAAGATCCGAGGGATGCAAGGACAATCTCAATGAAAGTGGTCTCCTTTGCAAATGACACATGGTGATTTAGGCCTGGTCGGTGCAGTGTGTGGATTTCCGCTAGACGACGCTTGGTTGCCCCTTTTTTCCTTTGGCTTCTTCTTCTTCTTCTCTTTCTTCTTCTTTTCCTTCTTCTTCTCTGGTACTTGATTTTTGGCTTTACCAGCCTCATCAAGCGAAGAGGAAGGAGGAGAGGAAGAATTGGAGGAGTAGAGGGTTGGGGGGTAACTCTGGAATCATCCAGTTACTGACTCGATTATTCAGGAATTGCAGTGCTCTGAATGACAGAGGTTGAGAAGAGCCATACGGGCAAGCCTATTGTCAGTCCTGGAAGCGACAATCTGGCCATATGGGGTGCACCAACATCTCCCCAAGAGGAGAAGGGACTAGGATTTCCTCGAAGGGGAACTCCTTGGTTGGTGGACTCCATTTTCTTCAACCTAAGACCAACGTAGGAAAGGTGATGATTATTCTGTTTAAAATAAATTTTAGACGCTTTGACACAACCTGTTTTTCAATTTTAAAGAGTCGAGAAAAAACAAAAGATGACTCTAGTCGCCTTCGATTTTTAATGAGCCTGAAGTTACAAGTGCTCAGATGGACCTTTTCCGTTAAGGAGTCTGAAAAGGAACGAAAGGGACTACTCTGGAAATCTAGACAGAGGGATTACCAAACCAATTGCAAAACTGCAGAATACTTTTTACGGTACGGCAACCAATCTTCCCGAATGCTGTGTTCAGTGCATTGCGATCGATAGGGCGGCAGACACAGCTTCCTATGGATAAAGGGTTAAGCCTATTGTGGTCTCCAAAAATATACTCGACGGTATGTGGGAGCACTAGTCCGTACTAGCACTTATCCTCAAAGTGGAGGAATCACCCAACCAACAGTAAGAACAAGAGTTACCAGGCTTTACGACACCGGAATACGTCTCTAGCCTAGACTTCTAGATGTTGTGTGTTAGGTTCCAAAGCGTTGTTAGATTCATTAAATTTATTTTATAGTTGATCTTGATTAAGAAATTTTCCTTTCAGGTTCACCGCATGATGTAGATGTACAATTCCTAAAATGCAATCTAAGATGATAAACAGTCTTTTTATCTTCTTTGTGCAATGAAAATCCTAGCTACTAAGGAAAGAAAGGCAGTATTCTTTCAACAAAGAGCAAAGAGCACACACTATATGCGCTGTCCTAAATCAAACCAATAAAACAGTTTAAATGCAAATGCACATGCATGTATTTGTTTTCGGCCTTCTTAATATGTGAATGATAAAAAGAAAGCTAATTCGCAAATCTGAATTATTTTTCAAAGCGACAATTACTAACAAGTTTCTTTTCAAAATCAAAATGATGACAATGACAACACTTTGCGATTTGGAAATGAAAACTTGCTTTCAACACTAGGAAAACTACTAATTCAGATCAAATACAATAGTAACAGGGTAATTGACTATCAATAGCAATCAAACTCTCTTCTATGACTGAAAACGACACTTGTGACACTTTCAAATCAAGAAACGACAGTACAATTACGTTACTTTTTTGCAAAGGAGAACTGAAAATGACTCAACAAATACACAAAAACATTTACAGTTCTTTGCACAATGGAGGCGGAATAACAGCAAGGAAAATGGGTTTCAAACAGAGGTGTACTGATTACAGGCAACAAAATTCTTGAATAGATCTAAAAAGAGTGACATAAACCAAAATTCAGGAACAATGCCTAGTCTGATCAGCGAACTTGTAACACAGTCAATTTGAAATGTAGCGCACCTACTACACTCGGGAAGTGCGCTGAATTTCAGATTCACAGAAAAGAGAGTGCGTTGGGCTAGGGACGAGACTTTGCTTGGGTCCCGGGTCACAGTTTGCAATTCGGTTTAGGGATTTTGGCCGAGCAATTGGTAATCAGTAAATCAATCACAGGGGTAGATCCAAGGAGGTTACAAGAGACAAAGAAATAGAGATTAGAGAATTTGTAAATCAGTTGTTTAATTCATAAACAAAACCCGGAGATTGATTGAAGCGACATTTATCTACTTTGCATTTGCAAAGCAAATGCAGTTCAAAAGATACCTGGCTCAACTTCAGGCTCCGTCTGTAAGTTTATAAAGTAAAAAAATGTAGATAAACAAACAACCTAGTCGCTCCCTAGTGGAGTCGCCATTTTGTTACAGGGAAAAGTGTCTATGTAGAACTACTAATCCCACTAAGGCTAGTGGCTACCTTAGAAAAAACAAAGTAAAGACTACTTTCGTTTTCCTTTATGAGAGATAGATGAGAGAAGAATAAATGAGACCAACTTCTGTCTTGCGCTTGTCTCCTTACTCGATTCCTCTCTCTTCTGATAGCCCTTTGCTACTTGCCTCCTTGTATACCCAGCTTCACAGAGTACCTCTAGAATTAGAGCAGCACAATACTATACGAGAACATGGATCTATTATCATAAACAATCTAGGATCAGATGTAAATTGACCATACAAATGCATAAAACATAAATCACACAAGAGTATGGAGGAAAACTTGAATAGCTTTATTGGTAATCAAGAAAGAGCCAAGAGAGTTACAACCAGTTGTTCTAACCCAACATCATCCTCTCAGCAAGAAAAATCTCTTCTTCACCTCATAACAAGCTTAGATCACCCAACACTATGATCTCACACCAATAAACCAACAACAATTCCTTACAAGATGCAAAATTCGAGCCCCCTAGATCTCTGAGATGAGGGATCCATATATAGATATCTGTAAGGGCTACCACTTGGATATTGATGATCTCTTACTCATCCCTGGTCGAATTCAGAGAGGCAAGTGTCACAAGAGAAGTTTCTAGAAGATTCCATGCTTTTCCACCTCGTGAATTGACACTGCCATTTGTCTCTTCTCGCCCATCGCACCCCATAGAAGGGCTTTTTGAAATGCAATGCACCCACTGAGTGTACTTAGGTGAGATGCAACGCACTTTGCCTATGGAGCAGGTGAAATGATCCTCTTTTAACCAGTTCTGAGTAGTTTTTCATGGAGAACTTCTGGGAGAAGCTATAATCAGTTGACCTTGTTCCTTTAGGGGTTGGAACAACACTTTTAGGGACTTAGGAGCCCTTGGTTTATGGACATTTTATGCTTGGGGTTGCAGTGCCCAAAAATGTCTATAACACCAGCAGTGCCGCCTTCCATACAACATCAAGCCCTTCACAGATGAGGTATTATGTGATGTTGCTCCCCTTGATTTTTGTGATGTATTATTAGGCCAACCATACTTGTGGAAGTGACATGTTGTGTATGATTCAAGGCCTCATAATGTTATTGTTACCTTGGGAAATAATTTGTGCAGGATACCGAAGGTACCACCACCTACTACCATCTCTTTTCTTACTGCAAAAAAATGCAATAAGATCATTTACAAAACTGAGAAATTTGTTTTCCTGATGATATGCCCTTAGGGAAAGAAGAATATGATGGCCATGACTTATAGACAGGGCCCCTCCACATGGCAACAATAGATGGATAAGGTCATGGAGGAGTATGAGGATATCTTCGCTTCCCGCAAAAGGGTGCCTTTGTACGGTGAGGTACAACGTTGCCCAATGGACCAATCTATCAACGCTCCATTATGGAGAATGGCAAAATCAAGAGGTAGATTTAGGAGCTACTATAGAAATGTCACATCCGGCTGAGTTCATTACCCTGTGGGAGCCCAAACATTGTTTTATAGAAGAAGGATGGGACTTAGAGACTCTATATTGACTATCGAGCACTGAGGAAGATCAATCTTTGTAATAGGTACCCAATCCCATGGATTGATGACCTTCTGGACCAACTCAAGGTGGGGAATATTTCAGCAAGATCAACTTAAAGTCAAGATATCACCAGGTGCCAATCGAACCCTATGATGTATGGAATATTTCCTTCAAAGCTAAGGAGGGCCTTTTCGAATGGTTAGTTATGCCTTTCGGATTGAAAAATTCTCATGCAACCTTCATGAGGCTAATGGATGACATCTTGCATCCATTCACTAACTCATTTGTAGTGGTATACTTGGATGACATCCTGATCTTTAGCCAGAGTGAGGAAGAGCACCTCCACCACATCTGATAGTTTCTCTACACACTACGGCATCACAAGCTGTGTGCCAATTTGGAGAAATGCACTTTTGGCATGACCCAAGCTCATTATCTGGGATACATTATTTATGAACAGGGGGGGCATGTGGATCCAGCCAAGATCCAAGTAATTCGAGATTGGCTAGCCCCAACCACTCTAACAGAGGTCCGCAGCTTTCTAGGTCTTGCCAACTTCTACCACAGGTTCGTGTTGGCATTATCTCATATCAGCTTGCCCTTTAGTCAAGTCACCAAGGGAGGAGAGAAACAAAAATTATTTTGGTCTAAATCCCAATAGAATGCATTCGCAGAGTTGAAATATCACCTCTGCTCTATACCAGTGCTCACATTACTAGACTTGCAACAATGATTTGAGATCGACACAAATTCCTCTGACTATGTTATTGGGGAAGTCCTTACTCAAAGGGGGCATCTAGTGGCATATCATAGTGAGACACTTTCACACAGAGTCTGGAAGTATCCTACTTAATACAAAGAGATGTATTCCATTATGCAAGCTTATGGACAATGGAAGAATTACATTTTGGGAAAGGAAACGGTCACCCACACAAACCACCAACCCCTGTAGTTCATACAGATGCAAGGGAAGTTGCAGAATGATCGCCATCAGAAGTGGTCCACATACCTACAACAGTTCCATTTGAATATCAAGTACAAAAAGGGAAACACTAATAATTTTTCACACTACCTCAGCTGACCACCGATCGTGGTGTTAACCACCATGCTCAACTTTTGGGGGAAGGAGACTTCTAATTGGGAACTTCTCTACAAAAGAGACCTAGAATTCAGACACACATACCAGACACTCTTGGCAGGTTAGCAAGTTCCAAATTTTCACCTCCGAGATGCCTTGTTGTGCCACCTGGGACACATCTATGTTCCTTCAAGCAAGTGTTCTAAGATGATTTTGGAAGCGCACTACATTCAGGCCACTAGGAAATTCGGGGTCGGAAAATGACAACATTACTGTAGAAGTATTTATATTGGCAGAACCTTTGACATGATGTCGAGAAGTACATCAAATCCTGCATTGCCTGCGCCATTGCCAAACCAACCATCAAGAAGAAAGGCCTCTATAATCCGTTGCCTACTACTAGTCAACCTTTAGTATCCATCTCCATGGATTACATGTTTGGCCTTCCTTCTACTAAGCATGGAAATGACTGTGTTATTGTGGTC
Source organism: Pinus tabuliformis (assembly GCA_031772625.1). Taxonomy (NCBI): domain Eukaryota; kingdom Viridiplantae; phylum Streptophyta; class Pinopsida; order Pinales; family Pinaceae; genus Pinus; species Pinus tabuliformis. The sequence goes on along the minus strand of CM062805.1, from coordinate 161,616,391 downwards.
GTCGACAGAGTCTCGAAGATGTCCATTATGGTGGCCTGCAAGAAAAAAATCACAACAGAAGCCATTGCTAAACTCTTCTTTGAACGAGTTTGGGTACACTTTGGGATCCCACAATATATCATCTCGAATCGGGACAATAGGTTCCTTAGTACATTTTGGTCGAGGCTTTGGTCGATGTTGGAAAATAATCTCACTAAGTCCACAACTTTCCATCCCTAAATTGACGACCATATAGAGGTTGTCAACAGGATGATTGTACACATTCTACGCATGTACAACTCAAAGCACCCAAACACATGGGATGAGATGCTCTCCTATGTCAAAGATAGCTATAACCGCGCTCTCAATAGCTCGACTGGCCATAGCTCTTTTCAGGTGGGCTTAAGATTCCATCCACTATATCCCATTGATGTGGCCATACCATTTGTAGCTACTCAGGCAGATTGAGATCATATCCAGTTCGAAGCTGATAAGGAAAACAAAATCATTGAGCACATCCAACACATCTACCAATAGGTCAATGACGTTCTGGATAAATCAAATGCCAAGTACAAGCAACGACATGATCAACATTGGGTGCCACATATGTTTCAAGTGGGAGACAATGTGTGGTTGCATTTGCAGAAGGAACGCCTTTCCAGATCCTATAGAAAACTCAAACCACTCTGATATGGCCCTTACGCCATTACCAAGGCTATTGGAGACAATCCATTTGAACCCAGCATTCCCCCATTCCTTGGCCTACACCCAATGTTCAATGTGGACCAACTTTAACCATACTTCCCACCATTGCTGGACAGATCATAAATTGCATAACGACAAACACCTACAGAGTTAAATCCAGACTGCATGGAACAAGAAAAAATTGATCAAATCATGGAAACACAATCAAGAACACTCAACAACAAAGAATCCAACTATATCGAGTTGTCAAAGCAAGCCAAATCCTTCACTAGGGCAAGTGGTTCACCAGACGCCAAGTTCCGCAAAAGTTTCCACATCTCATGGAGGAACTCAATGCAATGGGGACCATTTCATTCTAAGGGGGGAGGAATGATCCAGGTGGATATTAGATTCCACCTTCCTATTCCACTTGGACCCCCACTATTGTTTCTTTCAGTTTTTATGTTTCCTTATTTGTAGCACAATTTATTATTTTTGGCAGTTTTTCGGGTTCTGAACTTCCAAAGCCGTTTTGAGGCCCTAAACTCTGTTTTTTCGGAAAACAAGGGCCAACATGGGTCATATATTGATGTTTTCCATTAAGAATTCATATTCTTGAGATAGATATTTCTAACGAGGTATTTTGTGCATTAAACAAAGATTGTATGCCAAAGTTACGACCCCGGGAAGTTGATGTACCGATTTACCCAAACGGGGCCAATAGTTTGGCGCTTCATCTCCTAGGGCTATGTTTTTGGATGTTTAGGGTTTTCCATTGTTTCTCAACAATAAACAAGCCTTGGAGCCTCATTGTAACACAGCTCCGAGGCATGTAGCCACCGCATCTCTTCTCAGAAATAAGCTAACATCGTCCGAGCTAGACTTATTTCCATTCTTTTTGTAAGCATATTTGAATATTTGATATTAATGAAATGAAATTTTATTTCTGCTACATCTCTGTATTTATAGTTATATATGTAATTTTTTTCCTTCCTATTTAAATCCGGATCAATTCCTTGGTTACAAACACACACAGGAGATCATAACACCTCTTCGGGCAGCAAGTATTTAGGTTTTCTAAGACACCCAATGTAAGGTGCATGAGGGAACATCCACAATTGGTAAGGAAAATGAACCATTGGTTAGAAAATTAATATTAATATCCTAAAGAGGGACCCAGGAAGGAAGAGAAAGAGTTGTTGAATACTAGTAAATTAGTCCACATGATACACAACAATCATTAAAACATAACAACACCAATTCAATAATAACCATAGCTAAGCAACAAATTAGTTCATTCACTTAATATCTAATTAAATCTACATAAACCATAAACATAAAAATAATAGTCATACTTATTTATTATACATGTATTGTTGGGATGGGGTCCCCTAGGTCAGTTTTGGGGTTAAAAAACCCAAGTTTTGATGTAAATTTTGTAAAAATATGTAAATTCTCTACGATTTATGGATGCAGAATGCGTAGGTAATTAGGAGTAAAAGGGGCTTTGTCCCCTTGTTTATGTAAAGTTAAGTCGGTTTTAGGATCCACCCATGGTCCGTGGACCATGGGATTGTATAAGTAGATGTGTCTTAGAGAGTAAGGTTTGATAATTTTATGATGATGGGGGTAATGGGTTGATAGAAGATATTGTAGAGAAGTGAGTAATAGAGGAAGGAAAGGCTCTATAGCTGAGTGCACAGAGGGCTAGATTAGTTTCCATAGCTAAGTACACAGACCCCTGCAGCTGAGTGCATAGGGTAGTCTCGAGTCTCTAACACCATATTGAAGATCAATAAAGAATATTGTTGAAGAATTCCTGTGTTTATCTATTTACTTCTCTTTAATTATGATTGCGATATATGATGTGATTTAATAATGTATTTATGAAGTACTAATGTGTTGATGTGCGACTCTATGGAATATGTCTTAATAACTATATGCCATGCATGCTAAGTACTTTCACGAACATTATAATACATTTTGTTATGTTTATTAGATGCTTAAGTAGATCTGCGCGAGCTCAAATCTAGGGTTATTTTCTAGTGTGCATAAGTGGATGATTCAACTATTAAGGGTACGCAAAGACCTATCATAGAGCTTTGCGAACATCTCAAGGCCATTTAAAGGGAGTTGCAGTACCAAGCCCTAGGGGCTTATAGATTTGCACGAAAGAAGATCTAGGTCAACAAAAGACATCACACTGATCTCTGTGTTATGGTCCTATAATAATAGGATTCATTATTTTGAATTGGCTATGCTAAGTCTTGTAATATTATACATACTTTTTCTTTTTTCAAAATGTTTTCCCATATTAAAAATAAAAAATGAAGATAGGGTAATTCCTAAAAGAATAATGAAAGGACTAAAAGAAAGAAAAAGATAAAAAAAGTATAAAATATGAAACCCATAAAGAGAGATTAAAATAGATCTCGAAAGTGTGTAAATTCAAATGCCACTACTTTTTACTTAGTAAAATAAGATTGTGTGTATCTTGTCATAAAATGCCACAGTCCATGATGGTCAAATAGTTTAAACTTGATTCACTCATGCTTTAAATTTCATGTTAATAGATAGAGAATAAAGGTATAGCCAAACTGTTTAATCTTGGAAGATTAGTAGTTAGGTAGAGAATAATAATGAGTTCATGAGTTTAATCTGAGCCATTGAAAGTTATAAGGTTAGAATGAGATAGTTTGTATATCAAAGAAAAAGAAATGAAGGGTCAGAATGCTCAAATGCACCTAATGAATGAAGAGAGAATGCTAGGGTAAATAAAGGGTAGGTAGAAGAAGTTTTGCAAGTGCACAAGGTTTCCAAGTCAAAAGCACTTTCATTATGCTTAATCCTATTTTTCATGTGTAGGAGGAATTTTCAAAGAGAAAGGGCATTCACTAAAGCTTATTTACTAATTTCCCCTCATTTAACTAAACCTCAACATACATAGTTTATTAATTTCCCCTCATTATCCTTTCATTATTTTTCATCCCCTACTACTCTCCCCTTCTTTGTTCCAAGGCACCCCTTCCCTCTTTTTCCCCTTGTAAAAATGCTTTCCCTTCAGTTTGATCTATTTTCCCTTGGTTTCACACATTTCCCTAGACATTATCCTTTTAAAAATCATTCCCCCTTACCAAAACCCCTTTCCCTAGTGTGAAACACATTCTCATCACAGATTATACATTTTCCCCTTAGTAATTTCCCTTTTTTCCCTTAAAAACCCATTAAACCCCTTTATCCTAAGTTATTTCCTAAACTATACCCTCGCTTTATGTATTTAAAGTCCCCCATGTTATAATTCACCGACACCCTTTTAACTCACCAAACCTTCGTGTATAGTTAAAACCTCTACCATATAACACTTGGTCCCCGCCTTTTATTAACCCACTTCTTATATTAAAATCCCGTGATTACTTTTCAATTAATCACATTTCATTGTAATTAAACCTGCCAACCACATCCCAAATCCGTCCGTGCAACTCCGATGTGTGATAGCCCTCTGATCTCCCACCTCCAGATCCAATGGTGCATATCAATATCGTGTAGTTTCATCATATGACAGTTAAAGGTCCAAAAGCACGCGAGATTCACGGTTTTGGCTGACCACTATTTTGCTACATGGTGGCACCACGTTATATCGCATGCTCACGAAAAATACTGCTCTCTAGCCAAAGGCGGTGCGGTTTGGCATAAAACTGCCTCCCCGCATAAAAGAAAACTACCCATTTTTCATTTACCAAATCTTGCACCAAAATATAAACTACTTTTGGTTAAAAGGCCGAAAAATCCCCTTTTTTCTCTTTTCACTCATTTTCACTGCAAGAACCTCTATTAACAAATTATGAAACCTTGAACCTCTGTGCAACCATTTTAAGCGTCTTTTGCAACCAAAAGACGCTGCAGACACCAAATTGAAGCAACAAATAAACAATTGAAGCCTCATAAACCTCTGCTGCTACGACAAAACTCTATCTGCACACTAAATCGTCAATTTCCAGGTACTCTTGAAAGAACCAGAATGGCCTTCTAATTTAATCTATGCACAGTAAGTATTAAAAGGTTAATTAATTAAATTAATTAAAAAAACTTGATAGAATGAAGAAAACCTTATTGTTCATCCAAAAGCCCTTTTCTATAGACTATAATTACCCTCCCCATTGTTCTAGAGCTTCTGACCTTACTCCTAAAGTGATGCAAAAGCATGAGGCTTGAAGAGAGAAGGCTTGGAATTTATTCCAAAAATACAAAAATAAATTACAAGCAAAGCACTGGGATCCTTTAGCTGTCAAATTTACAAGTTTTCTAGATAGGATTTGAGCTAGGATTTAGGGATGGAGTGATTTTGTAATTAATTCATGATGTTTAGATTCAGTTGAGATTCTCGACAAGAATATCAACCAGATTAGATATTGTTTAAGATTAGGCAGATTCGATCCAGTGATTAAGGATCTGATTGTTAAGATGAAATGGTATTTATGTAAGTTTTGAATGATTGTAAGGGGATTTTGTCTGACTTGTTTTGGCCATATAAGATTAAGTTCCAAAAATTATATCTCTGTGTATTTTTGTGTACAATTGGTCAATCCGAGAGGTGTTGCATCACTCTGAAGTATCTCAGTGTATTATTGAATTTCCAGTTTGGCCTGAAAATTTAGCATTATGTATGATCTGGTGTGATCACGTTTAATTTACCTTTCACTGTGTATAAGATCTGGGTGATCAGCAATTGTGGGGTAGGAGCCTACGGATTTCTTGATTATCATTGAAGCCTCGCACTCACTCTTAGTTGTTAATCTCATTTTCAACCTCTTAGCTCACAGTCAACTGCGGGGGTTGAGCTATTTTTTTATCCATATGCTAGTTGAAGACCCGCAAGCCGTAGATTTGATGCCCTCTTATATCCAATGGATATCGGGTAATAAAGTGATTGGACGTTAATTTCAAAACTGGACCCGAACATTTATACATCAAGGATTTATATTCCTTATCGGCTCTGTAAGGGCTGGTAAACCTCGTACAAGATCCCCGTCCAGTACCGTTGCCGACCATTGGATCTAGTGTGTCTTGATCAAACGATGGATGATAGCTGATTAGTTTCGCATCACAATATTTCATGAGTGAATGAACCTTCGTGTAATGTCCCCTAATAACAATAAAAATAATAAATAATAAAATATAATATTAAAATATAAGAAAATAAATGACAAACAATATATAAAAGATAATAATAGTAAATAAATAATAAATAAAGAAGAAAATATAATAATAATAAATGAATAAAATAATAAGTAACAAGTTTTAAATAAATATAAATATAAATAAAATATAAAAAATAGTAAATATAAGTAAAGTTATCAAAAACTAAAAAAAAAATAAAATAGGAAAATAATTATATTAAGAGAATTACTAAATTAAGTTAAACTTAAAATAAAGAACAGTAGTAGGTTGATTTAGGGCTCGAGGGTGGCGACTTGAAGCAAGATTTTGTGCAATTGAGACTAGGATGGGTGGAGAGTAGTCCCCAAAACTTTGTTGTGGTTAGCAATATTCAAATAGGGTTCAACTTCGAAATGACAAGTAAGGAATATCATCGTCACAGGTAAATTGTCTCTGGTCATATTTCTGAAATTCGATCTTAAATAGTTGATAAATTGCGTGTTGATTATAAATCGCATAATTAATCTAATTAATTGCATGTTTTAATTTCGGGATTGATACATATGGTATTAGGCTTTGACTCTATGGCTTTTTGGCAAAAATTGAGACAAATTATTTTAATTAAATTTATCAATAATTTTTTTGTTAAAAAAATAAAAATAAAAATAAACCAAAAAAAATATACAATAATTTAAATTTCATTTATTTAAATTATTTTACACTTCTTCCTTGCATGTTATATGTATCCTAACACTCTGAAATATTATATAATTATACACGTTCATAATATTATAATATTGATTTAAAATAATTCTATTACATATAAACTCTAGATACCTCTAGTTTATACGCGTTAATTGTGTGCATACATATCATAATTCTGATAGAGTCTTGAAGAAGAAATTGCATGATAACTTATAATATATTAAACTGAAATCGTCATTCACGATAAAGAAATATACAAAGTTCACAGAAAACAAATGGAGGCCACCGCTGCTTAGAGCTTGATGTCTTGATTGGATTTGCACTTGCATTTCGGGATTTTAGTTTTAATGTCCCGCTGATTAGATATGAGACGTTGAACGAGTCTTCAACATTCAACAATTGTTTGGAAAAGATGCATGCGGCATTGCTTACAGTCACAAATATATGGCCGCAATTTTCTGTAAAATTGCACAGGTATGGCTCTGAGCCAAATTTTGGATTTCCTCAAATATGAGGGTTTTGTCATACCATTTATACTCGCAAACCAATTTTCTCTTAGCTCGGAGGATGACCTTTTGCTCTAGCTACTGAACGAGGAATGGAAGTAGCGCCGTATTTTCAAAAAGAAAAAAATTAAATATTCAATTCGTAAAAAATAAATTAAATAAGTAAATCAATAAATAAAAATCCATCCCTAGGTTAAGTGGTTGCCATAAATTTTATTTTCAGCTTATTTATTTATTTTTTCATATTAAAAATATTCTTTCTTAAGGTTTTAAATGAGGCTTCTCAATTTTATTAAATAAAAACACTAGAACACCACAAAATAGAAAGCCTATATTATTGTTTAAAATTTTAGTTTGAATTAGAGTTATAAAATTATTATGTTTTAATGTTTAAAGTATTGATTAAAATATAAAAGTTAAGCCAAAAATTGCAGTTGAAAACAGCTTAGGAATCGAAGTCGATTTGACAGTGTCTGTGGAGAACAAGTCATCGTTAAACTCAGGCCAAGGAATTCCAAACTCCATTGTGGTCAACTTTGTTTCTGGTTTCAATTTCTTTCAAAGAAACTGGAAAGAAGACAGTGTTGGTGTGTCGTTGAACCACAAGCTTTCCCACTATCACTAGACCATAGCATGCTCATAATTGGCATGCCGAAATTTAAAATAGACTGTTAGTGTCGAGTCCCAGTTTCAAATTTTGTTGTAACTAGACAAGCCGTACTTTATAGGACCACCGTGGCAACCAAAAATTTAAAGACAAGAAAAGCCGCAAAAATCAAAACATGTATTGAGAAAACCAATATTTTACTGGAGTGATTGGAGAGCGTTGTTACCGCAAGTAATTAGACTTAGCAGTCACCATTTGATTGAGGTTTAAGGTGAATAGACTTAGCAGTCACCATTTGATTGAGGTTTAAGGTTAATATATATATATATATATATATATATGTGTGGGGAAAGTTTCATTTAGTTACATATAATAATAATAATTAGTTATAAATATTGAATAGTGTTTTTTTATTATATATTAATGAATTTTATCCTATTTTTAATGATGGATAGATAGTTACTTTTTAATATGAAAGTTTTAATTAGATTAAAGTAATTGATCAAATTCCATTTTATTTAGGTAGATTTAAAAAGAAAATTATGTTAAAGATGGTAAAATTTTAGATAATAATATAAGGATTTGTTGATTTGTTAAGTATATTATTTATGAAAGATATAAAAGAGCAATGTTTGGTATATAACATGAAAATTATTTTGAATATATTTGATTGTGATGTTTAGTTTTTGGCGAAAATAAATTCTAAACATAATTTTTAGATTAAATAGTAACATAGTGTAAAGATGATCTTTATATATATATATATTTTGAGGTTATGGATTTAGTTATTTTAATTATTCATGAATTATAATGAATGATTATGAAATTGTCATTTAATGATTAATTTCTTTGAATGCTTATTGAGTGTCTTATTATATGGTTGCAATGTGCTATTTTGTGTAAGTGTGAATTTGCTATGCAATGTTGTATTGGATGAATGTAGCATTGGAAGTGATGTATAATTCAAACTTGATTCGCCACAGGGGAGATCATGTCTCCTAAGCGTCGAAGAAAAACCCAAGGCACCCGTGAGGTGGAAACCCCACCTCCCGCCACTACAGAGATTGGAACCCCAACCGAGCAAGCTATATTACGTTCCCGTGGGGAAACGACAAACATCTTTAAGGATTGGGTCATGAGCCAAGGACAAGGCCAAAGAAATGATCAAGGTAAAGGAGGAGAGTTGGAACGAAAACATAGGCAAGACCTAAATTCTCAGTTCAATGTCAAAGATGGACAAATAAACCTCGATATTATGAAAGAAGTCCAAAAATCCAAATTACGAGAGTTCATAGGTCAAGAGGGGGGGTCAAAAGCAGAGGCATGGGTAATTGGTGTCAAAAGAGCACTTAGATTTAAGGCATACACTTCAGGGGAGAAGGCCTAAATATCAATGAGTCTACTAAAAGGAGACGCTCTATTATGGTGGGCAAATGAAGAAACAAAGATGCAAGTCACCCCATTACAAGTTACTTGGGAAATGTTTGAGGAAGCCTTTCGAACCAGGTAGCTATCGGAGGAGTACAAACACTAACTAGTGGGGGCTTTCCATGCAGTGCGACATAATGGTAGATCTATCGAGGACTATGAAGTTGAATTCTTTGCATTGGTCCATCACGTGGACTATATGGTTGATGATAAACATCAAGCTGAAAGATTCTTGCATGGACTCGATCCCTTGGTCCGAGCAGAAATGGCCATGTGGAAACCCACCACTATGGTAGCAACCACTAGTTTAGCCAAACAAGTCCTGAGGACTATAAATATGAAAAAGCGAATGGTGGTTGATGGAAATATAGGGAAGGAACACCCCACAATGAGGATAAATAGACCAAGGTAGCACCCATATGGATTCCAGGGAAGACAAAACAATGTTTCCCGGATCGCTAGTGCAACTTGTCGACTTCCTCCGTGAGGACGCAGGGGTTAGCCCTACTTGAGAAGAACTAATGGTGGCAGTAGAGGATTTGGTGGCCAAGGATAGGTACAAAGTGAGAATCGAGATCAAGTAGAATGTTGGCAATGTGGAGGTCCATATTATAGAAGGGATTGTCCAAGGTATCAAATCAGGATTAAACAACAACGACACAAAGCAAAAGGAGGAAGACGACATAACCCACACCGAATTCATGCAACCACAAACCATTGCCAAGCTGAGCACCAAGCCACAGTGGTGTAGTCTGCAGATATGATCAATAACATCCCTCTATCTGTGTTAATTGATCTAGGTGCCACTGATAGTTTTATTTCTCCTTCAACACTAATTAGATGTGGATTGATAGTTCATGAGCAAAGTAACTTTAGAATGGTAGAAATGGCATTAGGCTCTCAGCAATGAGTAGGATCAATGGTAAGAGATTGCAATGTTAACATTGGGGGGTGTGACACCAAGATGAACCTATATAGCATGACTCTAGGGACTTATGACTTAATTGTCGGAATGAATTGGCTTGAACCTCATCAAGCTATAGTGGATTGCTATAATAAGACAATTCTCGTCAAAAATGACCAAGGAGAAACCACAGTAATAGAAGGCATTAAACGTGATGTTATGTTGCGCCTGATATCAGCCAAGAAGGTTAATAAGTGTATGAGGAAAGGATGCAAGATTTATGCAGTAGAGATGGTTCGTGCCGACGAGAAGTCCTCGGATAAGTTTCACCCACTACTTTCCGAATTTGCAGATGTATTCCCTCCAAAGCTACCAAGCTTGCCTCTAGTTCGAGAAATTGATTTCTCCATTTCTTTGAAACCAATAACAGAACCCATATCCAAAACACATTATCGAATGACTTTCCCAGAGCTTCACGAGTTGAGTATACAGCTTAAAGAACTTCTTGATCAAGGATTCATCTGACCCAGTGTGTCACCTTGGGGTGCACCATGATCTTTGTGAAGAAGAAGGATGGAACTCTTAGGTTATGTATTGATTACTGAGATCTAAACAAGGCCACCATTCAGAATAGGTACCCCATGCCTCGAATAGATGACCTCTTTGACCAAATAGAAGGAGCTTCAATATTTTCCAAGATAGACTTACGGTCAGGTTACCATCAACTAAGAATCAAGGAGGAAGACATACCTAAGACAGAATTTAGAACGTGATATGGAAACTATGAGTTTACTGTTCTGCCATTTGGTTTGACTAATGCCCTGATAGCCTTCATGAACTTGATGAATAGTGTCTTCCGCAGATATCTGGACCGCTTTCTCCAAGTGTTCTTGGATGACATCCTCATTTATTCCCACAATTAGAAGGAGCATCAAGAACACTTGAGGTAGGTACTTCAATGCATTGGAGAACATAAGCTATATGCGAAACTTACTAAGTCTTCCTTCTTTGAGAAAGAAATTCAATATCTAAGCCATACCATTAGTGGAAAGGCATTGCAGTGGGTCACAACAAGATTGAAACTATAATGGATTGGCCTACTCCTCGGAATGTCAAGGAAGTATGCAGCTTGATGGGGTTGCCAAGCTATTATGGAAGATTTGTAGAAGGGTTCTCATAGATATCTAGTCCCATCACCCACCTCCAAAGGAAAGGGGTTAAGTTTGAATGGACAAGTGAGTGTGAGAAAGCATTTAATGAGCTAAAACAATGATTAACAACTGCCCCAATATTAAAGGTACCCGACATGGACAAGGAATTTCGTGTATGCACGAATGCATCGGGAGAAGGATTAGGTGCAGTCTTGATGCAAGATGAAGGGGTTATCGCTTATGCTTCACGTAAACTCAAGACCCATGAAATCAATTATGCTACACATGATCTGGAATTAGTGGCAGTTGTAATGGCCTTGAGACTATGGAGACATTATCTGATGGGGTGTTAATTTGAATTAAGAACAGATCATAAAAGTCTTGACTATATCTTCACCCAAAAGGACCTTAATGCTCAACAACGACGTTGGAATGAGCTATTTAGTGAATATGATTTCAGGATATCCTACATCAAGGGGAAAGAAAATAAAGTTGCAGATGCTTTAAGTAGGAGACCTAGAGTTCATTCAATATTGTCATTGAATATAGACTTGAGAAGTTGGATTCTAAACCACCTAGTAGGGGACCCGCAATACCAACAAATAAAATTTTCCTTACAAGAAGAAGTACCAGTGGCAACCAGGTGGGAAGGATACACCTTAGATAATGATGGATTGCTACGATATAAGGGTAAGATGTACATCTCGGGTGATGTTGAAATTCGAAAATTAATAATGAAGGAAGCCCACCAGGCTCCATTTGCTGCACATCCAGGAGTCTAGAAAATGTACGCGGATTTAAAAGAACTATTTTTCTAGACAGGAATGAAAAAGGATATAACACAATTTGTGGCCCGATGTTTAGAATTTCAACAAGTTAAAGCTAAACATCGACACCTGGTAGGTCTTTTACAACCCCATGATATACCAGAAACTAAGTGGGAAGTTGTTTCGCTAGATTTTGTTGGAGGCTTACCTATGACATCCCAAAGACATGACTGCATTATGGTTGTTGTTGATAAATTAACTAAGAGTGCTCACTTCATTCCAGTTCAAACCTCCTTTGAAGCATCAGCTATTGCTCAAATTTTCCTAAAAGATATAATTCACCTTCATGGAGTGCCCCGAAAAATAATATCTGACAGAGACGCACGTTTTACTTCCAGATTTTGGAAAAGACTCTTACAATCTATGGGAACACAACTAAAATTCAGTACTGCATATCACCCAGAGACAGATGGGCAAACAGAAAGAGTAAATAGAGTATTAGAGGACATGCTAAGAATGTATGTCATGGATCAACAAAACTAATGGGAGAAATACCTTCCCTTAGTGGAATTTGTATACAACAATAGTTATCACAGTTCAATTCAGGCATCTCCCTTCGAAGTCTTGTATGGAATACCATGTCTTACTCCATTAAGATGGGATCAATTAGAGGATCGAGTCATGTTGGGACCTAAAATGCTCCAAGAAATGGAAGAACAAATGGCCACAATGAAGCAAAGGCTAAAAGAAGCTAGGGATCACCAGAAAAGTTATGCTGATGCAAAGAAAGTTGATAGAAACTTTGAGGAAGGAAGCCAAGTTTTTATTAGAGTCAAACCCTCTAAAAGTCCCTTTAGGATTGTTAAGGGAACAAAGTTATCCCCTAGATTTGTTGGGCCATTCACGATTCTAGAGAGGATCGGTCCAGTTGCTTATAAGCTCGACCTGTCATTCCATCTAAGAAGGATGCATAACGTATTTCATGTTTCTATGATTAGAAAATATGTACTCGACCCATCCCATGTGTTGAAATTTGAAAAATTGCAGGTTCCAAGGAGGGAGTCCTTCAGGTCGAACCATTCTGTATACTGGACTATCGGGTTCATCGGCTCAGGAACCATGAGTTTGACCAAGTCAAGGTCTAGTGGGACCGATATCGCCTAGGATCAGCTACCTGAGAAGATGCAGATGTTATTTTTAATGACTTTCCTTATCTACTTGATTAAAAATGTGTGATGAACTAATTGGGAGTGCTTACTTAGCTAAGACAGATACTTTTATGGAGCATCTAAATCATGTTTTATTGTTTATATTTTATGATATATATAAATAGTAGACTGTGATTTCAGTTATAGTTTAATTAACTACTATGATGTTGAGTATAATGTTGGATGAGGTTTCGTGATATGATGGTATGACGATAATGATGCACAAGTGCTTCTTATAATTGTTACAATAGTGATGATGTATGCTTATGATGATGATGATATGTGTAGGCATTATGATGTTATGTTGAGGTATATTGACATGTTCATTTACTACGTGATGATAGGAATTTAATGTTGAATGGTGATGTTATAATTTGGATGGATATTATGATGTGACACATGGTAATTGTATGTAGAGTTATGACCTGTATAATTTTGTGATAGCAATGATGTTATGTTCTCATGATGATATGTAAGACTTGACATGTGGATTATTTTCTATGATACTATGATTATAACTAATGCAGTGGTTGCATGTTGAGATGTGGTGACTGACAGAAACTCCACAAATGGGTCAAGAAGGCTGGTTTATTTGATGATCTCGTGGGAGCCCATACTTGCGAGGGAGAATATGTAACACCATATGGGCTGGGGACATACTCAATCAACACTACATATGCCAGTGGTTCCTTTGTCTTGTATAGCTCTTGATGGATAGCTCTTGAGGGGCTATGGGACCATCTTGAGGAGGCCAAGTCCCTGATATTGTAGGCTAGGTGCCTAGTATTGGATTGGGATGTCGAAGTCTGGTGAGAGTGTAAGGACTTCAATGCATGGGGCTGTGCACCTTAGTAGTTGTGCAGGGAGTGGGCCATCCCTGCGAGATGCCCGGAGTCATTGAGTACCGTACTGGATGCCTGCCTTGGGGCAGATGACGTCTGAGTCAGGCGTGAGCCTTGGGGCTAGCCTTGGACTAGGATACAGACCAGGGAGGCTTATACCTGGTTCCGAAAGTGGGAAAAAGGACAAAGATTCCTTAAGATTTCTCGGGTGTTGTGAAAAATTTCGATGCCTGCTGGTTATACTAGTTTAGCAGAGGGTGTAGGGGAAACCTGAAGTAATAAATAACTAAATAAATGAAATGTTGAATAATTCAACTTAACTTCGGGATGAAGTTCCTTAAAGAGGGGGAGTATGTAATGTCCCCTAATAATAATAAAAATAATAAATAATAAAATATAGTATTAAAATATAAGAAAATAAATGATAAAAAATAAATAAAAGATAATAATAGTAAATAAATAATAGATAAAGAAGAAAATATAATAAAAGTAAATAAATAAAATAATAAATAATAGTACTAGAGTTCTAAATAAATATAAATAAAAATAAACTGTAAAAAATAGTAAATATAAGTAAAGTTAACAAAAAGTAAAATACAATAAGAAAGAGTTAAATTAAGAGAACTATAAAAATAGTAAAAATAAGTAAAGTTATCAAAAAGTAAAAAGGAATAAAATAGGAAAGAATTATATTAAGAGAATTACTAAATTAAGTTAAACTTAAAATAAGAAATAAAAGTTGCATGTTGACACATGGAGTGTGTGCTGCAGTTCCCCTTCCAATGTTTGCTCTATTTAATAGATGGTGAGGAAGATGAGAGACATTCCATCATTCAATGATTCCATCATCCATTCTCTTGGGAGAAAAGTGTTGTGAGACAAAGGATTCCCTGGCAATAGTACGTTGATTGAGGGCTCAGGGGTGGCCAATTGTAGCAAGATTTTGTGCAATTGAGCCTATAGTTGGGTGGAAAGTCATCCCAAAAACTTTGTTACGGTTAGCAAGATTCAAATAGCATTCAACTTTGAAATCACAAGTAAGGAATATCATCGCCATAAGTAAATTTCCTCTTCTCATATTTCCTAAATTTGATGTTAAATAGTTGATAAATTGCATGTTGATTATAAATCGCATGATTAATAATTAATTAGATTAATTGTGTGTTGATTATAAATCTCATGTAACAAACCCGAAATTAAAACATGCAATTAATTAGATTAATCATGTGATTTATAATCAACACGCAATTTATCAACTATTTAACATCAAATTTTGGAATATGAGCAGAGACAATTTACCTATGGCGATGATATTCCTTACTTGTGATTTCGGAGTTGAACGCTATTTGAATCTTGCTAACTGCAACAATGTTTTGGGGACCACTCTCCACTCAACTGTAGGCTCAATTGCAAACAATCTTGTTACAACTTGCCACCTCAGAGCCCTCAATGAACGTACTACTTCCAGGGAATCCTTTGTCTCACAAAACTTTTCTCCCAAGAAAATGGATGATGGAATCATGGAATGATGGAATGCCTCTCATCTTCCTCGCCGTCTATTAAATAGAGAAAACATTGGAAGGGGAACCGCATGCACACACTCCATGTGTCAACATGCAACTTTTATTTCTTTATTTTAAGTTTAACTTAATTTAGTAATTCTCTTAATATGATTCTTTCCTATTTTATTCCTTTTTACTTTTTGATAACTTTACTTATTTTTACTATTTTTATAGTTCTCTTAATTTAACTCTTTCTTATTTTCTTTCACTTTTTGTTAACCTTACTTATATTTACTATTTTTTACAGTTTATTTTTATTTATATTTATTTAGAACTCTAGTACTGTTATTTATTATTTTATTTATTTATTATTATATATTTTCTTCTTTATTTATTATTTATTTACTATTATTATCTTTTATTTGTGGTTTATCATTTATTTTCTTATATTTTAATATTATATTTTATTATTTATTATTTTTATTATTATTAGGGGGCAATACACTTGGCCTTAAAAAAATGCGATTTCCGAGATATCATTGCTGACCATTGGATCAAGTGTGACTTGATCAAATGGTGGAGGATCGCTGATTAGTTTTGCATCACAATATTTCATGAGTGAATAAACCTTGGCCTTAAAAAAAATGTGACTTGCGATGTGTGATGCTTAAAGACTTATAAAGCACTTATTGTTGCGGCTAAAATTAAGTAGTTCTGCTAATTTAGCAGAATAGTCAAGTTTGGACGTAGATGACTAATACTCCAAAGGAAATCCAAGAAGAAATTCCACCTGAACTTGCAGAAATCATTTCTGGATTTGAACGATTGTCCATTACACCTGCACCCAGCCCACCATTTGTGGTATTAGAGTACCCTACTGACACTAAACAAGATCTCAAGGATCAGAAAAACATGGCTTTCAGAGTTGGAGGAAGAGGTGGTGGTCGAAGAAGAGGAGGACTAGTTGCAAATTCTGAAGTGTTGGGAGATATGAAATAGATGCGAGCTAGATTAGAAGCACTGGAAATGGGAAGAGATGCAGATGCTCGAGGTGTTAGTGAACTTGAAGATAAAACTACAGAAGAAGAACCTGTAGATGTAACTCTTGAAATGAGATTCTTTAAGTCAGTATAGAGATCCACATTCAAGCCTAGACTTGAAGTCTCAATCTACACAGGAAGCTTAGGCCCTGAGGAATTGATAGACTGGATAAATGACATGGAGAAATTCTTCCATTATGAAGAAATAGATTAAGAAAATAAGGTGAGGTTTTCTCTCACAAAACCGAAAGGGCATGAAACACTTTGGTGGGATGGAGTGCAAGCAGAAAGGAGAAGACTTGGAAAATAATCAATTAAGAATTGGAATAGGATGGTGGAAAAACTAAAAGGTAAGTTTTTACCAAGTGATTATCAACAAACATTATTTAGACAGATGAAGAATCTTAGTTAGAGGTCTATGATAGTAAAAGAATACACAGAGGAATTCTACAAAGTGAGTATAAGAGCATGACAAATTCAAGATATAGATGAGAAGGTTACAAGATATGTGAATGGTCTTAGAATGGACATTCAAGATGAGATAAGTGTGATGTCTCCTAAAACAGTAGAAGAGGCTTATTAGATGGTACTGAAGGCTAAAGAAAATATCATGAGGAAATAGTCTACCAGAAATAGAGGTACTTTCTGAGGTAGGGGAAGTCAAGGTGGTAGAGGAAGATCTACAACACCTAGAGATGGATCTAGCAGCAACTCAAGTCAGCATGCACCCATAGGAGGTGATGCAAGTGGCAGAGGAAGTTTTTCCAGAGGGAGAGGAGGAAGAGGTAGAGGAAGAGAAGTTAGATGTTACAGATGTAACAAGCTGGGACACCGAGCTTATGAGTTCCCAGAAAATATAGGAATGAATTGGAGGAATGCAATTGTTGGAAAATCTGAAGAGGAAGCAGCAAAGGTAATAGACGAAGAGAATGTACCAGAGAAAGGGGAATATTTGGTAGTCAACAAATTTTTGTTAAAACCAGATAAGGAAATTGTTGAACTAGCACAAATGAAAACCTTGTTCAGGATTGTGTGCAAGGTTCAAGGGAAGTGTTGTGAGATGATAATAGACAGTGGTAGTATAGATAGTTTGGTCTCCATAGAAGTGGTGGAGAAGTTGAAATTGAAAGAAAAGAAACATCTAACACCTTACAAGGTGTCATGGCTTCAAAAGGGATATCAGTAGGTTGTGAATGAGAAATGTGAAGTGGAGTTGCAGTTGGGAAAATACAAAGACAAAATTCTGTGCGATGTGATGCCTATGGATGTTTGTCGTATATTGTTGGGTAGACCTTGGCAGTATGACAGAGGAGCTATGCATGATGGAAAGAAGAACACATACAAATTTAGCAAAGATGGTGTCAATCATACATTTCTGACAATAGAAGAAGAGGATGCATCAAAGAAACCTGATCCAAAGACCCTTTTACTGAGTGGAAAGGAGTACTTGCAGTAGATGGAAGAAGATGAGGTAAGTTTTGTGTTGGTTTGCAAACCC
Organism: Pinus tabuliformis; assembly: GCA_031772625.1. NCBI lineage: Eukaryota > Viridiplantae > Streptophyta > Pinopsida > Pinales > Pinaceae > Pinus > Pinus tabuliformis. The sequence continues at coordinate 161,598,413 of CM062805.1, read as the reverse complement.
AAGGTAATAATTACTTCCACAAAAGTTTTTGATTTACCAATGGAAATTCAAGAGATGCTAGACAGCTATTGTGATATCACTGTAGATGATTTGCCTCATGAGTTACCACCCATTAGAAAAATCAGTCATCACATAGATTTGATTCCAGGAGGAAATTTACCTAATAAAGCAGCTTACTGGATGACTCCCACAGAGAATGAAGAGATCAGGAATTAGGTTCAGGAACTGTTAGACAAGGGCTTGTTAGATAGAGTTTGAGTCCTTGTGCAGTGCCAACAGTGTTGAGCCCAAAGAAAGATGGAGGATGGAGAATGTGCACTGATTCGATAGCAATCAATAAGATAACAATCAGGTACATATTTCCTTTACCTAGAATCAAATATTTGATGGATTGTTTGAGTGGAGCTAGATATTTCACAAAATTAGATTTAAAAGGTGGTTATCATCAAATCAGAATTAGAGAGGAAGATGCGTGGAAAACTGCTTTTAAAACCAATGAAGGATTGTATGAGTGGATGGTAATGCCTTTTGGATTGTCGAATGCCCCTAGTACATTTATGAGGCTTATGAATGAAGTTCTAAAGGAATTTATCGGAAAATTTGTAATAGTATATCTGGATGATATATTAGTTTACAGTAGATCTAAGGAGGAACATGTGAGACATTTGAATTATGTCTTCCAGAGACTACAACAAGAAAAGTTACTGTTAAATTTAAAGAAATCTTCATTCATGAAGGAGCAGTTGGTGTATTTGGGCTTTGTTATATCCGTTGAGGGGTTAAAGATGGATCCAAAGAAGATCAAGGCTATCATGGAGTGGCGTTCACCAAATAGTGTCTTTGAGGTAAGAATTTTTCACGGTCTTGCTAGTCTTTACAGGAAATTCATAAGGAATTTTACCAAGATCAATGCTTCAATTATTGACACAAAAAGGAAGGAAAGACAACCATTTAAATGGAATACTGAAGCGAAAATGAACTTCCAGTTGTTGAAGGGAAATATTACTAAGAAACCTATTTTGATTTTGCTTGGTTTTAATAAACCTTTTCAAGTGAAGTGTGATGCTAGTGGAGAAGCCATTGGAGCTGTCTTGAGTCAGGACAGGCTGGTAGCGTATTTTATTGAAAAGTTGAATGAGACAAAGAAGAAATGTTCTTCTTATGACAAAGAGTTTTATGCAGTGGTGTAGTCTTTGAAGAAGTGGAGACATTACTTGATGTCCAAGGAGTTCATACTGTATTTAGATAACCATGCATTACAGTACATTATGCAATAGCCAAAGCTTAACCAGAAGCATGCAAAATGGGTAGAATACCTTCAAAGTTTTAATTTTGTGTCAAAACATATAATTGGTCAATCAAACAAAGTAGCAGATGTTGGGTTGTGTTATATTATTTCCACCACTAACCTACCTATCATTTTCGGTCCATGGTTTTGGACACAATGGTTTTTGGTCCATGGTATTGGATGCTTCGGCATGTATAAATATTTATTGTAGCATTGAAAAGAACGTAATGAAAAATCAAGCTGGTAGTCCCAGTTTTGGGATCCAGGGGAAAAGCTTTGTGTATATGTGTTTTATGTGTTATGCTCTCACATTATTTATTTTATGTGTTTTAGAATTCGTATGCAGGTAATTTCTGTACGGAGTAAAAACCTACAGCAAATGCCTTAAGTAGAAAAAGAAATTTTGTTCAAGAAAGTCAAATTCAAGTGTTGGGTTTTGATTTTCTTGAAGACTTATATGAGAAAGATCTAGATTTTAAAGAGACATTTGAAGCTTGTAGAAATCATGTTTTGTTAGACAGAAGCAAATGGCTGGATTATTTACTGCAAGAGGGACTGTTGTTCAAAATAAATCAATTGTGCATACCAAGTTGTTCTATGAGGGGGAATTTGATCAAGAAGAAAAATAGTGGAGGACTTGGAGGTCACTTTGGTGCAGACAAGACTCATAAGCAGTTGAAACAATTTTATTTTTGGCCGAAGATGAGAGCTGAAGTGGAAAAGTATGTGAGAAATTGTAAAGTCTGTCAGTATGCAAAGGGAAGGAGTCAAGACACAGGTTTGTATTTTCGATTACCTAATCCAAATAGACCTTGGGATATGGTAGGTATCGAATTTGTCTTGGGTTTACCAAAAACTCAAAGAGGAAATGATTCAATTTATGTAGTATTTGAAAAATTTCCAGAGATGGCACATTTTATTCCATGTTATAAAACCAGTGATGCTACTCACATTTATAATCTGTTTTTTAAGGAGATTGTAAGATTACATGGGTTACCTAAGAGCATTGTTTTAGACAGAGACACCATATTTGTTGGACATTTCTAGAGGACATTGTGGAAGAAGCTTGGAAATAAACTGAGTTTCAGTTCCTCTTATCATCCTTAGACTGATGGACAGACTGAAGTTGTAAATAGAAGCTTAGATAATCTTCTGAGAAGTCTTGCAAGTGAACATCCAAAATAGTGGGATCAAGTATTGGCATAGGAAGAATATGCATATAATGATTCTCCTAACAGGAGTACAGGGCATAGTCCATTCCATACAATCTAGGGAATGCACCCAAGAGGAGTGCCTGAATTGAGACACTTGGGAAAAGTTGAAAGGAGAAGTGCTAAAGGAGAAGATTTTGCTACAGAAATTCAAGAAATACATGAACATGTAAAACAACAACTACGGGACTTAGAGGACTTGTAGAGAGCTTGTAAAGCACTTATAGTTGTGATGTGAAATGCTTAGAGGACTTGTAAAGAAATTATCATTGCGGCTAAAGTTAAGCAGTTCTAATAATTTAGTAGAATATTCAAGTTTGGAGGTAGATGACAGTTACTCCAAAGGAAATCCAAGAAGAATTTCAACTTGAACTTGTAGAAATCGTTTCTGGATTTGAACGATTTTCCAATACACCTGCACCCAGGACACCATAAAGAAAGATAAAAAGTAATTCAGTTGAATAAACCGCATTATGGCTTCCCAAAGAACTATGGATGTAAGGCCACTACAAACCCCTAACCTGGATATTGACCACCTCCCATTGGCCTACAAAGATTTTCAAATTAAATACAATGTTTCCCCTAGCCACCTATTGAAACTCCACTGTTGGAGTAAAGACAAATTCCTGAACCAAAATGATGACATTCACCTATGGTAATCAAATTTTCCCAAATACTTGTTCCCACAGGTACACCTATTACTAGAATTCATCCACTTCTGCCAAGCTTGCTATGTCTCAAGTCAAATAGCCATAGTCTCCCCTGACCAACAGGTTTCGTTCACTATTACTGCAAAGTCAATAAATCAAATATTGTAGATCTAGCCAAGCCCAAATAAGAGCCCACCTTCCACTGAACCCTTACTTGAACTCTACACAAAGTTGTACCTTCCCAAGAAAGTTCAAATCTTTTAGACTTTCATCATAGAAGACTATCATACGCCTACAGATAGTCCTCCATATGCTTCGACCATTTTCTCTGAGAGAGTCAAACAAATTATAACCATTCTCTCTTGAATTCTAGTATACACCACTAATGAGTCTGTGGATGAGGTTATAGTTGCTTTCCTTACTATTTTTTTCCCAGGCAAGCCTCCAGCTACAGTTTACAAATTTTCTCAGTTGTTGGCAGACAGAATCCATGAACAGTTTATCAGATTGCCAAATGAGAGAGTATTCAAATACATTAGTATTGTTTCACATATTCCTACATTTTTAGTTAGACAAGTTTCCAGTCAGCATCCAAAATTTAGACACTAAGGGCCATCCAAGATCTATCATCTTTTGGACACCATTAATCCAAGGATATTCCACTATTTTTAGTTATAAAGAGTTCATTGATTCAGTTGTTCATCCAGTTGCATACATGCTAATGAGTGGCTATCAACCTAGGATCAATGATGATATTAAGAGAGTTTTACAGTTGTCTAAAAATAGTAAATTGGGAGATGGTATCTATACCAACACCACATAGAAATCAGGATATATGGATGTCAGCTCACACCCTACAAGCTGCCCAAATACCTCCCCATGAGGATATTTGCATTAGAGTATTTCAAGCAGATCATAAAACCAGATGAGGTCAATTTTTCGTTAGCTAGGAAGAAGACTCAGTTCAAGATCAAAAACCAATTAGGCCCTTTTATTTATAATAATAGGGAAGCTGGAAAAGAAGTGGAGAAAATCTTACAACAAATTAACTTCAATAGCAGTTTTATGTGGCAGTATGACCGTAATGGAGTCATAAACAAGTTAAGACTCAAGTTCAAATTAAGCCCTTTTATGCATGAGTCTAGGCCAGATATTGAAAGATATGCCAACCAGTCAGAGTGGTTGGAGAATACATTAACAGATGTAGAAAATACCTTGATAAATGTGGAAGAGTAGATAGATACTATTTCCTTTCTATAGGTTCCATCCCTACAGGAAAAAATGGGTATTAGCCCCATTCGACAGACTACAGCCATGCAGGACATAAACGTAAAAAGTACCAGGAAAGAAGGTTCTAGCTCTGGAATGGATACTACAGATGACAGGTTTGAAATCAGTTACAGGAAGAAGCCCAAGCTTAATCATGTAACTAAGCAAGAAGACACCATTGAGACAGTTGAAATCGTTGATATTGACACAATGGATGGAAAGAGTAAAGTTCCAACAGTTTTAGAGGAAACTCATCAGCCTTCCACCTCAAATACTCAAATCATTGAAAAGCAACTTAGTATTAAAGTCTCTTCATCTAGCAAACTAGTGGATAAAGAGAAAGATATAAAAGAGAAGTACAAAGAAATCAAGTTGGGGAATGAGGCATTAAAGGTTGAAACATATGCCCAATACTTCAAACAAAAATTGCCAACCAGAATAGATTAATGTGATTTTTTGACATTAAAACTGGTAAAATGCAAATGACCTTTATGCAGTCTATAGTCTAGAAACCAAGATCATCAGTAGACTATAGGAAGACATAGTTTGAAGTTTTGGCTAGGGATGTTCACCCTATTGATCAAATATAATTCCATAAGCAGGAAGGTGAAATGATTTACTCCACAATGACTAACAAAGAAATCACTGTGCAAAAACTTCAAATCTCTCTGGACAACATCACTACACAATTTAGCCTAGAAAAGGCATCCTCACAGTCCAAGGATAACGGAATCAAGTCACTGGAAGACTTGGTCATTGAGATTCGATATAATCCAAGTGACATCAACGCTGTAGAAAAACTAATAAAGAAGAAAAATGAGGATATTGCTGCTTTAAATAAACAACTGAATTTGCCTCCTTCTGAACATCCACAAACCATGGAGGTCCTAGAGAGCTAAACCCAGCAGGAGGAAATGATGGATATCTTTCTTCAATTAAATGCTCAATTGAAAGAAATGGAGAGTGAATTGGACATTTTAATAAAGCTGAAACATGCCAGCATTGAGACAGCTACTGCCACTCCTACCTCTATGATTAGTACAATAATTCCTTCAACTTTGGCAGCTTCATTGGCCCCAACAGCTCCATTAGCTACAACACTCCCAACTACAACAACAACTACATCAGCAATAGGTTCAACAACAACAGCAGCTCATCCAAGTGATGAAACAAGTAAACTAGTCAAAGCCATGGAGGATATGTCCATTCAGACCACTAAAATAAATAAACTTAAAGAACCCATAAGGAGTCTAGAGGATGAGAAGAAACTAGCTCAAATTATGCATAAAAATGAAGTACAGATGTCCAACAGGTTGACTGAGAGGATAAAGAAATTGGAAAAATAATTAAAATTGAAGGAGCCACTTGCCCAAGAAAAATAATATCTATGGGCCAATAGCATTGACTCTGTTAATGATATTTGGCCATCTATACAAGTTATCTTTGAACAAAATGATTTAGTCAAAGGGGCTAGTGAAGCAGTTCAAAGAGTTAAGGCCAAACTTGGAAATATTCCAGAGGAAGCCTCAAGAATAATCCATTTCCTTAACTCAAAGAATAAATATGAATTGCAGGAGCTTGACATAGCTGATACAAAGACATGGAAGTTGATGAAGTCTATCAGAGAATGGTAAATATAAAAGTACCAGATACAAAGACTTCGGAAAAATTAAATGATTTACTGTGAAGATGCAAGGTAAAAAGTGGATACAGAGCAGTGAAAGAAAATCAGGAGGTTAGCTTAGTCAAAGAGTATCAGATGAAATAGTATTAGTCAAAAGGTAAAGTAAAAGGACAGCCAACGTAAAGCAACAACAAAGCAGAAAAGGCAGAAAAAGATCTAACATTAGAGCCAAATAAACTGGGACATCTTGTAGTAGTTACATATCTGTCTCTATCTTCTTGCATGAAGATTTTTCTTTCTCCTTGAATAATTCCAAAAACAATCTGGGATATTTTTTGATATGTTTTTGTATAAATACTTCATAATTCAAATATAGAGAGTGGATTTCTAAAACATTTCTATAATTGTATTGATTTGAAACCTAAGGGTAAAATGTACCATTTTTTCAAGTCAACAGACTGGACTAAGTAATAAAGGCATTGCATTACATGATTCATGTGTTGGGCCACTCCAGTGAAGTATTTTTTGTTTGTCAAATTGTCATCTTCTTAAGTGTTTTACATACTTGCACGTCATCTAAATTGAATGAAATAACTAGACTATTATTACAGAATTTGTTTAAGTACACTCTGTCCTGAACAATTATTCATTTTAATGTTTTCTTCTGATATCCAGAGTAGTGAATCCTTCATTGCACCCTAGTTTTGATTGACCTCTATCATTTCCCTCATTATCCGATTTGAGGAACCCTTAATTTCTCCTTGAACTCGATTGAAAACCACTTCACCCTCCAGCCCAAAAGACTCGAATTTACTCAACTACCTTGCCCTATAAACATTATCTTTAGAAATTTATTCAATCCTGTTTTCTTGACACTTGAACCCATAGCCCAATGGTAATGGACATCCCTCTATCCATCTAAGCCAGTGATTCCACCACCAAATCAAAATCAAAACACAATCAAAGCTTAAATAACTAGCCTAAAATCAATTAACTCAACAAAGTTAAATCATAAAGAGAGAGCCATCTCTGAGCATTAGCAAGGCTAGATCCTCATCTCAAAAGTATGTTTGTGGTTACCTCTAATATTTATTTTAGCACAAGATAACAACTCTAGGGAAATTTTAGAGTGATAACATAGTGGCAACCATACTTGGGAACAGTCCTCAGTTTAATAAAACTTAAAGGAAATTTTAAATCTCATCTTTTTCACCTTAAGGTCATTTTAGAGTTGTTCAAATGTTTCATTAAAAAAATAAAAAAAAAATCAAAATTCTGGCTTCCAAAAGAATGCACTATACCAGGGCACATCCAGATCCAAACCCTCCTATAATAGTTGATGATCCTCACAGAATTTTAAGAAAACCAAAAAAGGTAGAAACTCAAGGAAGTAGTAGTGAGTTAATTAAATCAAATTCAATCCCTAAAGAGTTGTCAAGTTTAGAGGATATTCAATTTGATTTATCATTTGAGTTTTCTTTGTTTCGCACCAAAACTAAAAATTCAATTCATGATACTGTAATAGACCCCAATTTTATTCAATTTATTGATTCAAAAAAGGTTCCTATACATCCTGATTTACATCAACATGTTTTGGATACTATTGATAAAGTAGAAGCTTTAACCTCAACTTTGGTAAGGCATATAGATGAAGCCTATCTTCAACAATCAGTTGAATTTGCTGCCCTAATTGTTGCTACCCCTAAAATTTCTACATAGTCTTAAAAAATTGTAAATACAACTTCATTTACTACCACCTCAGCCATAATATCCACCATAGTTCATTCCACTAAACCATTCATTCCTCTACTTCCTCTCCAACTAAACATCTCAAGTTCATCTAGTTCAACTACAACCATATCAAGTCCTTCTTCAAGCACCACTACTTTACCCCCCATTCAAACCAAATCCTTAGCCATGGCACACAGATATGCACCTTTGGTCTTACTAGTTCAACTACATGCCACGCCAGAAGACTACCAAAGTAAAATATTTATGTTTAATGCTACTAGTGAGTATACTGCCCAAAAACATGTGAATAAATGACTAATTATTTTGAGTTACATGAGATTGATGAGTATGATGTACAAATGAGGTTATTTTCCCAAACACTAGCAGGAGATGTCAAAAAATTGTTTAAAGGTTTACCTGCTAATCATATTGGTGATTTAGCTGATTTCCATAGATTGTTTATCGATAGATGGGAAAGAAAGAAAAACCCTTTATAGATAGTGTCTGAATATGCAAACATTAGAAGAGCTCCTAATGAATCTGTTCAGGACTATTGTACTAGCTTCAATAGTATCTATGATGTAATCCATACAAATATCAAACCTCCACCAGACTTAGCACTAATCAAATTTCCTAATGGTTTTGACATTGATATGTCTTACTAATTGAGAGAAAGAAACCATGAAACATTGGAACATATGCAAAGTAATGTTGTTAGTGTAGAAGCCAATTTATTAGCTAAGAAATCTAAGATGAGAAATGAGAAAAGAGTTACCATTAAAGAGGAACCATCCACTTCATATGGTAAGATAGATAGTTTAGCTAAAAGTGTAAAAAGGATAATGGATAGATAAGAAAATATGGAAAGAAAAACTCAGTTGGGAAAATCAACAAGGACCCCCAATAAGAAACCCCAACTTTAGGAAAAATCCTAACTGGAAAAACAAGAGATGCTATACATGATCAACATGTTAGACCACCTTTCCAAGAAGATTATGTTGAAGGTTCACAAAACCATGAAGAAGAGGACGCCCAGATATACCTATTAGGGATTAAAAATGAAGATGTTTTTTTCTTACTCAGCAAGAACATGAATTGTACATGTTACAACAATTACAATTATAATATGGAGAGTCCCTTGACTACAAAGAAGGCTATGAATTTGCTATCTATGAATTTCACGAGAAGTATAGCCTTCGAAGCAAAAAGAATACAGATGTTCCCACTAAGAAATCTGTCCAAACCCAAACTAAAAAAATAGCAGAAGCTCCTGTGACCAAATTTCTACAAATTCTCCCTAGTGGAGCTCAAGGGACTTCCAACCCAAAAATTATAGACATAACTTCAGTTGAAACTCAAACATGAATTGTTACTCAAACTGATCCAAATAAGAAAATTCAAAATAGAATTGTTGGTACACAAACTAAGTTGCCAAGCACTGATAAGGAAGATAAAAGTACACAGACCACAATTTCTACGGAAGATCTCATACAAATAGGAAAAACTCATTTGCATTCAATATTAAGGCTGAGATAGCCAAGTTGAAAATATCAGTTCCTTTGACAAAGTTGGTGAAAAATGAATCATACAAAGCACAAATCATTGAAACACTAAACATAGGTGAAGGTGAAGATGTTTTAAACCTTAATGATGATCAACCTGAGTTATTATTTTGGTACAGAAATAAATGGAAAACATCAACAAAGGAGTATTCCCCCATTCTACATTAGCTTAAATGTTCATAATAAAATATTTCATAATGCTATTCTAGATTCAGGGGCATCCCATAACCTAATGCCTAAAGCAATCATGGAAAGATTAAATTTAGATATCACCTGACCCTAAAAGGACATGTTTTCCTTTGATTCTAGCCAAGTCAAATGCCTTGGCTTGATTAAAGATTTGTGTGTGACTCTAGTCCAGTTCCCATCAAAGAGTATTGTTATGGACATAGTAGTTTTTGATATACCACCCAAGTATGGAATGCTATTTGTCAGGCCAGGTTAGCTCAGAAATTAATGAGCGCAAATCAACTTGATGATATTATTCATTCAACTATTGTTATTTATACATGTACAGAAACGGATCAGTTCATCTTCTAGATGACTGTCCGGCTTCACCTCATCCGTTTCGGATTAGGTGTCAACATTCCCCCCCTTAATCTGAAGGGATGTTGGTGAGTCCAAGCATCGTTCTGAATCTTTCAAGCTTTTCTCTTCCAAGCGCTTTGGTGAAGATGTCTGCAATTTGCTCGTTCGTGGAACAATGACGGAGATGGATTGTTTTGGCGTCAACATGATGTCGGATCAGATGATATTTAGTATTGATGTGCTTAGTACGATCATGGAACTTTGGATTCTTGGCCAACTTTATTGCAGATGTGTTATCAATCATGAGTGGAGTAGATTGTATTTGTTTTACTTGCAAATCTTCAAGAATTTTCCTGAGCCACACAATTTCTTTCGTTGCTTCAGCTGCTGCCACGTATTCTGCTTCTGTTGTGGAATCTGCTGGTACTGATTGTTTGCGTGATCTCCAGGAGACAGCTCCTGATCCAAGACTCATAGCATATCCTGAAGTAGATACCCCAGTTTCTTTGTCTCCATCGAAGTCTGAATCAGAGTATCCAATCAAGTTGAAGTCGTCCACCTGTGTATACTTGATTCCAAGGTCTTGAGTTCCCTTCAAGTACCTTAGAACTCTTTTTGCAGCAGACCAATGTCCCTCACAAGGCCTTTGCATAAACCTGGAGAGGATTCCTACAGCAAATGAAATGTCTGGTCTGGTAGTAGTGAGGTAGATGAGACTTCCTACAAGCTGTCTATACCTTGTTGCATCCTCAAATTCCTTTCCTTCAGTAGATGTGAGCTTCAAGTTTTGTTCCATTGGAGTAGAAAGGGGATTGCACTCTGTCATGCCAAATCTGTATAACAAATCTCCAATGTATTTCTTTTGAGAGAGAAATATGGACTTTGGATGTTGGGTTACTTCAATGCCAAGATAGTAATGAACATAGCCCAAATCAGTCATTTCAAAAAATTTTCCTAATTCTTTCTTTATGGATGCAATATAGCTTTCATTGTTCCCTGTCATTAAAAGATCATCTACATATACCACAAGATATACAACTGTTTTGCCAACTTTCTTGACAAATAAAGTTGCATCATCAAGATCAAAATGTTTGAAGTTGAGTTTCAGAAGATGCTCAGTTAGTTTTTCATACCAGGCTCGTGGTGCTTGTTTGAGGCCATACAAGGACTTCACAAGTTTGCATACTTTGTGTTCATGTCCTTTCACAGCAAATCCTTCAGGCTGGGACATAAAAACATTTTCTTTTAGATCTCCATTCAAGAATGCAGTTTTTACATCCATTTGATGGACTTTCCAACCGTTCTGAGCAGCTAGTGCAAAGAGTGTCCGGATGGTGGCCCATTTTGCTGTGGGAGCAAAAGTTTCCTCATAATCGACCCCTTCCTTCTGTGCAAAACCTTTTGCCACAAGCCTAGCTTTGTGCTTGTCAAGTGAGCCATCAGCTTTGTACTTGTTCTTGTAGACCCACTTGCAGCCAATTGGTTTGGTTCCAAATGGAGGATCAACCAGCTTCCAAGTGCCATTCTTTATGAGGGCATCATCCTTTCTCATTGCTTCTTTCCATTCATCATGAGAAGCAGCTTCTTTGAAGGAAGTTGGTTCAAAATCTGTAGACAAGTTCAATTCACAATCATAAGTAACATCCATATCAACAGATGAATTAGAGTTATCTACATCACCTCCATCTTGTCGGTTTGAATTTCGGGTTCCTGTTTTTCCAATTTCATCCGGATGAACACTTTCAAGTGTCTTTGTCAGCCACTTTGGGGGACCTTTCTGAGATGGTCCAGGCTGTTCTGTTGATTGAGTTGGGTCTGAATCAAGATTGAGTCTCCCAATTCTATCAATTACATCACTTAAAGCATCATCCGTTGTTGGAGTGTCATGCAGGGGAGATTGTTCTTCAGAAGAAGATTCCACATGTTGATCTAGTATAGGAATCCCCCCTTCAAGATGTGGAATCTGATTATCAAACTCTTGAAATGATTTATGTTTTGTGAATCTATCCAAGCGATCAAGTTGCCGCTCAACAACATTGTCAGATTTGGATGATTCAAGAAAAATGACATCTCTAGATAAAACAAACTTTTTATTTACTTCATCATAAAGGCGGTATGCTTTAGATGTGTTTGAATACCCCAGGAAGATACACTGACGACTTCTTGCACCAAGTTTGTTTCTATGTACCTTTGGTATTAAAGCATAACAGGTGGAACCAAATATCCTGAGATGTTTGACCGAAGGAACATGTCCATACCATAATTCATAAGGAGTCTTGTTTCTTATAGCACTAGATGGACATCTATTCTTTATATATGCAGCACATAGAACAGCATCAGCCCAAAACATTGTCTTTACATTTTTGAAGAAAAGCATAGATCGTACCATATTCAACATTGTTCTGTTCATTCTTTCAGCGACACCATTCTGTTGAGGATTATAAGGCACAGTTGTTTGATGTTTAATCCCATGTTGGCGAAGATAGTGTTCAAATTCATTTGATGTATATTCTTTTCCATTATCAGTGCGAATAGACCCAATATGAGATTGTGCATCATTTTCAATCCACTTATGAAAATTCTTAAATGTTTGAAAAGCATCAGATTTGTTCTTCAATAAGTAAACCCAACACATTCTGGTGTAATCATCAATAAATGTCATGATATATTTATTTCCATTTGCAGAAGGAACAGGCATTGGACCACATAAATCTGAATGAATAAGTTCAAGCTTCCTATGTGCTCTTGAATGTGAATCATGAAAAGACTGTTTGCTATGCTTTCCTAGAATGCAAGCATCACATTGTTTATGTTTTCTAGGAATTGTAGGCAAACCAGTAACACCATTTTTCTTCAACAAGCGGAGACTATCATAGTTTAAATGCCCAAATCTAGCATGCCATAATAAACTTGATGGAAGTGTACATTCTTCATGATGAGAAATATATGAGAAATGCTGTGCATGAGCAAAGGTTCCTTGCAGTTTAAGGAGTCTTTCTTCTTCTATACCCCTCATGACAAGTGAGTGGTCAGATGCCTTTCTTACCTCAAGCTTGCCATCAAACATGTGAATGGAGTGACCTTGCTGGCGGATGTGGACCAGGGACAACAAGTTTCTCTTCAGCTGTGGGAGATATAGAACATGATCCAGAAGAAAGTCTGGAAGACCAGGCAGTTTAAGCCTGATTGTGCCAAGCCCTGATGGCTTGATTTTTGACTGATCTGCAAAGTATACTGCTCCATCAACATTGTTAGTGAAATCTTCAAAGAAATCTCTCCTATGAGTCATATGACAGGTTGCTCCTGAATCAAGCAACCAGTCATTTTTCGAAGAAGCAAGTGAAGCATTAAACAAATCTTCATTTACTCCAATATTACATTGTGCCTCAATATAGTGTGCAGATTCGGGTGCTTTACCTTTGTCTGAGTCATCAGTGTTACCTTTCTGCTGATTTCTTCTCTGCTCAACTTTGTCCCATGGTAGCTTGCATGTAGAGGCATCATGTGATCCATTTCGTTTGCAGCGAATGCAATGCAGATCTGCCTTTTCTGTTTGAGAATGTCTGCCCCCCCTGCCTCTGGAGTATCTTCCTCTTCCTCTTCGTCCACCTCTTCCTCTTGCAGAATCTTGAGCAGGATGCTTTTCTTTGTGAGCAAGGCAAACAGTCTCTTCAGAAGATTCAGGGACTGTTTTCTTTCCAAAGGCTTTTTCTCTTTCAGCAAACTTTTTCACAAGAGAGTCAAAGGTTATATCTTTAAGGTTTCCATTTGCTTGTAAAGACTCAAGATAATTGGAGTAGGTAGGATAGAGTGCTTTGAGAAAGGCAATAAGAGAGATATCCAGCTCAACCTTAGTGGATTTTATATCATGCATTATAGACTTTATTTCAGATGCAAGAGCAAGAGGATCATTATTTTTCAGTTCAAGAGTGAAGAGTTTAATCATGAGCTGCACAACTTCAAGTGCAGAATGTGTATCATAGAGTTCTTTCAGCTTTTGTATAGCTTCAAAAGCAGTGGAATAGCAGGAAATATGACGACTTACTTCCTCATTGACAGATGCTGCGATCAATGCAAAGGCTTTGCTGTTCTTGTTTTCCCAAATGGCGAGTTCTTTGTCTGATGTGGGCTGCACAGGGTCTCTGTCTTCTTCTCCGACACACACACCTTTCCACAACTCATTGTAGATGAGGGTGTGTTTTACCATCCGAGACCATTCAGAATAATTCTCCTTGCTAGTGAGAACTATTCCGACCATAGAAATGATTGAATGCATTCTGTAAAAAAAAATTATCTCTACCAAAAAGGCTTCTGTTGATAGAAAACTTCGTATGCAGCGATGTCAGAATAGCAGAGGGCGTATGCAGCGCTGGTGCGCCAGGGAGCAAGGCAGCATAGGAGTTACGCTATTTCTGAAGCCTGGGACCTGTGCTCTGATACCATGTCAGGCCAGGTTAGCTCAGAAATTAATGAGCGCAAATCAACTTGATGATATTATTCATTCAACTATTGTTATTTATACATGTACAGAAACGGATCAGTTCATCTTCTAGATGACTGTCCAGCTTCACCTCATCCGTTTCGGATTAGGTGTCAACACTATTATCACGTTCATGGGGAGAAAAATTGCAGGGATCTCTATAGTTAGACATGTCATATGCTACCATCTCTGTATTTGGTCAGGAGAGAAATATTTATAGAGAAACCTTGATGAAATACATGCTAAGTAGTTCAGAAAAACCACATAATTACCCTATATACTCCATGCATTTTGATATGGACTCATTTATCTTGTATAATTCAGACGATGGAAAAAATGAAATCATAGTTGTAGAAGAAAAATACAAAGCACCTGATAGTGGAAACATAACACATGAGTCTCTATGGAATTTATATTTTCATGGATCTGTAAATAGATTAGGAGTAGGTGTAGGAGTTTGGATTCATAACATGGAAAATAATCATTCTCAAGGTCATGCATTTATATTAAACTTAAAATGCACGAAAAACATGGCAAAGTATGAAGCTTTAATCTTTGGACTTCAAATTGTAAGAAAATTTGGAGCCAAGAGAGTTTCTATCATGGGAGACTCTGAATTGATCATAAAACAAATTAAAGGAGAATATTTTGTGAATAATCCTAAACTTAGCTAATATAGAGAGACGGTTCTAGATCTGATTAAGGAACTTCTTGAAAATGATTTTGCTGCTATTCCTAGGAAAGAGAACATGCAATCCCACAGTTTGGTTACTTTTGCTAGCATTTGCAAATTACCTTTTTAGCCTAACCACCAGTACACTGCTGAAGTAAAACACAAGCCTGTTACACCTGATAATCTAAAATATTGGCATATTTTTTCACAAGACTCTCAAATCTATGGTTTCATGAATGTTGAGGGAGAATTCCAAAACCATAACATAGATACTGATTGTACACTAGATATCATCATAAATAGTGAGATAGATATAAATGCTTTAGATGTAGATAAACCAACTAAATTCACTAGAGTAGAAATAAATAGCTTAGAAAAATTAGAAATAGAAGAAATCGTCATTGATGATTCTGAGATTTTAAACCTTAAAAATAACTCTTTGCCTAAGGGATTAGTCCCATTAGAAGATTTGTTTGATTCAAATGATGTAGCCAGAAAACCAAAAATGGATCCTTTAAGATCAGACATAGAAGAATGTAACATAGGAACATAAGAAAAAACCAAGCTTATCAAAATATCCAAAGCATTCCCTCCATATGAAAAGCTCAAATACATAAGTTTGTTTAAAGCATTTCAAGATGTCTTTTTTTGGAGTTATGAAGACCTCAAGTCTTATGATACCAGTGTTATTCAACACAAGATACCCATCAAATAAGATCAGAAAGCCTTTAAAAAAAAGCTTAGGAGAATCAATCCAGTTCTTATGCCATTAATTGAAAAAGAAGTAAAAAGGATGTATGATGCACATATCATAGCACCAATTACATATTCAGATTGGGTATCTAATTTAGTCACTACCAGAAAGAAAACATGAGAAATCAAAATTTGTGTTCATTTCAGAAACTTGAACAAAGTATCACTAAAAGATAACTATCCCCTCCCTAAAATGGACCACATTCTCTAGAGGATAGTAGGGTCATCCAGAATTTCATTGCTTGATGGATTCTTTGGACACAACCAAATCGTAGTTCAACTAGAGGATCAAGCAAAGACTGCATTTACCACTGCCTGGGGTACTTTCATGTATTTAAAGATGCCTTTTGGATTAATGAATGCTAGAGAAACAATCCAAAGAACAATGGACATATCTTTTGCAAAATAAATCCATGATTTTCTAGTTGTTTACCAAGATGACATCACAGTGTTTTCCAAATCAGATAGTGAACATCTAGATCACCTAAGAAAAGTTTTTATTAAATGTAGAAAATTTGGTATTTACTTGAATCCCAAAAAGACACTATTTGGGCTCGAAGAAGGTAAACTCTTGGGACACATAATATCAAAATATGGAATTAGAATAGATCGAGCTAGAGTAGAGGCAATCCTAAACATCAACCACCCTAGAAACATCAAAGAATTACAATCATTCTTAGGTAAAAAAAAAAATTCTTAGAAGATTCATTTCTAACTTGGTAGAATTAATCAAAGAATTAAATAACATGTTAAAGAAATATTCAACACTTAAGTGGACAGTAGAGGCTAAACAATCTTTTGAGGCAATGAGGAAGCCCTTACTAGAAAACCAGTCGTCATAAGTCCTGATTTCAAAAAAGATTTTATAATTTTTTTCTTTTGCTTCAGAACATATTATTGCAACAGTCTTTTTGCAAAAGAATGATCAAGGTTATAAGTAGCCTATTGCATTTTTTAGCAAATCTTTGAGAGATGCTACACTAAAGTACAACATAATGGAAAAACAAGCACTTGCTTTAGTGAAAGCTATTAAAAGGTTTTAGAGTGTACATCTTATACTCACACATTATTGCATATGTTCCAAATTCAATAGTAAAGGACATCTTAACACAGAATGGACCTGAAGGAAATAAAGGCAAATGGATTGCCACCATTTTGGAATATGACATAGAAATAAATCATACAAAAATTATCAAAGGCCAAGGTTTAGCTAAACTCAAGGGTGAATCGAACTGTCAGGCCTTAGATATAAATTTCATTGGTGCCCTAGGTGAATAAGAAGAGATCGTGACTCCACAGATCAGTGAAGCTTTCATAAATTCAACATGGTATGCAAATATCATATTTGCTTTACTGAACCTACAAGCTCCTCCTGGTTTACCTAGAACTAAAGGTAGATTTTTGAAAATGAAATCAATGAAATATTGTGTCATAGAAAATAATTTATTTTGGAAAGATAATGGTGGCATTTTATTGAATTGTTTATTAAAATATGAAGTTGAAAAAGTTATGCAAGAATTTCATGAAGGAGATTGTGGAGGACACCTATACTAGAAAACAACTGCTGATAAGATTTTAAGGGCAGGTTTTTACTGACCCGCCCTTTATTTGAAGGCAAAAGGAAACTCTTACTATTACCTCTCAAACCCATCTCCAAAGAAATGCCTTTTCAACAATGGGATTTGGACTTCATTGGGGACATTAACCCATCCTCCACAGGGCAGCATAAATGGATTTTGATAGCCACTGACTACTTTAATAAATGTATAGAAGCCATCCCTTCTAGACAAGCCACAAACTCTGTCATCATTTCATTCCTTGAGAAAAACATCCTTTCTAGGTTTGGATTCCCACAATAGATCATTACTGATAATGCAACTGCTTTCTAATCCACGAAAATGGTAGACTTTTGTATAAAATATCACATTACCCTTTTCCATTCCACTACCTATTACCCTCAAGGTAATGGACTTGCAGAATCCTCAAACAAAAGCCTTGTTAATATCATCAAGAAACTGCTAGACGACAACAAGAAGACCTGGAAAAAAAAGTTGGTTAATGCCTTATGGGCAGATAGACTAACTACCAAAAAATCCATTGGTACATCTCCTTACCAGCTCGTATATGGAATGGATGTTGTTTTCCCATCTTCTTTAGGAGTACCAGTGATGAAAATGGTTCAAGAGTTGCAAGTAGAACCAAATGATATCCAAAGGAGGATAAATCAGACAATACATTTGTAGCAAACCAGAGAAGAAGTCTATGTCAAATCACAAGTGATCCATGATAAAATCAAAAATATTTTTGACAAGAAAACCAAAGCTGATGATTTTTACATACGTGATAAAGTACTCAGATGGGATTCTAGAAGAGAAGAGAAGGTAAACATACTAAATTTGATTTCCTATGGCAAGACCCTTATATAATTTATGGTTACACAGGTAACAATACATTTTTCTTGAGACATTTAGATGGAACATATCTACTAGGAGTACCAGTCAATGGTAGAATGTTGAAGCATTACCTATCCACATATTAACATTAGTTCATTTTTTTACTTTGCTCATTGTATATAAAATTGCAAAGTTTACATTGGATTTGATGATAATATTTTGAGGTTGAATCCCGAAGTGAAGGACCTTAGCTTTGAAAGGTGTACCATCATATGTGTGAATAAAGTAGATCACAGAGGAGCAGTTACAAGGCAACCACAATCAAAGTTTCAAAGGCTACTGATCTTAAACTTCTTGACATTTCATCAGGAAATGTCCTCCCCATGTGGAGCCACTGTTAGGGTCCTATTAATAGGATTCATAATTTTTAATTGGCTATGGTTAGTCTTGTAATACTGTACATACTTTTTCTTTCTGCAAAATGTTTTCCCATATTAAAAATAATAAATGTAAAGAGGGTAAGTCCTAAAAGAATAATCAAAGGACTAAAAGAAAGAGAAAGATAAAAAAAGTATAAAATATGAACCTCAAAAAAAGAGATTAAAATAGATCATGAAAGTGTGCAAATTCAAATTCACTTACCTTTTACTTTACTTAGTAAAATAATATTGTGTGCAACTTGTCAAAAAATGCCACAGTCCATGATGGTCAAATAGATTAAACTTGATTCATTCATGCTTTAAATTTCATGTTAATAGATAGAGAATAAAGATCTAGCCAAACTGTTTAATCTTGGTATATCAGTAGTTAGGTAGAGAATAATAATGGACTCATTAGTTTAATCTGAGCCATTGGAAGTTATAAGGTTAGAATTAGATAGTTTGTTTATCAAAGCAAAAGAAATGAAGGGTCAGCAAGCTAAAATGCACCCAATGAATGAAGAGAAAATGCTAGGGTAAATAAAGGGTAGTGTTGTTGGGAAAAGTATCCAATACGGAATGACCCTATCCCACTCTAAGGGTGATAGTACCTCAGCAACAATCAAAGCAAAGCTATTCGAGATTACTTCTTTATGAGATGTAAGAGAGGGGAGACAGAGATCCACTAACCGTTGTCTTCCGCTAATGATTGATCCAATCTTCTCTCTTTGATGCTTGCTCCCAGCTCCTTGCTCTTTCACTGGCCTAGCTACACCAAGATCCTGCAAAATGGCAAGAGAGGGAAACTACAAGAAGCATACATTCATAATTGATTCAAGGATTAGAATAAATCAAATACACAAGTATAGCAATACACCATTGAGACACATGCATATAGAAGAACCTCAAATGCTTTATTAATGGAAGAAGTAAAGTTCTGAGAGTGTTACAACCATAAGAGGCCCAATCCAGCAACACCTCCCAGCAGAAAGAAATCTCCTCTTCACCTCCTTTAAGCAAATCACCCAATAGTTCTATACTCAAACCAACAGCACTTCCTTACATTCACAAGATTCCAGCCTCCTTAGACCTCATGAGAGAGCTCTATATATAGGAGTTTTGGAGAAAGGATGAGTCAGCTTGAGCTTGGCATGGAGCTGACTAGTGTCCTCTCCCACTTCAGTTATTCTTCAGTTCTTGAGTCCACTTGGAGTTTCTTGATTCCACTTGGAGATCTAGATCCTCTTACTCATCACAAGGCGAATTCCCCGATCCAAGTGTCATTTTGGAAGCTTCCTGGACATTTGACACCTTGAGGAATGACTGTGCCACTTGGCCAAACTCGCCCAGCGCAGGTAGCCTTCATTACTGTTGACATTCAGCACAGGTACAGAGTGGAGAAGTTGACATTCAGCGCAGATGCTCAGTGGAGCAGTTGACATGATCCAGAATTAGCTTGTTTTTGAGTGTTTTCAGGTGGAGAACTGATATTTAGTGCTGTGGTTTGCTGACCCTGTTCCTCTAGGGGTAGGAACAACATGTTTAGGGACTTTGGATCCCTTAGATTATTGACATTTCATGCTTCATGCTGTAAGGCACAAAAATGTCTATAACAGTTGCCCCCTAAAGTATGAGGTCGTTTATCGGGTGAAATGCTTTATCAGGAGGATCCGAAGTTCATTTAATCGCTAAGAGGTGACCTGTAATAAAATACAATACAATACATTATTTTTCATTCTGCTTTCATGATCTAGCTGAGGCGGGCATTCCCATGCTCAGCTTTATAAATTCATTTTGGTACATAGAACAGACGATCGTCTGATGGTAGACTGATAATTCTCTGCTGAAATTATCATCCTTTGAGTAGGATGATCATCTGCTGCAATGATGTACATATCAAATGTCTTTATATTTCCTGAATATATATCGCAGCCCGGATGGATGAAACTAGATCCGGGGTCTTCAGACTCGTTCGATCTTCACTCTAAGTACAAGTCGATCCATGTGAGAATTGCGCTGAAGTCGAACATGGAAAGACATCGCTTGATTACCGGTCAATGATGAAAATCGTTAACAAGCGCGAGAGGAATCACCAATAATGACAATGACCCTCAAGGTACTGCAGTACAATTCACGTGGTGTGAATAAAGGACTTGGCGTCGAACACCACGCAAAATCTTCTGGTCGAAGGTCATTGATGTATACCTGTCGCCGGAAGTGAGAAACTTGCCATTGAGGCATGCAAGCTTCAAAGTACTGAGGGGGGTGTTCCTAGATCAACTTCTTGGATAATGAGCTGAAGTCGACAAGAAGCAATCCGTCAAAGGAGGGCCTTAATGAATCCCACATCAGTGACACGGAACGAAGCTAATGATTTTGGTGGAGGTGAAAACAATCTGTGAAATATGATTCAGGGTGGCGATCATGGATGGATGAAGGATAATGTATGGCAGTGGATGGGACACGGTTGACTCTTTCCGAACAACATCTCTTGAACATATAACGACACTGATGTGATGGATCGGTAGCATTACCCCAAATGTGGATGGTTTGGCGAAGACCATGGTGATGAGACCGGTGAATGAAACAACCCAACCCGATGTGATACGGAGGACAAAGTGTCATGTTCAAGAGCGACTTGCTACCATTAAAGCTTTGAGGTTCTCCCAATTTTTCCCCAGTCATTTCTGACCAGTACCTCTTTATTTTTGTCAAGCTCGAGGAGGATAACATATGCTTGTTCTATAACCTGCCCTTCAGGCAAGCCTATCGCTATGTTTTAACGAGCCTAGCGATAGGGAAACTCGTTCTCGTCTAAAGACAAGTTTGTCGCTATTTAATCATTTTAACGAGTCTAATGAAAAGGAAAACTCGGTCCTTTTCATTTTTAGAGAGTCTGAAAAGGTACATAAAGTTAACTCCAAAATTCCTTTTTCGTCATCTAATCCCTTAAGTCCAAAAAAGTATAAAACAATACAGAAGGGATGATTTTTCGATAATTTTAACGAGCCGAATAAAACAAGCGCTCGACCTTTTTGTGCAATAATCCCTCAGGTCCAAAAAGATTAAAATCTAGAGGAGGGATAGCTCTTACGGTCAATTTAACGAGCTGGAAGGCCAAAACTCGGCAAACTTTTCATATTTTATGAGTCAGATGAAAAGAGCTCAAAGAAGACTCGTCTTTTGAGGAACGAGTGATAAACAGGGATAGCAGCAGATTCCAGGTACAGGTTGGAATTTTCCAATCACGGCAGTGTCACAAGGATGGCTAGGTGAAATCACTCTTCGCAGCTGTTCCTCAAAATGGGTAAACAATCATATGGAGGTGAACGATCGGCCAAATGGAATGGAGGTGGCAGGTGCAAAACACGACCAAGGCTTTTATGGCTAATAAATTTATGATCACAATGGTTATTTACCTGAATAGGTTCATTTTTTAATGAGCTTGAACTCTGGAGGAAACTCTTGCTCACGCTTTTCTATTTTTTAACGAGCATAAATTCCACGGTAAAACTGCTCGATCTTATGTTTATTTTTTAACGAGCATGAACTATGTGCTAAAACTGCTCGGATCTCGCTTTTCTATTTTTTAACGAGCATAAATTCCGCGGTAAAACTGCTCGATAATACCAGTCATAAGATAAGAATATCTCCTGCAAGATTCCATTTTTTATAGAGCTCGCACCTCACATAAGCTATGCTCCCTCTCATCCTTTATTTATGCAAGTTTGGAAACGACTAATCCCAAAAAACAGATAAATAACCACTCTTTGCTTGCACTCCAAAAGGTTTGCATGCCCCCAGGTATAAAATAGAATTTCAAGGCTGCCCCTACTTATCCGATAAAACATTTGTTTTAAAGGGTGAGGCTTGCCTCTTTCTGGTTACCCAAAGATTTTTTTGTTAACACCATCAAACGAAAACATTTCCTCGGCACTGTCTACCGAAGTAGACAATGGTGAATGACCTTTGTCAAACAAGTAACCTTGACAAAAGAATCCTGTTCCAGAACAACCCCTCTTCCTTCTTCTCCTTCTTCTCCATGGGAGCTTGGCTTTCGACGGCTCTACCTTACGAGGAGGAAGGAGGGGACGGGGTACGGACTAGTCATATTCTCCCGCGGAAATTCTACCTTATACCCAGGGTTTCCTCTGCCCGAAGCAGACCAGGATGCATGCCCCCTGGGTTCCAGTCCCATCTTTCCGAATCACTCGCACTCATCGAGAAGGAGAACTCGGGGTGGAGACATTTCTTGATTGAATAGACCATTGAGGGTTGGTATGTGACTATTTGCGATGCGTGATCCCAGAAATGAAAGTTGGTCTACGAGCTTGACCATTCTTCCTTCGTGTGGAAAACACATTACTCTAAAGAGTGAGGAGACTATAGCTCCCATGCAATATATATAGTCTCGTCCAAGGATTAGGTTATAATCCAAGGGTCCTTGAACGACCATCACGTTCATTTGAACGGTCTTCCCTTTCAATGTAACAGGCACATTGGGGAGGATCCCTAATGGTCGACTGGTTCCTTTATCAAAACCCGAGAGATTTCTTATCTCAGGCAAAAGCTCCGAGGAACCCAGTGCTTTCCAAGCAATAGAGGAAAGGATACTCACAGATGCCCGTTCATCAATGATAGTTCCAGCCATTACCATTCTGTAAATTTGGACGATGATTCTGAATGGTATACTGGCTGGCAACTGGGGTCTACCTAGTTGGTTCCAATCAAAGGACACAACCAGGTTGCTTGGCAGTGGGACCGAATACACGGCCGGATATGACCCTGATGAAGTTCCTTCCTGCGATAAAGGAATGGGTGCATTGACCTGATGCTCATCAGAGTCGGTGTTGATGAAAAGAATCTGGATGGTGTCATCCTTATTCTCTTCAGTGAGGGTGTCATTTGAAGATGAATCTTCATTGACGGTGTCATTTGAAGATGAAACCTCTGAAGGCGGAACCGGGTCAACTGCCGTTTCGACCTTTAGACTTTCGTCTAGTCTGGATTCAGTAGGTTCATTTTCAATGACTGACTCTTCAGCTGACCACTTGAGCGGGCCAGCTGTATTTTCAACCAACGAAGGACTTGGCACGAGTTTTTTGTATCCAGGAGGAAGTCTCAACGGTAAAACCGGGCGATCTTCCAAAACTCTCTTCGCTTCGTCTAAGAAGGGACAACGGTGGATGGCGTGATCGCCTTTACACAGTCTGCAGGGGAATCTTGCTCCCCCTCTTTGTCTTGAACCTTCACTTTCGCTGGTTGACAGTAAGCATTCAACATGGCTATCAGAGGTTGATTCTCCCGAATTGTGCAAACGAGGGGACTAGTCCCTTAGTATCCGAGGAATACAGGGACAATCTCTATGGAAGTGGTCTTCTCTACATATGACACATGGAGATATAGGCCCGGTCTGTGATGTGTGTGGATTTTTGTCAGATGTCTTTTGCTTGCCCCCAGTCGCCTTAGGCTCCTTCTTCTTCTTCTCCTTCTTCTTCTTCTCCTTCTTCTCCATGGGAGCTTGGCGTTTGCCGGCTCTACCTTGCGAAGATGAAGGATTGGAGGAAGAGTTATAGGAAGTAGAAGGCTGGTGGGCAGCTCTAGACTGATCTAACTGTTGACTCGACTGTTCAGGAACCATGGTGTTCTGAACTACATTGGTTGAGAATAGCCAAATTGGCAGGCCAATTGTCAGTCCTGGAAGCGACAATGTGGCCATGTGAGGCGCACCAACTTCTCCCCAAGAGGAGAAAGGACTAGGATTTCCATCATGTGGAGTTCCTTGGTTGGGGCGTTCCATGTTCTCAACCTAAAGATCAACGCGGGAATAGGAGGTGATTATGTTCCGTTTAAAATAAATTTTATAACGACGCTTTAGACACAACTTGCTTTTTCACTTTTTAAGAGTCGAGAAAAAGCTAAAGATGACTCTAGCCTCCTTCGATGTTTTAACGAGCCCGAAGTGACAAATGCTCGGATGGACTTTTTCAGTTATAGAGTTTGAAAAAGGCCAAAAGAAACTGCTCTGGAGTTCTAGGCAGAGGGTGTGCCAAACTTTTCGCAAAACCACAGAATACGTTTTACGGTACGAGTGGTCGATCTTCGTGAATGCTGTGTTCACTGCATTGCGATCAGTAGGGCGGCCGACACGGTTTCCTATGGATAAAGGCTTTATTCCTATAGGGGTCTCCCAATATATACGCGACGGTACGTGGGAGCACAAGTCCGTATTGATACTTATCGATTCACCGTGGAGGAATCACCCAACCACTCAATGCTAAGATATCACGTTTAACGACGCCGGAACACGTCTCTAGCTTAGACCTCTATGTGTTTGCATTATGTTTCAATGCGTTGTTATGTAAATTCAATTTATTTTAAGGTTGATCTTGTTTAGCAGTTTGCCTTTATGGATCACCACGAGATGTAAGATAACACTCATAAATGCAGTCTAAGATGATAAGCAAGCTTTTCAATCTTTCAACTTTGAAAATCTTAACTACTAAGGGAAAAGAAAGACAACATCTTTTCACACAGATCATAGAGCACACACTAATGCACCTTTTTCCTAAATCAACATGAAAACTGTCATAATGCACATGCACAATGCAGGTATTTCTTTTCTCTTTCTTAATGTTTGTGCGATACAAAAAGAAAGCTGTTGTATGACTTTGAATTCAATTTCAAGTGAAAGCAAACAAGTTTGTCCAAAATCAAAAGACACCTTAAGATTTACTTGTTTCGACACTAGAAATATATAAATTCAAACCATATGACGAAAGCAAAAGCTCAATCAGCTATGAACAACAAACAAACTAACTCTTAAGATCAAAACGACACTTTATCACAGGTCTAGATCTAAGAGGCCACAGCAAGACTAGTTCACTTTCATTATGGGAAACTGCAAATGATGTAAGAAATACACAAAGAACAAATACAGTTTCTTTATACAACCGAGGTGGAATAGTGGCAAGGAAAGTTGGTTTCAGATAGGTACATTGACTGGTAACAGGCTGCAAAAACAAGGGTGAAAACAGGGCAAGAAACAGCAGGAAACCCCAGTAGCACAAGGCAAGACTGGTTCAGCGCAGGTAGTACACTGTCAGTTTGACATTCAACGCAGGTAGCCCCTTCGGAAACTGCGCTGAAATGCAGACAACCTTCACATAGCCTGCACTGAAGAACGAAACTTTCGTTTCTCTTGGTTTCTGGGTCACAGATTGCTAAAAAATTCACAGTTTTTGGCCAAATCAGAAGCTATCAATCAAGTACACACTAAGGGATGAAAAGGAGGATGAAAAGCTATCACTAAGAGCTGTTCAGAGTCCTTGTGGATCAGCTCTTCAAATCATAAACATGCCCAGAAACTGAGCTAGAGTAGCTGCCCTCTACTTTGCATTTGAAAGATCCAAATGCAGTTCGATTCGGTACTCCCTGTGTTTATGAAATGAATAGAAAAAACACAAACAACCAACAAGATACGATCCCCAGTGGAGTCGCCAATTTGTTGTTGGGAAAAGTATCCAATACGGAATGACCCTATCCCACTCTAAGGGTGATAGTACCTCAGCAACAATCAAAGCAAAGCTATTCGAGATTACTTCTTTATGAGATGTAAGAGAGGGGAGAAAGAGATCCACTAACCGTTGTCTTCCGCTAATGATTGATCCAATCTTCTCTCTTTGCTACTTTCTCCCAGCTCCTTGCTCTTTCACTGGCCCAGCTACACCAAGATCCTGCAAAATGGCAAGAGAGGGTAACGACAAGAAGTATACATTCATAATTGATTCAAGGATTAGAATAAATCAAATACACAAGTATAGCAATACACCATTGAGACACATGCATATAGAAGAACCTCAAATGCTTTATTAATGGAAGAAGTAAAGTTCTGAGAGTGTTACAACCATAAGAGGCCCAATCCAGCAACACCTCCCAGCAGAAAGAAATCTCCTCTTCACCTCCTTTAAGCAAATCACCCAATAGTTATATACTCAAACCAACAGCACTTCCTTACATTCACAAGATTCCAGCCTCCTTAGACCTCATGAGAGAGCTCTATATATAGGAGTTTTGGAGAAAGGATGAGTCAGCTTGAGCTTGGCATGGAGCTGACTAGTGTCCTCTCCCACTTCAGTTATTCTTCAGTTCTTGAGTCCACTTGGAGTTTCTTGCTTCCACTTGGAGATCTAGATCCTCTTACTCATCACAAGGCGAATTCCCTGATCCAAGTGTCATTTTGGAAGCTTCCTGGGCATTTGACACCTTGAGGAATGACTGTGCCACTTGGCCAAACTCGCCCAGCGCAGGTAGCCTTCATTACTGTTGACATTCAGCGCAGGTACAGAGTGGAGCAGTTGACATTCAGCGCAGATGCTCAGTGGAGCAGTTGACATGATCCAGAATTAGCTTGTTTTTGAGTGTTTTCAGGTGGAGAACTGATATTTAGTGCTGTGGTTTGCTGACCTTGTTCCTCTAGGGGTAGGAACAACATGTTTAGGGACTTTGGATCCCTTAGATTATTGACATTTCATGCTTCATGCTGTAAGGCACAAAAATGTCTATAACGGGTAGGTAGAAGAAGTTTTTTTAGTGCACAAGGTTGCTAAGTCAAAAGCACTTTCATCATGCTTAATCCTATTTTTCATGTGAAGGAGGAATTTTCAAAGAGAAAGGACAGTCACTAAAGCTTATTTACTAATTTCCCGTCATTTCACTAGACCCCCACATAATTAGTTTATTAATTTCCCCTCATTATCCCTTCATTACTTTTTATCCCCTAATGTTGTCCCCTTCTTGGTTCCAAAACATCCCTTCGCTCTTCATTTCCCCTTCTAAAAACCATTCCCTTTAGTTTGACCTTTTTTCCCTTGGCTTCACACATTTCCCTAGAAATTACCCTTTAAAAATCTTTCCCCCTTCCCAAAACCCCTCTCCCTAGTGTGAAACACATTCCCATCACAGATAATACATTTCCCCCCTTAGTAATTTCCCTTTTTTCGCTTAAAGACCCACTAAACCCCTTTATCCTCAGTTACTTCCTAAACTATACCCCCGCTTTATGTATTTAAAGTCCCCCACGTTATAATTCCTCGACACCCTTTTAACTCACCAAACCTTGGTGTATAGTTAAAATCTCCACCATATAACCCATGGTCCCCACCTTTTATTAACCCATTTCTTATATTAAAATCCCATGATTACTTTTCAATTAGTCACATTTCATTGTAATTAAACCTGCCAACCACATCCCAACTCTATCCATGCAACTCCACCACACGACAGCCCTCTGATCTCCCACCTCCAGATCCAATGGCGCATATCCATATCATGCAGTTTCAACATCTGACAGTTAAAGGTACAAAAGCATGCGAGATTTGTAGTTTTGGCTGAGCATTGTTTCTCTACGTGGCGACATAACGTTAAATCGTGTGCTCATGAAAAATACCACCCTCCACACAAAAGTGGTGTGATATGGCATAAAACCACCTCCCTGCGTAAAAGAAAACTAACCACTTTTCATTTACCAAATCTCGCGCCAAAATGTAACCCTTGTTGGTTAAAAGGCCGAAAATGCCCCCTTTTGCTCTTTTCACTCATTTTCATTGCAAAAACCTATGTTAACCAATTCTGAAACCTTGAACCTGTACAAAACCATTTTAACCACCTTTTTGCAACCAAAAGACACTGTAGACACCAAATTGAAGTAGTAAGTAAACAATTGAAGCCTTAGAAACCTCTACTGTTACCACAAAACCATGTCTGGGCACCAAATCATCAATTTCCAGGTATTCTTGAAAGAACCATAATGGCCCTATAATTTAAGCTATGCATAGTAATTATTAAAAGGTTAATTAATTAAATTAATTAAAAAACCTTACTAGACTGAAGAAAACCTTAATGTGCATTCAAAAGCCCTTTTCTACAGTCTGTAATTACCCTCCCCACTATTCTAGAGCTTCTGACCTTACTCCTAAAGCCAGAGAAAAAGTAATTTAGTTGAATAAGCCACATTATGGCTTCCCAAAGCACTCTGGATGTAAGACCACTGCCAAACCCTCACCTAGATATTGACCACCTCCCATTGGCCGACATAGATTTTCAAATCAAAGACACTATTTACCCTAGCCACCTACTAAAACTCCACTATTGGAATAAAGATAAATTCCTAAACCAAAATGATGACATTCACCTATGGGAATCAACTTTTCCCAAATACTTGTTCCCAAAGGTATACCTATTACCAGAAATCATCCACTTCTGCCAAGCTTGCTATGTCCCAAGTCAAAGATCCTTAGTTTCCCCTGACTAATAGGTTTTATTCACCATTACTACAGAGTCAATAAATCAAATGCTGCAAATCCAGCCAAGCCCAAATGAGACCCCACATTCCATTGAAGCCTTACTTGAACTCTACACAAAGCTAGACCTTCCCAAGAAATCTCAAATCTTTCATACCTTCATCATAGAAGAGTCTCATACTCCTACAAATAATCCTGCATATGCTTCCACAATTTTCTCTAAGAGAGCCAGAAAAATTATAACCATGCTCTCTTGTATTCTAGGACACACCACTGATGAGCATGTGGATGCGGTTATACTTGCTTTCCTTTCTATTTTTTGCCCAGGCAAGCCTCCAGCTACAGTTTACAACTTTACTCAGTTCTTGGCGGACATAATCCATGAACAATTTATCAGATTTCCAAATGAGAGAGTATTCAAATACTCATCAGTATTGTTTCACATGTTCCCATATTTTCAGTTAGACAATTTTCCAATCAACATCCAAAAGTTAGACACTAAGGGCCATCCAAGATCTGTCATCTTTTGGACACCATTAATCCAAAGATACTCCACTATTTTTAGTTATAATGATTTCATTCATTCATTTGTTCATCTAGTTGTAAACATGTGAACCAGTAGCTATCAACCCAGGATCAATGATGAGATTAAGAGAGTTTTATAGTTTTCTAAAAACGGTATAGTGGGAGACTGGTATCTATACTAGGACCACACAGAAATCAGGAGATCTGGATACCAGCTCACCCCTTGCAAGCTTCCCAAATACCTCCCCATGAGGATATTTGCATTAGAGTATTTCAAGTAGATCATAAACTTAGATGAGGTCAATTTTTTGTCAACTAGGAAGAAGACTCAGTTCAAGATCAAAACTCAATTGGGCCCTTTTATTTTTAATAATAGGGAAGGTGGACAAGAAGCAGAGAAAATATTACAACAAATGAACTTCAATAGCAGTTTTATGTGGCAGTATGACCCTAATGGAGTCATAAACAAGTTAAGACTCAAGTTCAAATTAAGCCCTTTTATGCATGAGTCCAGGCCAAATATTGAAAGATATGCCAACTAGCCAGAGTGGTTGGAGAATACATTAATAGATGTAGAAAATACCTTGATAGATGTGGAAAACAAGATAGACATTAGTTCCTTTCTATAGTTTCCAACCCTACAAGAATAGATTGGTATTAGTCCCATTCTAAAGACTCCAGCCATGCAGGACAAAAATATAAAAAGAAGTAGGGAAGAAGGTTCTAGCTCTGGTATGGATACTACAGATGACAGGTTTGAAATCAGTTACAGGAAGAAACCCAAGCTTAATACTATAACTAAGCAAGAAGACACCAGTGAGACAGTTGAAATCACTGATACTGACACAATGGTTGGAAAGAGTAAAGGTCCAACAATTTCAGAGGAAACTCGTCATCCTTCCACCTCAAATACTCAAATCATTGAAAAAGAGCTTAGTATTGAAGTCTCTTCATCCAACAAACTAGTGGATAAAGAGAAATATATAAAAGAGAAGTACAAAGAAATCAATTTGGGGAATGAGGCATTAAAGGCTAAAACATATGCCTAGTACTTCAAATAGACACCTCCAAATCAAAATAGATTAATGTCAACCTTTGACATTAAAATTGGTAACATGCAAATGACCTTTATGCAGCCTACAGTCCAGCAGCCTAGATTGTAAATAGACTACAGGAAGACAGGGTTTGAAGTTCTGGCCAAGGATGTTCACCCTATTGATCAAGTCGAATTCCATAAGCAGGCAGGTGAAATGATTTACTCCACAATGACTAACAAAGCAATGACTATGTAGAAACTTCAAAGCTCTCTGGACATAATGACAACACAGTTTAGGCTAGAAATGGCATCCTCATAGGGCAAGGATAACAGAATCAAGTCACTGGAAGACTTGGTGATTGAGATTGCATATAATCCAAGTGACATCAAGGCAACAAAAAAACTAATAAAGAAGAAAAATGAGGATATTTTTGCTTTGAAGAAACAACTGAAGTTGCCTCCTTCTGAACATCCACAAACCAAGGAGGTCCTAAAGAGCCAAACCCAGCAAGAGGAAATGATGGATCTCATTCTTCAATTAAATGTTCAATTGAAAGAAATGGAGAGTGAATCGGACAATTTAATATATCTAAAACAAGCTAGCCTTGAGACAGCTACTGCCACTGCTATCCCTATAGTTACTATAGAAGTTCCTTCAGCTTTGGCAGCTTCATTGGCCCCAATAGCTCCATTATTTATAACACTCCCAGCTGCAACAACAACTACATCAACAACAGGTTCAAAAACAGCAGCAACTCATATAGGTGATGAAGCAAGTAAATTGGTAAAAGCCATGGAGGACATGTACATTCTGACCATTGAAATAAATAAACTTAAAGGACATATAAGGAGTCTAGAGGATGAGAAGATACTGGCTCAAATTATGCATAAAAATGAAGTACAAAAGTCAAATAGGTTGATTGAGAGGATAAAGAACTTGGAAAAAGAATTAACATTGAAGAAGCCACTTGCCCAAGCAAAAGAACAACTATGGGCCAATATAATTGACCCTGTCAATGATATTTGGCCATCTATACAAGTTATCTTTGAACAAAATGATTTAGTCAAAGAAGCTAGTGAAGCAATTCAAAGAGTTAAGGCCAAACTTGGAAATATTCTAGAAGAAGCCTCAAGCATAATCCAATTCCTTAACTCAAAGAATAAATATGAATTGCAGGAGCTTGACATAGCTGATAGGATTGGCACTATACTAGAGGTGAAAAAAATAGTCACCAAGAGGAACTTGATGATGCAACTTGAGGACAAATGCCAAACCATGGAGCAAGCTATAGGCATGTTCATCTTCAAATTTGATGCTTTGAGGCAGAAAGGTCTGCCAAATCCATTGGTAATAAATTACAGGATAATGCCACATGAAGACTATAACAGGAAAATAAGAGAAGTGGCAAGGGAACAAGCCAACAGTTCCTCTATGAAAGGTATGCCTACTAAAAAGGTTCTTTACCAGACTTTTGAAAACCTCTTTTAGCTCCACCATGAGGTAAGACATATTTTTGTAAACAAGCCCACCTTTGCAAAATACATAGAAGCTGATGAATTCTATAGGAGAATGGTAAATACTAAATTACCAAATACAAAGACTTGGGAATAATTAAATGATTTACTGTGAAGATGCAAGGTAAGAAGTGGATATAGAGCAATGAAAGAAAAGCAGCAGGTCAGCTTAGTCAATGAGTATAAGATGAAAGAGTATCAGTCAAAAGGCAAAGTAAAAGCACAACCAACGTAAAGCAACAAAAAAGGAGAAAAAATAGCAAAAGATGTGACAGTAGAGCCAAATAAACACAGACATCTTGCAATAGTTACATATCTGTCTCTATCTTCTCGCATGAACATTTTTCTTTCTCCTTGAATAATTCCCAAAACAGTTTGGGATATTTTGTAATATGTTTTTGTATAAATACTTCATAATTTGAAGTATAGAGGGTGGATTGCTAAAAAAATTATGTATTTGTATTGATCTGAAACCTAAGGGTTCACTGTACCATTTTTTTCAAGTCAACAGAGTGGACTGAGTAATAAAGGCATTGCATTACAAGATTGATGTGTTGGGCCACTTCAGTGAAGTATTTTATGTTTTTCAAATTTTTATCTTCTTAAGTGTTTCACATACTTGCATGTTATCTAAGTTGAATGAAATAACTAGAATATTATTACAGAATTTGTTTAAGTACACGTTGTCATGAATAGTTATTCATTTTAATGTTTTCTTCTGATATCCAGAGTAGGGAATCCTTCATTTCTCCCTAGTTTCAATTGACCTCTATCATTTCCCTCATTATCCGGGTCGAGGAACACTTAATTGCTTCTTGAACCTGATTGAAAACCACTTCACCCTCCAACCTAAAAGACATGAATTGACTCAGCTACCTTTCCTTGTAAACACTATATTTAGAACTTGATTCAGTCATGTTTTCTTGACACTTAACCCCATAGCTCAATGCTAAAGGACATCCCTCTATCCATCTAAGTCAGTGATTCCACCACCAAATCAAAATAAAAACCCAATCAAAGCTTAAATAACTAGCCTAAAATCAATTAACTCAACAAAGTTAAATCATAAAGAGAGAGCCCTCTCTCAGCATTAGGAAGGCTAGGTCCTGATCTCAAAAGTAGGTTTGTGGTTACCTCGAATATTTATTTTGACACAAGATAACAACTCTAGGGAAATTTTAGAGTGATAACATAGTGGCGAACACACTGGGGAATAGTCCTCGGTTTAATAAAACTTAAAGGAAATCTTAAATCTCATCTTTTGCACCTTAAGGTCATCTTAGAGTTGTTAAAAAGTTTGATTAAAAAATTAATAAATGTTAAAATTTTTGCTTCCAAAAGAACACATTATACCATGGCACATCTAAATCCAAACCCTGCTATAATAGTTGATGATCCTGAGAGAATTTTAAGAAAACCAAAAAAGGTAGAAACTCAAGGAAGTAGTAATTAGTTAATTAAGGAATATTCACTCCCTAAAGAGTTATCAAGTTTAGAGGATATTCAATTTGATTTATCATTTGAGCTTTCTTTGTTTCGTACCAAATCTAAAAATTGAATTCATGATACTGTAACAGACCCCAATTTTATTCAATTTATCGAATCAAAAAAGGTTCCTATACATCCTAATTTAGATCAACATGGTTTGGATAATTTTTTTAAACTAGAAGTTTTAACCTCAACTTTGTTAAGGCATATAGACGAAGCCTATCTTCAACAATTAGTTCAATTACTTGACCTAATTGCTGCTACCCCTAAAATTTCTACAGAGTCTTCAAAAACTATAAATACAGCTTCATTTACTACCACCTCACCCATAATATCCACCACATTTCATTCCCCTAAACCATTCATTCCTCAACTTCCTCTCCAACCAAACATCTCAAGTTCATCTAGTTCATCTACAGCCATCTCATGTTCTTCTTCAAACACCACTACTTTAACCCCCAGTCAAACCAAAGCCTTAGACATGGCAGACAAATATGCACCTTTGGTCTTACCAACTCAACTACATGCCATTCCCCAAGACTACCAAAGTAATCGTTTTGTTCGATGCTACTGGTCAATATACTTCCCAACAACATGTGAATAAAATGATTGATTATTTTGAGTTACATGAGATTGATGAGTCTGATGTACAAATGAGGTTATTTGCCCAAACACTAGTAGGAGATGTCAAAAAATGGTTTAAAGGTTTACCAACTAAACATATTGTTGATTTAGTTGATTTCCATATATTGTTTATCGATAGACGGGAAAGAAAGAAAAACCCTTTACAAATATTGTCTGAATATGAAAACATTAGAAGAGATCCTAATGAATATTTTCAATACTATTGTACTAGGCTCAATAGTATCTATAATGCAGTCCCTACAAATATCAAACCTCCACCAGAATTACCACTAATCAAATTTCCTGATGCTTTTGACACTAATATGTCTTACCGATTGAGAGAAATAAACCCTGAAACATTGGAACAGATGCAAAGTAATGTTGTTAGTGTAGAAAGCAATTTATTACCTAAGAAAGCTAGGATGAGAAATGAGAAAAGAGTTCCCATTAAAGAGGAACCATCCACTTCAGATGGTAAGATAGATATTTTAGCTAAAAGTGTAGAAATGATAATGGATAGATTATAAAATATGTAAAGAAAAACTCAGTGGGAAAGTCAACAAGGACCCCCAATAAGAAACCCCAACTTTAGGAAAAATCCTAATACTGGAAAAAAAAGAGATGTTATACCTGATGAACAGGTTAGACCGCCTTTCCAAGAAAATTATGCTGAAGGCTCACAAAACC
This sequence comes from Pinus tabuliformis, assembly GCA_031772625.1. NCBI lineage: Eukaryota > Viridiplantae > Streptophyta > Pinopsida > Pinales > Pinaceae > Pinus > Pinus tabuliformis. Next base: position 161,563,656 of record CM062805.1, on the reverse strand, counting down.
ATGAAGAAGAGGAGGACACCCATATAAACCTATTAGGTATTAAAAACAAAGATGTTGTTTTTCTTACTCGGGAAGAACAGGAATTGTACATGTTACAACAATTACAATTAGAATATGGAGAGTCCTTTTACTACAAACAAGTCTATGAATTCGTTATCTATGAAGTTCACAAGAAGAATAGCCTTAGAAGCAAAAGGAATACAGAAGTTCCCATTAAGAAAGTAGTCCAAACCCAAACTAAAAAAATAGAGGAAGCTCCTGTGACCAAAGTTCTACAAATTCTCCCTAGAGGAACTCAGGAGACTTCCAACCCAAAAATTGAAGACATAACTTCACCTGAAACTCAAACTTCAACTGTTACTTAGGGTAAATTAGTGAAAATTTAGGGGAAATGAGTAGGGGAGTTAATTATTTTGACTTTTCTTGCTTGATATGTCTTTCATGTGCTACATGCCATTTGCCTTATGATGAAAGTAAAAGATTTAAACATTTAAACTTATCATTCACCATATGTTATTTTGCAACCATCATCTACCTACCCCACCTAATTAACCTAGCATTTTTACTTTTTTATTAGGGTGCACTTAGACTGCCAAACCCTTATCAAACTTTCTCTTCTTTTACATGGTAACGCCTATCTAAGTCTACACTTATTACATCCAAGGGCTCAGATTATATTGTTGAGCTCCTTTTTTCACTCTACCTATCTACTTATCTGCCAAGATTAAACTGTTTGGTCAGATCTTTATTCTATACTTCTAAAACATGAAATTGAAAATATGAACTAGTCAAGCTTAAACTATTTGACTATTCATGAATTGTGGCATAAGTGACAAATTGCACACAATTGTTTATTATTCAAAAGTAAAAAAGTAGTGGCATTTAGACTTGCACATTTTCATGGTCTTTTTCTTTTTGACGGGGTTCATTTTCTTTCATTTTTTTTGACCATCTTTTATTCTTTTTAACCTTTGATTTTTCTTTTAGGGTATACCCTCTTTACATTTTTTAATTTTTTGATTTTTTACAAATATGGAAAACCTTTGCAACAAGAAAAGGTATGAACAAATTACGTAGGTCATCAAGTCAATCATGATATATGACACCTATTGGTATAGGGGCATAACATATAGGATGTGATGTTTGTAGAAATTAATGTGTATATCTAAAACTGTTCATGTAATTTACTAAAACACAAGACTCAAATCTACTCTACTCATCTACAGAATTCAGTTCATGATCGAGAACATAAATCATAATCATGAATCAATATTCAACACACATACACATACATTTATCTAGGTCAAAGTAACTACTCGAAACCCCTTCCTATCTGTATTTCATTAATCAAATAATATATATCAATGCATATGCTTGCTCAAGCCTAAGCACAACTTGCACCTGTATAGTCTATCTTACTACCTCATAGACTAACTCTCGTCAACACTTGACCAATTTCTCAGCCTGCCAAGCTCCTATTTTCTTGCACTGTTCCATGAGAAATTATGCTCCTATTGGTTAGGAAATTCCTCAATGAGAATTATGAAATTCCTTTAGGACAATCTCTGACTACATGCACCACCTATACAACTTGGATTAGTTTACAACTAATAATACACTGCCTTGGAATCTCCATCTCAACTAGATAACTCGAATTCTCTACATGCATGAGCTAATTTAGGTTGATTGATTAGTTAATTGGTTGATCATTGAGTGAGCTAAAGTTACACTTCCACAACTTGACCTTCCACTAATTCCTCCAATAGTTAGAACTAGTTTAACAAACAATAACAGAATTTAACTGAATTAAATTGCTACAACTAAATTAACTCAACCTAGGCTCCTAAAATTTAGGAATCACTGCACACAACTGAAGTTCACTCCCCTAACTTGAATTAACTAATCTAACTAGGTGATAACAACCATGTCACCTTAGTTAATTCATTCAAGTTTCCTGTTGATGAGGAATTTCAAATTTTCTCAATTTTGACAAAGAAAGTTGATGTGGAATTTCAAATTTTCCCAATTTTGACTAAGAAAAAATCAAAATTAAGGATTTCTTGCTGCATTTTTCAACACTCCCTCTCATTAAGAAAGCGATTCACAACTACCCCGCTCCAACACCTTTGAAATTTACTGCATGCAACACTTTTCTTTGTTGTTGTTGTTGTTATTGCAACATCTATAACTAAGAAGCATCCAAAAAGATCTAGGAGGATATTGGTGGCCTCCCACCTATTCGACATGGGACCCCACTATTGTTTCTTTTCATTTTTCTTAATTGTAGCACAAATTACTATTTTTGGTAGTTTTTTGGGTCCTAAACTTCCTGAGCCGTTTTGTGGGACTAAAAGAAGTTTTCAGGGAAAACAAAGAGATCAGAAAAGTCCCAAACTATTTTACCTATTTGTTTTTGGCCTCCTCTTCAGCATCTTCAAAATGAGATATTATGATAGCGAAACAGTGATCGTATGCCAAATTTACGACCCCGGGAAGTTGAAGTATCAATTTACCCAAACGGGGACTATAGTTTTGGCACTTCATCTCATAGGTTTATGTTTCTAGATGTTATTATTTTCCATTGTTTCTCAATAATAAATAGGCCTTTGAGCCTCATTGTAACATAGTTCATAGGCATGTAGCCACCACATCTCTTCTCAGAGATAACCTACCATTGCCCAAGATAGTTTATTTCCATTTTTGTATGTAAGCATATTTCAGTTCTTTGATATTAATGAAATGAAGTTTTATCTCTATTGCTTCTATGTGTTCATATGTATATTTGTATTTTGTTGTGTTCCTACATAATTCTGGATCAATGGTATCAAAGAGGTATACTCTTTCTCTTCTTTTCTTTGCACGTCCCCAACGAGGTCAAGGTATAAGGAGTTAGGGCTCGAAGTGGTTGAACCTTTGCAAGACCAACCTAGCAAACCCCGGCGACCTCCCATGGTGGAAGAAAAGAAAGACAAGGGGGTCGGAGATCCTTTCAAAATATTGCTCGAGGAATCCCTCAAGCAAAAAAGGAACATGATGATGGATAACTTTGCCAGATTCTTCGGGGACTACCCACGGGTGACACATCTTCATCCAACATCCACTCCTTTCAAGGTACAAGTTAAATTTGACATTCCCATATTTGAAGGCCAGATATATGCAAATGTCATAGGTAGATGGCTAAATCTATTGGAAGGATATTTTTCAGTTCATGACTTTTCCAATCGGGAAAATATTACCTTTTCACTCCTCAAAGCTACCCCACATGTCAACTACTGGTGTGAAACCTACTATGAACAAAAGGATGAGAGGAATCCTCACTATTTTTAGTCGCACCCACTTGGAATTATTTCCGAGGTGCCATCAAGGAACAATATTACCTTGTCAAGAGGTATGAAGATAAATACATAAAGTGGACCATGCTGTAGCAGGGAAGGGACCAAGATGTGCTTGTTCACAAATGTTTTCCATACACTTTGTACAAGGTTGGGTATCAAGGATTCTTAGAGGAATTTGGTTCTGAAGTACTACGGTTGCCTTCAAAACTACATCCAAGATGAGATGGAGTTCCTGGACATCTCCTCGCTTGGAGCCGTGTATCGATACACTATCGATATCGAGCATAAATTTAAACAAAATAAGCGAGACTTTGGATCTACAAATCCAAAGCAAGGGAAAATCACCCCGAAACTGCAGAACAAAGTACAAATCCAAGTTGGGGCAACCAAGGACAACTTGTTGAAGCCACAAGAAAAGAGCAACACCATGAAGACAAAGAAGGGCACAGGGAAATGATGTGAGTTCCCTAAGTGCCCCAATCACAACACAAGTGACTGTCGAGCCAAAAAGTCACTAGTGGCTGAGCTGAAGGCTTCCGAATCAAATGCATGTTCCCACCTTGAGTTAGAAACTGGCAAGGGGAATGACAAAGGGAAGAAGATTATCGATGTGGAGCCTAGTGCCACTGTTGCCAGCACCAAGATCCAGAAGGATGAGCCCGAAGATCCAAAGGAGGGGGAGAAACTTTTCCACTCACAGGTGTGGGTGAAGGGTTTTCTGCTATAGTTAATTGTCAACAACGGGAGCCAAAAGAACCTCATTTTGGCAGAGGTCATGAAGCGGTTGGTCCTATCAACCATGCCACACTCATAGTTGTACACCGTCAAGTGGCTTCACCAAAGGTGAGATCTCAACGTCAGCCAACAATGTCGCCCTCCCTATAGCATCAAGCCCTAACAATGTAAACTTTGAAATGGGAACTCATACTGTTACCCGTTTTGTAGAGATAGCAAAAAAGTGACCTGATTTTGAAAAGGGGTGATGCAGAATACACATGTTTTTGTTAGAGCATAGTTTTTGGCACTTTAATTTTTTTTATGTACATTACGTTTTAGAATGGTAGTGATTTTCATGTTGATTTTAAAAAGTGGGTATTCTGCATCAGACCCTTTTTTTAAAAGACCTATTTTTTGACATTAGATTTTCTAATGTATGAAATATAAATAACTATTTTGTAAATTTAATAATTTTTGAAGTGGTCGTTTTCTTCATATTTTCTTGTTTTTTATTTTAAATTTAATTTTTTTGTAGTGAGGTTTTTATTGTTTTGCATTTTTAAATTAGAAGGTCGATATTTTGAATTTTCGATATTCTACATATTTATACATCCTTAATTAATTTTTCAATCGACATGAAATAATTGTTTCTAAATTTTATTTTTTTTAACAATGGACATAAAAATAGCCATTTTTAACATAAATATAACTAAAAAACTACATGTTTTGATAATTTTTGCTGGAATTGACATGTCAAAATCACAATTTTTATACGAAAATTTTAACTAAAAGTGGTTAAATAATAGTTTTTTTAATGAATTTCACTTCAAAAAAATAATTATAATCACTTTTTTTTTTCAAAAATTAATGATTAACTTAAAAATTAATGTGAAAATCACATCTTACAAATATTGAACGCATAACAACCTTAATTGAGTGTTTATTCTTCTCATAAAATGTCAAAGTCAAAACATTGCAAAGCTTGATTTCCAAGCATAACTTAAATTTAATCAACAATGTCATGTAATCCAAACTCTTCATCCTCTAGGGTTTCATCACTGTCTTCTTCCACAAAATTTTCTGCTTCCTTTTGCTAATTTTCCTCTTCTAATGGATCTTTGATGTCTGCAAATCTCCCAATGTATGTCTTTCCAAACATTCCATGTAATGGTGGTTGGGGTTCCTTTGCCTTTTCTGCCACACGTGATTCACTAAAGTCCCCTTTCTTCAACCCAATTTCTTGCATTGCATCTGGAAGAAATTGAAGAGCATTATTTCTTTGCTGAATGAAATTGCACTGTATTGGATCTTTTTCAATTGCAATGCAATTTCTTCCTTTTTGAAGGCAACATGCTAGTGTTGTACCTAATTATCAAGAACAAAATAAATAATGAAGTAAATTAGTATAATGACATATAAATTAATAAATAAGATATTGAAATTCAATTCCATATAATAAAACTTACCTGAGCCAGAACATAAATCCAAAACCCAATCTCCTTCATTTGACTGTCGTAAACACATGGCTAAATCGAGATCCTAAATAACATTGGGTTACATTGTTGAAGTGCTCAGATGACTCGATCGGGCATTTAAAAATGGCTCAATTGAGCAATCATTTTTTCCACCCAAACATGCCATCTCTTGCCAGAAAGTGTAACCCAGCTCCATGCTTTCACCCTTATAGATTATAAATTTCTAACAATATATATCCTAATTATCATTATTATCCAATTTTAAGGTCATAGCTAAGCCAGACACCAAATTGGTGTATGAAACCCCCTTGTTTGTGGGACAAGAGACCCACCTCCACACAACAATTTTATTATTGTCTACGAAGGCATACCTACTCTAACCCCTTCTGGTTTTTGAACCTATGACCTCTTAGGAGGAAACACATGCTCTTAACCATTAGGCACTTGACCTGAGATGCCTGATGTTTAACTCTAATGTTATAGGAGCATTTTCTCAAGAACTCTAACCAATAATTGGACCTCACATGCTCTATTAACCTCTAATTTCAGTTCTGTGGCATTTCAAAGTTTACACTCCAAAACTCATTTAAGGCCATAAATCACACTTAATATTGGTTTACTAGATTTGTGAAATTTCTAATTCTTTATAACTAATCGTTTAGTTTGGGTTGTTGTTTCTAAAATGGTATGGCCCAAAGCTTAATTATGTCCAATGTCACTTCATAATCTAATGATATGTAAGAAAGATCTCTTCCACTTTAATTAATAAGACACTAGAAACCTCACATACTCAAAACAAACCTATTGAAAACCAATTTGATTCAATAGACCTAATCAAAACAAACATACAAGAGAATGTAAAAATGAACATTTTATCATGAAAGGCTGAAATGTTTAGAAATTTTCATGAATAACTATTTCAAATACCATTTAAGAAAAGATGGTAATGCAAGCACATAGAACCAATAAATAAGATTTCAAAGATGCAATAGAATGTTATTGCCTAGGGGACAAATCTCTAGTCTCTCTACAAACAAGCTACACCAAAACCATAAGAAAAAACTAAGCAAGTTATTAAACCTTCCTAACTTTAGTTTATTAAGCATAGGTCACTATGTGTTAAATATCATAGTCTAAAAATAAAATAAGTAACTTGCACCTCAAACTTACATTGAAAAGAAACATTAATACAAATGATCCAATTTCAATTGAGAACGATAGTTTATTATAAGGAAAACAAAAAAGACAAACCCTTCTAATTCTAATTGAAACAAAGAGAAAATTTCAATATAAAAAAATCAACACCCATATCTAGATACATTATCACCGCATCTCTTTGACTACAAATCAAGCACTGAAGAAAATTTTTAATATAAAAACCTGAGCACCCATATATAGATACATCAACACCCCATCTTTTTGAGTAAAAATCAAGCACTCCTCTTTGTACACTAAAAAGGAGGGATGAATCAATCTATCTTGGTTTATGAGGAGCAATGAAAGGAATTTTTTTTATAATCTTCTAGTTTAGATCGACTAAATAAAAAGGTCTAATAACTAATCATTTAGTTTGGGTTGTTGTTTCTAAAAGGGTATGGCCCAAAGCTTAATTATGTCCAATGTCACTTCATAATCTAATGATATGTAAGAAAGATCTCTTCCACTTGAATTAATAAGACACTAGAAACCTCACATACTCAAAACAAACCTATTGAAAACCAATTTGATTCAATAGACCTAATCAAAACAAACATACAAAAAAATGTAAAAATGAACATTTGAGTATACTCAAATCTTGAAATTTGTGATCCCAATTCATAATTCTTTATTTATTTCTATCTCATCATACGTTAATTATTTTAGAAAAAGAAAACGACACCTACATTTCTATCTTATTCGGAGTTCATTATTTTGGAAAAAGAAAGAAACCTATGTGTTCATCTAAAACATGGAGAAGAGGTAAACCATGTTAGATTGTCTCTTTTTCTTTCACAATACACACCAATAACCACTATTTTTCGCTTGCCAAGATTATTTAGCATTAAAAAATATCTGACAATGGAAGATGGGCAAATATTGTGTCATACACAATGATTGGAAAATATTGTGTCATAACCAATGAAAAAAACGATAGGAAGGAAACAAATAGATGTGGCAGATCCATGGGTGAAAAAGAAAAGTCATAAATACTAAACATATTGCAGATTTTTATAATTGCTTGCAAACCTGGCATAGATGCCTAATCTATGCATCATGAATAAGAGATTTGGATAAGTTATAATTCTGAGGAGAGGAGATAGATCACATATCAAACCAAATTTGATATGAAACCTTATTGGTTAACCTTAGTCTGGTTTTTGTTGAGAAGGAATACTATGGTTTTTGTTGAGAAGGAATACCATGAAGATTGTTAGAAATAATCAAACAATGTAATCTAATCAACATTTATGGATTGATTATTCATTTATATCTTAGTCAGAGTTAATTATTCAAAAAAACAAAAGAAAGAAAGAAAGACGTTTCTGGATTGATTGTTCATTTATATCTTAGTCAGAGTTAATTATTCCAAAAAAATAAAAGAAAGAAAGAAAGAGGGACCTACATGTTCATTGAGAAGAAACGACTGAGTTGGATTCTTCACTTTTTCTTCTGCCATATTTGATACATGCACCCACACACTAGTAAATTTGATACATGCACTTGGAAGTGACTACTATAATATTTGGGACTATAAAGTAAACGCCCTTTGCATATAAAAATGAAAGTGGATTTGTGAAAATGTAAAATGACAGAAAATATATAAGATGGATTTATGAAATATTAAAAAGGGACTCAGTAGAATTATATACTACACATTATAAATACCAAAATTTATTTGAAAATAAAAATGACAACGCATCCTTCAGGGATAGATCTAGTCATAATTCAATAATAAAAGTCATCTCTAATGTAGTGTAATCTGCAACAACGTCACCCCAATTGTGGTGTTGTTTTCATGGAGGATAATCTCAAATGTAGCCACTCAGTTTGTAATATTTCTGATGTTGTTTTCATTGAGGATTTAGCTCAAATCCCGGACGTCAAGATTGCAATAATCCTAATTTTGTAATTTGGGAATTTAAAAACTGCACGATGGTTTTTGAATCGAAATAGATTATCAAAATTTCAGAATTGCGATTTAAATCATAAATTGATCAAATTATGAAAAATGGTTTTTGAATCGAAATAGATTATCAGAATTGAAATTTAAACCATAAATTGATCAAATTACAAAACATTTTGTGATACATGCACCCATGTGGATTCTTCACTTTTTCTTCTGCCATATTACATACCAGCTTTGTGTTTCGGCTGCCAATCTTGATCTCTTTACATGCCAACCTGCAGTTTTGTCAAAGAAATTAATTAGCTTTTCCCCATTTCATGGATGAATCAGCTACCATAATTCTTATTGACTCATATATATATATATATATATATATATATATATATATATATATATAGATTTTACCTCACGAAGAGGAACTCCTGTTCTGAAATCTGCTTAATATCGTATTGGATGCCCAGTAAGCATTGTTTGGGGCAATTCATAACAGATGGGGCAATTATGAGAATCCACCTAGTGATGGGTGGCGGTGGGGCAATTCTAAGAATCGCCCCATATGCTACTAATCACCCCAAACAATGCTTATTGGGCATCCAAGATCACTTACCTGATTGCTGAATCCAACGCTACCCATCCAGTCAGAGGTAACTTAAAGCTCAAAGTGGACGCTTGGTTCGGATCCAGGAAAACCATGGCTGCCATCCACACTACCATTAGCCATGGCACAACTATTTACTTCACTTGCTACACTTCAGAGTTAAATTAAATCTCGGATCACTTAAATTAAGAATAATTGATCAACAGATAATATAAAAGCTCAATTTCACTCACATGTTACAGTGAACATTTTTAGCTTCCATAATGTTGTTTTCTACACTAACCTTTGATCATTAACTCATTTCAATTTTAACCTTCGCCCCTTCATTGAATAATGTTGGTGAAATGTGACTACATGTTTCCCAATTAAAATCATGTTCTTTGCTCATTGGATTCCAGATCGCTTACGATAGTGGTGGAGTTATACGAGCATCTCCATGAGGAGTTCTGTAATGAATTATAATTCTCAAAAGCTAAAGGTTATTCATAAGAATGTGCACTATGTTTTACATACATTCAATTCATCGTCGAGTTATTGAAACTTCACGGTGTGTAGCAAATTATTGTTTAATCCATAACTTGTCATCAAATAATAATTTTGATAATTATTTTAATTGTTTATGTGGTGTGTTTAAGACACAACAATGGACCATGATTCATTACTACAATTTTTATGGGTTTGAAGGGTTTTAATACAATTGGTAACTGTAACGATGATCTTTTATTGACAGCCACAAAGTTTCTCATATAGATAAATGCAATACCCTAACGGAGAGACTTATGTCAAGCAATGGAGCATGGCTTACAAATGAATTTATAGCATATGGGGCGATTCTCAAAATCACCCTGCCACCACCACCGGTGGCGGGGCGGTGGCGAGGTGATTCCAGCAATTCTGAGAATCGCCCCATCTGCTACGAAGCGCCCCCAACAATGCTTATTGGGCATCCAAGATCACTTACCTGATTGCTAAATCCAACGCTACCCAGCCAGTTAGAGGTAACTAAAAACTCAAAGTGGACGCTTGGTTCGGATCCAAGAAAACCATGGCTGCCATCCACACTACCATTAGCCATGGCACAACTATTTACTTCACTTGCTACACTTTAGAGTTAAATTAAATCTCAGATCACGTAAATTAAGAATAATTGATCAACAGATAATATAAAAGCTCAATTTCACTCACATGTTACAGTGAACATTTTTAGCTCCCATAATGTTGTTTTCTACACTAACCTTTGATCATTAACTCATTTCAATTTTAACCTTCGCTCCTTCATTGAATAATGTTGGTGAAATGTGACTACATGTTTCCCGCTTAAAGTCATGTTATTTGCACATTGGATTCTAGATCGCTTACGATAGTGGTGGAGTTATACGAGCATCTCCATGAGGAGTTCTGTAATGAATTATAATTCTCAAAAGCTAAAGGTTATTCATAAGAATGTGCACTATGTTTTACATACATTCAATGCATCGTCGAGTTATTGAAACTTCACAGTGTGTAGCAAATTATTCTTTAATCCATAACTTGTCATCAAATAGTAAATTTGATAGTTATTTTAATTGTTTATGTGGTGTGTTTAAGACACAGCATTAGACCATGATTCCTTACTACAATTTTTATGGGTTTGAAGGGTTTTAATACAATTGGTAACTATAACGATGATCTTTTATTGACAGCCACAAAGTTTCTCATATAGAGAAATGCAATACCCTAATGGAGAGACCTATATCGAGCAATGGAGCATGGCTCAGAAATGAATAGTTATCTTCTTGCACATATCGGTTATGGTGTTGTAGCTTCTGTTTGAAATAATTAGTAATTCCAAATCAATACACAATAATTAGCAGAGCATAATCATCATATAGGCTATGTCAACATAGAATTGTTGTTGTGCTATTAGTTTTATACCGCTATTATAATCTTCTATATTGACTGATGTTACAAAATACACCAACTTGTTTACAGATACACTATCAGCATAACATGATTAAACATAACATGATTGACCGATTTAAATTTTATTTCTATTATTATGTCACTATGGTAGGCAGTGATAGAGATAACACCAGAGTTTAGTTTTTTCGTACTATACAAATTCTTTAATTTTTTTTGTATGATTTTCAAATGCTAAACCTTAGTTTCAAGTAGATCGTACCAAATAAATAGGCTAACGTATTCTTCGTCGCCACCACGAAGGGTACAAAGGTCAAGGAATACATCAACTTCGAATTATCGTGTCATGGTGCTCCAATTGTATAATGTACTTGTTTTCAATTTAAGAATGTGATTGTCTTATACCGGTTGACATGCGCTCAACAACGTAGGCTTACCTACATCTACCCTCAGTTGTGATGGATTAGGGTTTTTGGTTGTGGACGACTGAGATGTGGTGTTGGTGTTTAAGGGTCTGACCACCTCCTTCCCAGCTAGTCAGAGGTAACTGAAATTTCCTGGGCATTAATGGGTGTTTGCAGGGAATCCCCCATGTAGAGCAGTAGCAGCAGGGCGACAGGTGGAATTCTTCCCAAACAATCCATTGCGCAACCAGGAACAAGTTGCACCTTGAACTTTATCTGAAGAGATTACGAGAGCACAACCTCATGATACAATTGAAAGATTATTTAAATATGATGCTAGGGATCAGATGGGTGAACGAGCTCAGATGGCTTTGTTTGTTGGTAGAATAGAAATTAGGACTGAATCGGGGCAAAAGAAATTCCTAGGACATTGGAAAAATTAACATAATGATTGTATTCTCCGTTTGAGGATGTTGAGAAAAATATCCATAGTCTTTGGAAATTTTAGCATCACGACATGTGAAAATGATACTAACCATCACTTTTCCTATTTCTTTAGGCCTCCAAATCCACGGAGAGAATAAACAATGCTGATGATTGTGTTTCCTGTTCAGTTGTTGGAATCGAATGTGGAAATGAGTGCCAACACCCTCATGCGATGAATGAAAAATGGTGCGATGTATTAGAAATGTTACAATAGAAAAATGCGCAGAGTGTAAGCAATAAAATAATATCAATGTCATCCATATATCATCACTGCGACTTTATATAATGCTGATATGTTGAATGAATATAAATTTTGTTTCCACAATTGTATTGTCCATAGTATGTTTTGATTCTCACACAAATTCAAAAGCATTCATGAAAGTTGTTTCCACATACGACCCTATCAACGCATTGTAATGTATATACCACTGTACGATATATATCAAAGTTATAATGTCAAAAAAAAAACTCCAAAAACGTGAAGTTGCACTGAATATTAGAATATATAATGTATACCATAGTTACCAAATACGCCTGAATCGGGGAAAAAATTTCGGAAATTCGTCAATTTGATTCAGAGAGCGAATTATTCAAGGAAATTCAAGTTGGTTCGTTTACGGTTTTATTCATTTGAGCCTTTTCAAAGAAAGCAATACTTCATTGTGAGGAGAACTGGCTTCCGAAACGTTAGTGCTTTTTAAGGAGTTAGGAGTTAGTGTTAGTTTCTACACTTTAGGATGGCCTTGCTCAAGATTCTTGGACATATACATATAATGTTAAGGTCTAAAGTTTCAATACATAACTGTGTTTATTTTAAAAAAAAGGAAATGGAAAAAAATGTGTAAATTGGAAAAGTTTTTCTTTTCAATTTCAATCTGTTTTGTAGTGTTGGAAAAATAAGAAAAAAAAACTTGAAGCTGGTTACTATTTATTTTCTAAATATATTTATATTTTGAAAGATTTTAAATAAATAAGTTTAGAATAGTGATTTTCTAAATATGTATTTATCTATTATACTTTTTGGATTCAAGTTCTTATTGGGAAGTGTCGCACGGAATTGGTCAAGGGTGCGGACACGGCTGACCTTCCTAGAAGTCTAAGACGTTCTAATGACAAACAAGACAAAATGGAGTGATCTTTCTCTAAATATACCTTTTACAACATGAAAACTACAAGTGTTTAGGCTTACCTTATTCCAAAACGCTATTGTTGAAGTTCGTCCTTGCGATCCGGATGAGCTCCTCCTTCACATCAATTCCTGCAACCACAAACAATCAAACAATTACCAAGCACTTGTATTTCATATAATAAAACATATATCCAACATGCAGACCAAGGAACACATGAAATAACTCATTAACACAAGCTATTGAGAAAAATAAACCAGTTTGTATTAATAACGAAACAAAGAAACTCTTACAACCTGGCCTTGGTGTTGTGCAAGTTCCTCCCAGGGTCCATCAAGGGTTTTCCTCTACTTTGACAAAGCTCACCCACTTCCAAGTAGAATCAAGTAAAGACAATCTCTCCTCACAAAGGTTCTAATGGAAGACCTAAATCCTGCAGCATTTACCCAAAGAAAATGTATAGCTCCAACCTCTCCTCCTTCTGGCTCAATGCCTTTATTTATAGTGTTGTAAAGAGGTTATTCAGGTCCACTATCAATGGGATCATCCCCCTCTATGGGTGGGATAGCTCCCTTATTGATGGGATAAGCTCCCTCCTAATAGAGATACATGAACCAACTGGAGGCGCATCCATTTCATCAAACCGACCTCTAGAATGTTCTAGAAGTAACCACAAGTAACTTTTTCAAGATAAAACTTGCGCATTTTGCCTTTTACAGAAGGACGCACCTGTCCTTTAACATACAGAGCGTCCATGGACGCAGGTTTTGTGAACATGGCCTGCGTCCCCGCAGGTAAGGCTAGAGAGAACCTGCGACCCCAGAGATAAACATAGTTTTTACAAGACTTTCTCTCTTTTTTGAGTTTGAGATGGATAACAGAGGCATAAGACTTGCCTAAGAGGGTAGCATGACTGTTGATTTGAGCCATACTAACTGTAAGTAGTCAAGGTGACATTTTTTAGTGTAACAGGAAGAGGAAGTATGGGTATTTTATTTTTAATTGTATCTTAAAAGTGGTTAGATAATGTAGAATTATTCAAAATTATTTAAAATCTAAGATGAATTAGAAAAAAATAGTGGAAATATCTTATTATTACAAAAAATAAAGTATATATATTCAAATTTTTATGATGTATACTATCGAATTTTTTCCGAATTAGAAAATTTAATCGAATCGAATTCGAATCCGAATTCGAATTCGAACTTGGTAACTATGATTTGTATTAGTCTGTTTCATGCAGGTGATGCTGCTTTTGTTGGTAGACAAGTGGAAAAAAATTCTCGAGGAAATCATCCATGGATGTTACACCGCCTGTTACACATTCAAAAACCTCCAATTAGTTTTCAAAATGTCGGCAATTTTCTAGATTTTTAAGCTCCACCTACAGCCTAAAGCTACTTCTGCAGACATAAATCACAGTGAAATGTTTGTAGAGACAGTGAGACCTTTTGGAGTGAAGTAATTGTGCTAATAACGAGTCATTAAACATGAAATTTCTGGATTGAAATGTTCAAATTTTGAATCCTTTCGCCTAAATTAAAATATTTGTGTTTGTCTCATCATAATCCAACAATTGTTGAAAGAAATTGTATGTACATTTAATACAGAATGGGTATATTTAATACAGAATGGGGAATTCTGAGAATAGCAGAGTTCCCTTTCAGAGCAAAAGCTACTACGTCATGTGCACATGGGGCGATTCTGAGAATCGCCAGGTCAGAATCACCCCATCTGCTACGAATCATCCCAGAATAGGAGTTCCTCTTCCTCCTCAGAGACTAATACCTGTATATCGAACTGTGCATATAGATCAAAATCTATATTCATAAGTGAACTAGTAATTAATAGCAGTTTGTCACTGAGAGTGTTTTTACTAGTTGGCAGATCAAAATCTATATCCATAAGTGGGCTACCAGAGCCCACAATAAGCTGACCTTCCTTCTCGCTCATTTTCAGGGCAGCTGAGCCATGTGGCTGCCTCCCGACATATTTATGTCAGCGTTAGCTCATCAAACAATATGGAGCCACCAAATTGCCCCGTTCGATGAAAATTTGCAGCAATGCATGAATCTAATTGTGAGGTAAATGCTCTAATTGTGGGCAGAATCTAATCACAAGGCAAATTCAATTTTAAATTGGAGGAAGAGGCATCTCAAGTTCAGTTCGGCCACCTTTACCATAGTATGGTGGGTGTGGGAGGGTGGATGTTGGTTTGATAATTGATGGTATGGACCAGAAGAAAACACTTTTACCACATTTTGTTCGCACACCTAAAAATTTACAGGAGGAAAATTTTATTCAGTTTCACTTGGTCGGTTGTATGGTCTTCAATGGGAAAATTTTTCCAAGGGTGTACTTCACAGCTCCAAATATTCAAAATGATGCAAATCTGACCATAACCATAATTCATGATGTGATTTCTCATTGGTCTGGTAATCTTCCTGAAGTTTTGTATCTACAATTGGGTCACAACACTTGCCGTGAAAACAAAACTCAGGTTATTTTTTGATATCTAAATATGCTTGTTGAATTGAGAATTTTTCAAAAGGTAAAGGTTGGTTTCCTTCTTGTTGGGCACACTCATGACCATATTTATCAGATGTTCAGTTGTTTTTCAGTCACATTGAGGAGGAAGGAAGTTGGGAGCTTGCCATCACTAATTGAATGTATTAAGAAATCATACATGCCAGAGCCTACTTTTGATGTGTTGGAAGAAACTGTTGACATGCGAAGGTTTATTCTGGGATCATATGGTGAGGGGAAATGTCTTGAACAACTTAATGACATTAGCTTCCAACATCAATTTCACATGAAAAAAATTGATGGGAAAACACTAATATGGGGCAAGAAGTATTCAACTACTACAGAATGGGCATCGTCATCAGGTTTCCAATTTTGGAAGTTCATTCTAGATTATCATGTCATGGTCTTTTAATTTTATAGTTCAAAAAATTTCAATTTCTTTTGTATCTAGCATTTTATGGTTGAGAGCATGTTGAATTTATACTTAGGAAAGAAAAATGATATTCTACCAAAAACATTAATGTGTTTTTTTTCCTCATAAACAACTTTGTTTGGCACATAAAAATTTGGTTTCACTAGCATTTTTTAAAAAGTTTGAAAATTGACCCTAAAAAAAATCATCATTCCAGTATCATCACTTTTTCGTTTTGAAGCAATATTTTGCACGAAAATTTCGTAGTAAATTTCGTAGTCACTGCCTTTTTAAAAACATGTTCAAAATTGACCCCTAAAAAATAAAATCATCGTTCCAGTATACACACTTTTCATTTTTAGCACTGTTTTTGATGTTTTTTTGGGGTTTTTTGGCGAGAATTCCCATTTTGAGTTTATAGTTCACGTTTCAAAGTTTATATTGTTTCCTTCAGAGATGAGGTATTGTGTGATGTTTCTCCTCTTGAAGTTTGTGATGTATTATTAGGCCATCCATACTTGTGGAAGCGGCATGTTGTGTATGAGTCTAGACCTCGCACTGTTATTATTACTTTGGCAAATAAGTTGTACAGAATACAAGAGGCGGCATTGACTACCGCCATTTCTTTGATCACTACAAAGTAATACAGTAACTCCATTTCCCAGATTGGGAAATTTGTTTTCCTTATGATTTGTCCTTAATGCAAGAATAATATTTTGGCCACGACCTCCAAACATGGCTCCTCCTCATGACAACAGCATACAGACAAGGTTGTGGAGGAGTACAGGGACATCTTCACCTCACCGATAAGGGTACCTCTACACTGTTAGGTTAAGCACTCCATCGATCTGACCCCACGTGCGCTGATACCCAATGGGTTGATCTATTGACACTTTTTTCCTGAGAAAGATGAAATTGAGAGGTAGATTTAGGAGATGTTGTAGAAAGGGCACATCAGGCCACGTTAATCACCCTATGGGAGCCCAGTTGTGTTAGTACAGAAGAAGGATGGGACCTGGAGACTCTGTATTAACTATCGGGTGCAAAACAAATCACTTTTCAGAATAGGTATCTAATCCCATGGATTGATGACCTTCTGGACCACCTCATGGGGGCGAAATATTTCACCAAGATTGACTTGAAGTCTGATTATTAGCAGGTATTGATTGAACCCTCTTATGTGTGGAATACTTCCTTCAAATCTAAGGAGGGCCTTTTCGAATGGTTGGTCATGCCTTTCGAGTTAATGAATGCAGCCAAAACCTTTATGAGGCTAATGGATGACATCTTGAAACCCTTCACTAAATCATTCGTGGTGGTGTATCTGGATGACATTTTGATCTTCAACCAAAGTTTGGAAGAGCACCTCCACCATATTCAAGAAGTCCTCCAAATCCGGCGGCAACACAAGTTGTGTGCCAATTTGGAGAAATGTACTTTTGGTATGACCCAAGTTCAATATCTGGGGTACATCATTGATGATCAGGGTTTTCATGTGGATCCAACCAAGATACATGTAATTCATGATTGGCCAACCCCAACCACTCTAATAGAGCTCCCCAACTTTCTAGGCCTTTCCAAATTCCGTCACAGGTTCATGTTCGGGTTCACTCATATCACTTGGACTTTGAGTCAAGTCACCAAGGGAGTAGTGAAAGAAAAATTATTCTTGTATGGATCCCAACAAAAGGTGCTTGTCGAGTTGACGCATCACCTCTCTTCTGCACCAATGCTCACATTAAGAGACTTGCAACAACCATTTGAGATCGAGACAGATGCCTCCATCTATGTTATTGGTTCAGTTCATACTCAGCAAGGGCATCCTGTGGCATATCAAAGTGAGAGCCTTTTAGAAACAGTGTGAAAGTATCCCACTTATGACAAAGTGATGTACTCCATCGTACATGCCTACTAACAATGGAAGAATTACATTGTGGGAAAGGAAATGGTCATCCACACAGACCACCAACCCCTGCATTTCATACAAACATAAGGGAAGTTGTAGAACGATCACCATCAGAAAGGGTCCACATACTTGCAACAGTTCCATTTGAAAATTAAGTACAAGAAGGGAAACAACAACAATGTTGCAGAATTCCTCATCCAACTGCCAGCCATGGCGTTGATCCTTGCTATACTCTTGTGGGCACGAGATTGCAGGGTTGCTACATCTTTACAAGAGCGATCCAGAATTCGGCAACACATACGAGACACTCCTGGAAGGTAAGCGAGTTCCAAATTTTCACTTCCGGGATGCACTACTATGCCACTGGGGAAACTTCTGTGTTCCTTCGAGCAAGTGTGCCAAGATGATTTAGGAGGTGCACTATAGTCATGTCACTAGACATTTCGGAGTAGAGAAAATAGTGGCAGTCCTATAAAAGTACTTTTATTGGCCGAACATTCGACAGGATGTTTAGAAGTACGTCAAATACTCCACTTCCTATGCCATTTCCAAACCAACTATCAAGAATCAAGGCTTATACACTCCTATTCGTACTCATATTCAATATTGGGAATCCATCTCCATGGATTACATGTCGGGCTTTCCTTCTACTAAGCATGGAAATGACTATTTTTTCATTGTCGTTGACAAATTCTCTAAGATGGCCATAATGGCGGCCTCCAAGAAGAGTATCACAGCAGAAGCCACTACTAATGTCTTCTTTGAACAAGTGTGGGTACATTTTGGGATCCCTTAGTCCATTATCTCAAATCGGGACAACGGGTTCCTAAGTACATTTTGCTCAAGTCTCTGGTCGATGTTGGATACCAAGCTCACTAAGTCCACGACTTTCCACGCCCAAACTAGTGGCCAAACAAATTTCATAAAGAGGATGATCGTACACATTCTTCATATGTACAAATCAAAGAATCCATGCACATGGGATGATAGCCTCCCCTATTTCCAACATAGCTACAATATAGCTCTCCATAACTCAACTAGCCACAACCCCTTTTAGGTGGGGTTGGGATTCCAGCTACTATGTCCCACTGATGTGGCTATACCATTTGCAGCTACTTAGGTAGATTTGACTCATGTCCAGTCCGAAGCTAACAAGGCTAACAACTTCATTAAGTGCATTTAGCAAATCCTCCAGCAAGTCCATGACATACTGGATAGATCCAATGCTAAGTAGAAGAACATCATGATCAACATCGGGTGCCACATAAGTTTTGAGTAGGCAACAAACTTTGGTTACATTTGCAGAAGGAGAGCCTCATTGGGCCCCACCACAAGATTTTCCAACTTCAATATGGGCCTTAAACCATCACTAAAGTTGCAGGGGACAATTCTTTCGAGCTCAACATTCCACCATTCCTTGGCCTACATTTGGTGTTCAATGTGGACAGCCTTCGACCATACACTAGTAGAAAATGGTGAAATTAGTGACTAGGTGACTAAAAACGTTAGTCACCACAACTTTTCCAAGTGAAATACTACCAAAAATTAGCAATATTAAGAGACCCAACTAAAAACGACTAACATAAATGACTATTTTAGTCACCAGTTAAAATATACGACTAGCTAATAAGTAATACTACTAAAAATGACTAACATAAATGACTAATTTAGTCTAGGAAAAAAAATATGACTACCTAACAAAAACTACAATAATATGAATTAGTCATTTATGTTAGTCACTTTAATTGTGTCACTTCAACAATCTAAACTTACAATTCATAGGGGATTCAAAGGTTGTTTTGGGTGAAAGGTTATGCTTCCTTGTACAATTCTTTATTGGATCAAAGGATGATTAAAATTATAGAGCTTATTAGAATCTTTAGGGTCATATCATTTGATCACCTTCACAGGGAATCAAATTCAAAGGTTGACAAATTATCGAAAAGGGGAGTGGGCCAAAACCTCCTTTTGCAACATGACATGACCACCTATATATGTTGCAACAACCTTTCCAACTTATTTAGTTGGTTGCACATATATTTCACATTTTCTCTTCATCTTGCAAAGTGGTAGTGCTAAGGAGCGGGTATGAACTTTGATCAAAGAATGTTCACTTAGTACCACTACCAAATCCTTCATGCAACTTACATGATGATAAATGGATGAAATTTAAATGTCAAAAATGTATAAGTAGTCCACATTCAACTTTGTTGTCTTCATTGTCCTTAGTAACAACAAGTTTGAATATTTCATTTATTTATCATGGCAAACACATAACTCTTTGTTGTCCAAACGTAGTTAATATTGTTGGTGTATGATCTCTTAATTGTGGAATGGTCTCTTGATGATGATAATGAACTCTCAATCTGCAATGCTCATGAATACAATGAATGAATGATCTAATGCCTTAATTGTATAGACAACTTATGATTCATTTTCTATTTTTTTTGTTCCATTGTATATATGCTTCACTAGCATCTCATGCTATATGGTTAATTGAGAAAGCTTTATATTTCATTTTTCAAGTATAATTTGGTTACATTAATAAGCATAGTTGTGTAATTAAAATCATTCAAATTTTTTTAATAATTCATGGTTTGTTTGATGATTCGCACACTTATCCCTGACCTTTTACCTTGAGAGTGAGTAGTGTCAAATCACTAGTCTTCGTTAAGGAACTTCCTTTCATTACTCAATGACCTAGCTTACCTCAATATTTAAGGATTCCCCCCTAGATAAGGATATCCTTCTTGTAATCTAAAGAGTGAAAGAAGGCCACCAAGGTGACATTGGGTGGCTTGCTTGATGGGTGGGGTAAAGACTTTTTTTTCTATGAGAGTGTTTGAGTGGAGATACAATTTAGAAAATTCTTACAAGAAAATTAGTTTCCCTTATTTCCATCACCTAAACTACTTCTAATAAAATCATGTGCTTTTAATAAAATCTAATTTTGATAAATAATTAATTCAATAAAATTAAAAAATAAGATTATTATTATTATTATTATTGTGATTTTTTTGTATATGAGAGAATACACAACTATAGCATGTTTGTACTTAAGGATTGATTCTATCCACTAGCACAATCACCTCCAAGTGTACCCACATTCCCTCACACGTGGCACACTGAACTAATTGAAGTTTAAACCAATAACATCATAAGAAATGCCTTAACAACCCATTTTATCATCAACTAATCTACACCATGGGGCAAATTAAAAATAACTTTTAATATTGAAAAATATAGCCAATTTATTTTATTTGAAAACCAATTTTAACATCTAATTTGAGGAAACTGTATAAAATAAAATTTAATGTGAAAAATGTTAAACAAAATAAAATTGGGGTAAATTATAAAAATAAAAATAAGTAAAGTGAAATATAAAATTAATCATTATAATTATAATTAATAATTCAATCATATTACTCCTAATTTACCATGTGTCAAAGGCATAAAATCTCTCCACATAGAAACCTTTGTTAAAGTGAAAAGAACTTTGATCCCCGTAAATCCAAAATTAAGATCTAAAATTAAGATAGATCCAAGCTAGTTTTATATCAATTTATGTAATTGAAAGTAAAGAATTATTATTTTAATGAAAAGTTACTTTCAAAAATATTTGTAATTTCCTCAATTTTAAAATAAAGCCAGCCTAGTTCCATCTTAACTCTACATCTATCAAGCAACAAGAGGGATCGCATCTCTTGAGGTGAAAACCTATTTTTTGAGTGAAAAACTTGAGGAAAGTTTTGTACCTTGAGAGATTTGATCCCTCTCGGTGCTTGATAGATTTAGAGTTAAAATGGATCTAGGTTGGTTTCAGTCGTGTGCAGCTAAAGAAAATATAACAAACATATGATCAATTTTATCAATAATACATAAAATCATCTAATATTAATATAATCATTCTAAATATGCTAATATGTCTTAGATTAATTTGTATATTTTAATTTTAAATTTTCCAAGTTGCCTTAGTTTGTTGTGATGATAATGACTTTAATGATGAAAAATGATGAAATATAAATTTTGAATGTAAAGGGATAGTGTAACAGTGTTGAATGATAGAAAATTTGAATAATAAGAATATAGTCAATTACAAATAGTCTTCATTGTTGTTAATGTAAAACTATTTTCTTCTATTATTCTTATTGTCGCCCTTTTTACTTTTGTCATCTTTTCATATTCATTGTCGTATTTTCATATCGATTATATGAAAAGGACGGGTTAAACCATAAACCATCTAAATCTTTAGCTCAATCTATTGTAGTAAACATCATTCCTTATCTCTCCTCTCCAATATTAATAGGATGAACGAATATAACACAAAAATCAATGTACATTGTCAATAATTTTTTGTGCTTACACTGACATCAATGCACAATGTTAATCCAATCACTTTAAAATTAATGTACCATCATACATCCAATTACATCAAAACAGAAATCAACATTTACACTGAAATTAATGAATCTAATGCAAACAATTAAATAAGATTAGAAAACAACATTTACACTAAAATCACTACATCTAATGAAAGCAATCAAATAAGATTAGAAATCAAAATTTACACTCAAATCAATTCATCTAGTACACGTAATAAAATTGGATTATAAACCAACATCTACACTGAAATTAATGCACCTAATTCAAGTAAGCAAATATGATTATAAAACAACATCTACATTGAAATCAATGCATCTAGTGGAAGCAATCAAATAGGATTAGAAATCACCATCTATATTGAAATCAATGCATTTAGTGCAAGCAATCAAATAAGATTAGAAATCACCATCTACACTAAAATCAATGCATCTACTGCAAGCAGTCAAACATTATTAGAAATCAACATCTACATTGAAATCAATGCATCTAGTGCAAGCAATCAAATAGGAATAGAAATCACCATCTACATTGAAATGAATGCATTTAGTGCAAGCAATCAAATAGGATTAGAAATAATCTACATTGAAATTAATGCGTCTAGTGAAAGCAATTAAATATCATTAGAAATCAACATATACACTAAAATCAATGCATCTAATGCAAGAAATCAAATTGGTTTAGAAATCACCATCTACACTGAAATCAATGTATCTAGTGCAAGAAACATTCTTCTCTCTCCCCCCTCTCCCCTATATATATCTATATCTCCCTCCATCTCTCCTTATTTTCCACTCTATCTCAACCCCCCAAACACACATGCTATTTCACTTCGTATCTATCAATCTCTTTGTCCCTCCCTCCCTCTCTCCATCTCTCGCTTCCTTCCTCTCTTCACTTTCCATCTATATCTCTATCTCCATTTGCCTCTCTATATCAGCCCCAAAATATGCACTCTATTTCTTCAATCTATCTACCTATCCCTCTCTCTCTCTCTCTCTCTCTCTCTCTCTCTCTCTCTCTCTCTCTCTTCTGCTTCTCTCCCTCTCCCCCACTTTTATCTCTCTTCCTTAATTCTTTCCCCTCTCCCTCTCTCTCCATCCTCTTTATCACTCCCTCTCTCTCTCTCTCCACCTTTCTCTCTATATTTCTTTCTTCTTACCTCTCTCTCTACCCCTCCAACTCCATCTCTCTTTCCCTCCCTCACTCCACTCTCTCACATCCTCTCTCTCTCCCTTCATCTCTTTCTTTCTCTCTCTCTCTCTCTATATCTTACTCTTCAGCCTCCAACTCTGTTACTATATCCCTCTCTCTCTCCTTCTCTCCCCAATTCTCTCCATCTCTCCTTCTTTGTCTTTATCTCAACCCCAAATATACATACTCTCTCTCCATCTCTGCATTGTTACTCCCTATCTCTCTCCACTTCTCACTCTCTATGTATTTCTTCTTCCCTCCCTCTCTCCCCCTCCAACTCCATCTCCTTATCCATCCCTCTCTCCTCCTCTCTCTCCAATCTTCTCTCTCGTACTTCCTCTTTCTCCCTTTCTCTCTTACCTCACTCTTTCTTCCCCCATCCCCCACTCTCTCTCTCTCTCTCTCTCTCTCTCTCTCTCTCGCTAATCCTCTCTCTTACCCCATCACTCTCCTTCTCTCTCTCACGTATTATCTCTCTCTCTCTCTCTCTTTTCCCCCCAATCCTATCTCTTCCCCCATATCTCTCGCTCTCTCTCTCTCTCTCTCTTTTCCCTCCAATCCTATCTCTTCCCCCATCTCTCTCTCTCTCTCTCTCTCTCTCTCTCTCTCTCTCTCTCTCTCTCTCTCTCTCTCTTTTCCCTCCAATCCTATCTCCTCCCCCATATCTATCGCTCTCTCTCTCTCTCTCTCTACCTATGTTACTATATCCCTCCCTCTCTCCTTCTGTCCCATTCTCTCCCCCCTTCTCTCTATCTCTCTTTATTTATCTCTTTATCTCACCCCTAAACATACACGCTTTCTCTCCATCTCTCCCTTGTGAGTCCCCCTCTCTCTCCACTTCTCACTCTCTATGTCTTTCTTCTTCCTTCCCTTTCTCCCCGTCCAACTCCATATCTCTAACCCTCCCTCTCTCCTCCTATCTCTCATACTCCCTCTCTCTCCCTTTCTCTCCTATGTTTATCTCTCTTCCCATGTCCCTCTCTCTCTCTCTCTCTCTCTGCCCTCCAATCCTCTCACTATCTCCCTCCCACTCTCCTATCTCGTCCCCTCCATATTTGTGTTTGCCTCTCCCTCTTTTACCCTTCTCTACCTCTTTCTCTTTTTATTCCTCCTCTCCCCTCTCCTTCAGTTTATCTCCATCTGTCCCTTGTCACTCCCCATATCTCACCACCTCTATAAATTTATCTCTTTGTTCTTACCTCCCATATATATAGAGTTAATATATATCATGATATATTAATATATATTATAATATAACAAATTTAATATTGGATTAAAACAAAGTTATTATATTTAATAATATCAATATTATGATATATTAATATGAATATTAAATTTAATAATAATAATAATATTATTATTATTTTAATAGATTTAATAATAATAATAATCTTTTAATATTAATATTATGGTTAATAGTATTTTTTGCATGGTATTAATAATAATTTGGCCCATGGTATTTTTCCCATAGGCTTCACCTAAATAAAACCTTTTTTTTTAGTGTTAGTAAGTGTAAAGAGGTTTATGGAGCAAATATAAAAAGAGGTTTTATTTATTTACCATACCTCTTGTTTATTTATATTTTTATTTATTTATCGTATTTCTTTTATTTACAATGGTATTTGGCCGATAGGCTTGGTATATAATTAAATGTTGATTTCTAATGTTATTTGATATGCTTTTATTTATTTACCATACATCTTTATACCTCTTTAATGTTCATTTATTTATCATACCTCTTTTATAAATATGGTAATTGGCCCATGATATTAATAATTATGTGATAGAGCAAATATAAAAAGAGATTTTATTTATTTACCATACCTCTTGTTTACTTATATTTTTATTTATTTATCATATTTCTTTTATTTACAATGGTATTTGGCCCATAGAGTTGGTATATAATTAGATGTTGATTTCTAATCTTATTTGATATATTTTTATTTATTTACCATACATCTTTATACCTCTTTAATATTCATTTATTTATCATACCTCTTTTATAAATATGGTAATTTGTCATGGTATTAATAATTATGTGTCCTGTGCGATCCACCTAAATAAAACCTATTTTTTGAGTTTTCATAAATATAAAGAGGTTAATGGAGTAAAGATAAAAAGAGGTTTTATTTATTTACCATACCTCTACTTTATTTAATTTATTTTTTTTATTTACCATACCTTTGGAGTAAATAAACAAAAAAAAAGGTCTTATTTATTTACCATACTTCTTGTTTATTTATATTTTTATTAATTAACCATAGTTCATTTTTTTACTATTCCTAAACCTCTTTATATTTTAAATATATGTTGTGTTTATACATAATAATAATTAGATTGATTTTTAAATAGGGGTGACATTAGATTAACAATGTTAAATATTAAATATTAACGTTTACATTTATATTTACATTTAAGTCTACATATTTATGTTTTTACTTGAGATCTACCACATGGGCTCAATAATTATTTTATTTTTATTTTGAAATTACAAATAACTTTGATAAATACATATAAATAACCAAAAAGAATTTTGTATTAATTAAAATAAAATAAATTTCAATTAATTGAAAGTTAAAATAATGTTATTTGAATGAAAAGTTGCTTTTTATTTTCAAAAGAGTAAAGAGATTTGTAATTATTTTATTTAAACTTTGAATTACAACAAAATTAATAATTTAAAAATTTAAACTGCCATAAATTTGGAGTTTTTGTTGATTTTTCGCTAAACCGTAGGGATTATAGATCATCTTGCATTGATAATTGGCAATGTAAAGGCATTGTTTTACATCTGGCACTATTTCTACCAGGGTAACACCTATCCAAATCTTTCGGAGCATAAAACTGATCCAGATCATGCAGCTGGATTTTCCCATGAAAATCGACATCTCAACCATCAGAGTGATTTGAGAAAGATAGATGCAGTGAGCTGCTAAAACCTGGAAAAAAAATTAGTAGGTTTTTAGATTCAAAGTTCCTTGTAATGGAGACATGGTGGGTGCTTCACATGTTGGTTACATGTCTATCAATTTGAACCGCTAACGACGAATCAATGGATGTCGATGTTTCATCGAAAGTCGGTCTTTGACAAAGTTGAGGAAACCTTCAGATCCAATGCTAGATTACTCTTACATTGTTGTTGAGCTAAATCAAATATTCAGCTTGCAAAATGATTGATCCAATCATTACGCACTATGGCAAAGGTCAACTCTCTTCCTTCTTGGCTGATCCAGATACTGTGCTAGATCTGGTGAGTAACTCTAACAAAGTGTGAAAAAACATTTCATAATTAATTTTAGATTTTCAGGGGTATTTCCATATTAATTTTTTTATTTTTATAAGATGAAGTTCTTCACCTATATCTGGAAGATGACAGTACATGCTTCCAAACTTAGATTTGATATTTTTTAATTATTTAAAAAATATTTATTTGATTTTTCTGGAGTTTCTCTACATTATTTATTTCTCTTGGGAGATGATTTTCCATATATGTCTTCAAAACTTGGACCCAAAAAACCATTATCCGTTTTCTCTTAAATGCGTTATTCTTTTTTTGTTGAATTCAAATTGCAAACATGGTTGCGAATGTAACTTTAGTAGCCATGGCCAAACACTCAGGAAAGCATGGCGTAAAGTTTTATGAGGTTTCTTCTTCGGTGGTAAATCCCATAACAATTCAGGAACTTTTAAAAATAATATTTGAACATTTTAAATGTAATCCCTACATTGATGGCAAAGCAAACCCAGTAAAATTGTTGCAGCAATTGACCTGTGTAAATACTATGGAGAATTATGGGTTGGACACAGCAATTAGTTCACCAAACAATGTATGTTGTAACGATACTCTGTGTTTCTTACTCGAAATTTTGATGACTATAAGTGGAATTTGAAAAGTTAAAAATTTACTCATGTAAATTTTACTTTGCATATAATTTCTGCATATAATCTTTGTTCAAGGAGTATATTCGTTATTTAATCTAAAGAATTATTGATTCACCATAATTATAAAAAATATATGTATATATATATAAAATGAATCATTGCAAACTGATAGCCATATTGCAGAAAGCAGGGTTATTAAGGTCATATACAAAATACATGTTACATCAATTGAAGAAACTGGAAAAGATCTACAAGCCATATGCATTCTATGAAGGAAGGTGAATTATGTGCAATGGAGATAAAATACAAATTTATTGGTGATGTTTTGTTTTAAACATTTTGATTGGTAATCAAGCAGCATACTCTTGGGTCCCTATAATACTAGTGATTACCCCATTACTATTGTAGTTGTATCCCTTATTAATATTGTTGTGCCCCTATCGTCCCCATATTTTTATTACTGTGCCCCATAGAATCCCCCTATTGTTATTTTTGTGGCTTTATATTATTATTGTTAGGTCAGCTGGGTTATATTGTGACTTCTTGGACTCCTATATATAGAAAGGAGGTTTTGTCATTTGAAACATCGAAGAATTGTTCATTTATGTAATGTAAAGGAGGTTACCCCCTTCAAGAGGCTGAGTTATAAGGCGTTTATCAATCTTTTCTATCTTTTTCTTGAGCTGGTTTCATAACATTTGGTATTGGAGGTTTGGATTCTAGGGTTTCGCTGCTCTAAACAGGTCATCGTGGCATTTTCGCTATAACTTTTTTCTACAATGTTTCAGAAGCTAAAAAGAAAACCCATTTGAGAATAAATCGTGCTGAATCTCGGGTCCATATTTCAAAGCTTTTCACCCTATATTTGTGGAGATATGATCTGAGGAAGTTGTTCTTTTTGCAGACTCCTGAATTACATTCCAAACAGGTGACCTGGGTAAAATCGTCATAACTTTCTCTCTGAGCATCGGATTGAAATTTCGTCAGAAGGTACAAAAAGAGGACATAATTTAGTTTCTTGTATATATTTTTTAGAGCCAAAGGTCGAAACAGTGACTCGTGGCACGTCGTACACGTTCGCTCTACTGAACTAGTCTATAATTAGGTCAATATGGGAGATTTCGCATAACTCTTCCTTGGAGAATCCAATTTGGATCACACTGGTGGCATTGGAAAGAGGACACAGAGGGCTACTGCAGGTTGCAATTTCAAAACTAGATGATCAGAAAGTACAGAGATACATCAGAGGAAATATCGAGCTCCTACAAAGTGAAAAAAGGTGTGTAGATTTTTTTAAATTTTTTCTTAAGCTTGGTTTGAAAATTTATTTTGAAGCAATTCAAAGGGCATAGTAGAGCATTATTATCGGTAACTGATTCCCTGAGGAAAGAAAATGCAAACACCTAGTAAGCAACTTGAAAGCTCTAGCATGACTCATGAAGAAGAGGAAGAAATGCTACATGATATATCAAAATTACAAGACCAAGTGCAACAAATTTCACTCTCACAAAAGCTAACAGAAGCTAAGATAAATGGCGTGGAATCTAAGATAAAGGGCATGGAAGCTAAGATGAATGGTGTGGAAGCTAAGATTGATGATTTGAAGATAGATTTGAATATAGATTTGACAAATTTTCTACAAGAAATACTTACTAATGGTGAAAGGGTAGCAAAGGAAACTCTCACAAAAGCTAATAGAAGCTAAGATAAAGGGCATGGAAGCTAAGATGGACGATTTGAAGATAGATTTGAAGAAAGATTTGAAGAGAGACATGGCAGATTTGAAGACAGATTTGACAAATTTTCTACAAGAAATACTTACTAATGGTGAAAAGGTAGTAAAGGAAACTCATGATGCGAACAAAAGAAATGTTAATCATGATTTCATAGACTGTAATGTGGGATCGAAGACCCACCATATTCCAAAAATCGATATGAGGAAGTTTGATGGCAAGGATCCCGCAACATGGATATTACAGATGGAGCAATTTTTCGATCTCAATAATGTGCAAAACACACAAAAGGTACGTATTGCAACTTTATATTTGGAACCAAATCAGTTTGTATGGTATCAATGGCTTTGCTCTCGTAAACAAATTATCACTTGGGAAATTTTTACGAAAGAATTGATACACATTATGAGGATACAAAAAGCAACACTTTTTTTAGCCAATTGATAAGTCTCAAACAAAAGGGTTCAATAATGGAGCACATTGAGGAGTTCCAAAAATTGAACAGAAGGGTAAAAAAATATTCCAGAGGAGCATAGGATTGATGTGTTCATAGGGAATTTAAAGGATAATATCCAACATGATGTTCGCCTTTGGGAACCTGATTCGTTAGAGAAGGCATTCAGGTTAGCAAGAAAAATGGAAAGAAAAATTATGGCAACCAGGAAGCATACCACTCACAACTATAAAGATGGAAGTGTTGTTGCCCCTAGTCTTCCACAACCTATAAGGTTGACACCACAACAATTGGAAGAAAAAAGAGCAAAAGGGCATTGTTACAGTTGTGATAGCAAATACACTAAAGGTCATAAGTATGCTGAGAAGAAATTATTCTACATAGATTGTGAAGAGAAAGAAGAAAAGGAGCAAGAAAGGTCAAAAGAAGAGGATATACTCCAGGAACAAAGCCTAGATAAAGAAGAAATGAATCCGACCATATCTTGTAATGCATTGGCCGGAACTACCACTCCTCAAACCATCAAGATAGAAGGACAAATCAAGAAGAAAAATGTAATAGTGTTGATTGATTAAGGAAGTACCCACAATTTTATTCATTGTAAGGTAGCAAAAGAATTGAATTGCTTCCTATATCCAACACTAGAGTGTCAAGTGATGGTTGCAAATGGAGGAACAATAAATTGCTCTAGAAAGTGCCATAATATCAAGCTATCCATGGGAGAATATGTATTGACTAGCCCAATGCTTTCCATTCCAATGGGAGTGGTGATGTTGTACTAGGAGTCCAATGGCTACAATCCTTGGGTACAATAGCTTTTAATTTTCAAGAAATTTTCATGAAATTTTCTATGGAAGGAAAGGAAGTTGAATTAAGGGGTATTGCAGGGAAACCGGGAAAGATAATCAGCTCTAATGGTATGAAAAAGCTTCTAAAAAAGGAACAAAGAGGTGTAATTGCACAATTATGTTCACTAGATGTTTCCACATTGGAATCATCTATTTCTCCAGATCTCCAAAAAGTCTTGGACAATCATTCCAAGGTATTTGAGACTCCCAAAGGTCTCCCACCTATTGTGATCATGATCATGCTATTCATCTGATTTCAGGAAGTGTTCCTCCAAACATCAGGCCGTATAGATATCCCTATGCCCAAAAGAGTGAAATTGAATGTATGGTTGCAGAAATGCTAGAGGTTGGTATAGTTTAATCGAGTCAAAGTTCTTTCTCTGCTCCAGTAGTATTGGTGCACAAGAAGGATGGATCATGGCGCATGTGTCTGGATTATAGGGAGCTCAACAAGCTCACTATTAAAGATAAGTTTCCCATTCCTGTCATTGATGAATTACTGGATGAATTGCATGGATCAATTTACTTCACCAAGTTGGATCTTCGTTCAGCATATCATCAAATCAGAATGAAGACTGAAGACATTCTAAAAACAGCATTTAGAACTCATGAGGGTCATTATGAATTTTTGGTCATGCCTTTTGGCCTTACCAATGCACCTTCAACATTTCAAGGCTTGATGAATTCCATTTTCAAACCATTCCTTAGAAAATTTGTGTTAGTATTTTTTGCTGATATACTAATCTACAACAAGTCTTGGTTGAACATGTTGACAGGCTGCTACAACTATTGGAGGAGAAACAATTATATGCAAAAAGATCCAAATGTTTCTTTGGAGTATAAGAGGTGGAATATCTGGGTCATATTGTATCTCATGAAGGAGTTAAGGTAGACCCTAGCAAAATTAAAGCCATTAAGGAATGGAAAATCCCCACATCCATAAAGCATCTACGAGGATTTCTCGAGTTGACAGGGTATTATTGCAAGTTTGTTAAGAATTATGGGAGAATAGCAGCACCTCTAACAACATTATTGAAGAAAGATGCATTTTCATGGACTCCAGAAGCAACAAAGGCCTTTGAACATCTTAAAGAGGCAATGTGCCAAGCACCAGTTTTAGCTACACCGGACTTCACAAAAACCTTTATTGTGGAATGTGATGCTTCAGGAAATGGAATTGGTGCTGTTTTAATGCAAGATGAAAGACCCATTGCTTTTGAAAGTCGTCCAATCAAGGGAAAGTTTTTACACAAATCTATTTATGAGAAGGAAATGTTGGCAATACTCCATGCACTTAAGAAATGGCGACCCTACCTAACGGGAAGACACTTCAAGGTAAAAACAGATCATGATAGCCTTAAATACTTTTTAGAAAAAAGATTATCCTCTGAAGAGCAACAAAAGTGGGTCACAAAGATGTTGGGTTATGACTTTGAAATCATCTACAAAAAAAGGGAAGCAAAATGTGGTGGCAGATGCACTCTCAAGAAAGGATGAGGATGTGGAAGCATTGTTGTGCACCATTTCTATTATCCAACCAGATTGGAAAAATGAAGCAAGGGAGGAATGGAAGAATGACGAAGAAGTGTGGGCACTTATTCGAAAGTTACAACAAGATTCCAATACGTCTGATACATTTAGCTGGAAAAATGATTCGTTATGGTACAAAGATCGCTTATACCTCTGTAAGAATTCCCGGCTAAAACAAAAGATTCTTATGGAATTGCACACTTCTCCCTTAGGAGGGCACTCAGGATTTTTAAAAACTTACCACAAGGTTAAGAAGGAATTTTTTTGTGATGGCCTTAAATCAGATATTCAAAATTTTGTGGCGGAATGTTTGGTTTTCCAACAAAATAAAGTTGAAACAATTAAGACAGCAGGTCTTTTACAACCATTATCCATTCCAAGCCAAAGTTGGGAGTAGGTTTCAATGGATTTCATCACAGGTTTACCCAAGTCTGAGGGAAAGAGTGTCATCATGGTTGTAGTTGACAGACTTACCAAGTATGCACACATTTGTGCATTATCACATCCATTTAAAGCCAGTACAGTTTCTACTGCATTTATGGAAACAATTCAAAAGCTACATGGAAACCCAAAGATTATTGTAAGTGACAGAGATCCCATTTTCACTCGAAATTTTTGGACAGAATTATTTTCTTGTCTTGGTACTTAGTTAGCTCATAGCTTATCTTATCATCCTCAATCTGATGGGCAAACTGAGATAGTAAACAAATGTTTGGAAGGATATCTTCGTTGCTTTGTATCTGATAAACAGACACAATGGGTCAAATGGTTGCCTCTGGCTGAATGGTGGTATAACACTTCCTTCCATACAGCAACAAAAATGACCCCATTTATGGCACTTTATGGATATCAGCCACCATCCATCACGTCATATTTAAGAGAAAATTCTAAGGTTCAAGTAGTGGAACATCACATCGAACATCAACAACAAGTCCTCCAACTCTTAAAAGGATAACCTTGTTTTGGCACAGAATAGAATGAAACAACAAGCAGATCAAAATCACAGCAAAAGAAGTTTTGATGTAGGTGATTGGGTATTCCTACGGCTACAACCATATATACAAATGTCCCTCAAGCAAGCTAAGAAGGATAATAAATTATCACCAAAGTATTATGGTCGGTACAAGGCGTTGCAAAAGATTGGTACTATGGCATACAAATTGGAGCTTCCTGCAGCTTCTCAATTACACCCAGTTTTCCATGTTTCATGTTTAAAGAAGGTTATAGGCGACAAGCTCCCAGTTCAAACAATATTTCCAGAACTTAATGAGGAAGGAAAAATTATATTGGAACCGGAAGCAGTCACAGAAACAAGAACTCGACAGCTACAAAATCGATCAATTTCAAAGTATCTTATCAAGTGGAAGAACTTATCCGCTGAAGATTCCACATGGGAGGATGAGAATTTTATATAGAAGCATCCAAAACTACTCAAGCATTGAGGAAAACACCTTTTTTGAAGGAGAGGGGCTTGTTGGGTCCCTATAATACTAGTGATTACCCGATTACTATTGTAGTTGTATCCCTTATTAATATTGTTGTGCCCCTATTGTCCCCATATTGTTATTACTGTGCCCCATAGAATCCCTATATTGCTATTTTTGTGGCTTTATATTATTATTGTTAGGTCGGCTAGGTTATATTGTGACTCCTTAGACTCCTATATATAGAAAGGAGGTTTTGTCATTTGAAACATCCAAGAATTGTTCATTTATGTAATGTAAAGGAGGTTGCCCCCTGGAAGAGGCTGAATTATAAGGTGTTGATCTATCTTTTCTATCTTTTTCTTGAGCTGGTTTCATAACACATACATTAATAAATTTTTTAATATATTTGTGCAGATTAGATATAATTCTAAAAAATTGTTTCAAGAGTTCTTTGAAGATGAATGAGACAATTTCGAATTTGATGTGAAGATGAACGAGACAGTTTCTAATTTTATGTTAAGATTATCGAGTGGAAAAATTACATTGGAAATATTCATATTCCCTGACTGTGAATATATCTTAAATGAGTTAATATGTATAAGTGGATCACAATGGTTGCAATGGCCATGAAGAAATCAACTTTCACTTCACTGGGTTCACTATTTCTGGGAGAGTGATGGGGGATGTTGGAGCAGAAAGTCGTTCAGATATAAATGGAGGTCATGCCAATGTGAACGTTGAACTCATTTCCACCAGCAATGATCTCATTAATGATGTGCTTACGTCGCAGGGAGGCAGTTACACGTTTACAAATATTACTCCAAGGAAATATAGGCGGGTTGCTTCCCATCATGAATACATAAACTTCATCAATCCTTGAGCAGTATACAAATATCAAGTCATATCAAATCCCACTACATTCATTTTCAAAAAGGAAAGGCCATGATATTTTTATCTCTTTACCTTCATTTGATACACAGAATAAGTTTGGATATTCCTTAAGGATGAGTGTCCAGAGGACACAGTAGCCCTCCATGAAATCAAACATGAAGAAGTGGAAAGAGCGGGCTCTGTGAGCCAATTGTTAAACAGAGGAAGAAGATACAAGGTCATACCTAATGTCGATCCTAGCTAGGATGGCGCTATGCATGAGGTACAATGATTGAGGTTTATAGAGTATATTTTTATAATATTCTCTTTCAAATACGTGATTCTCATGTTCGCTTAACAATTGTCCAAAGAGGCTCTCTAGAGATGGAGTTGGGCTTTGGAAATCTGGTAGTAGATGACATCTTTCATGTCCCAAGTTATGATATGGATGGCTTAGTTGTTTCTCAGGGTAACCCTATTTTAGTTGTTCATGTATACCTTTATTCAAATGATGTCTATCAGGTGAAGTGCCCTCAAAGAAGCTCCTTGGAAAAATCAAGCGCTTTGTCATGCAATATTTGATGCATATCGGAAATTTGCTTTTAATTTTATTCCATGTGGAAAATAAAGGTTGTTTCCATTCTACAAGGGCGAGAATAAAATATTTTATGTTTCACTTCCATTTATAGAGGTTCTTGTTGAGCACAATCATTTTAATATATCTCAGCGATTTCAGGTCACATATTTCTCAGTTGGAGGAATTGTGGTGACTTCTTAAGGAGTCTGTTTTGAAGGTGTTAAGATATTAGTGGATGGACGAGAAGGAGCTGTAGCAGATGTCCAGGGATATTACAAACTTGATCATGTAACATCAACACGCTACACAATCAAGGCTGAGAAGGATCACTTCGAGTTTAGAAGTTTGGAGAATTTCATGGTTGTGCAAAACATGTCTTCAATCCTAAAGATAGAAGCAACACATTATAATATTTGTGGTTCCCTAAAATTAGTGACAAATTTTTATTATGGCAATCATCAAATTGGCTTGACACATGGGCCAGACAATGTTAAGCCTCAACTAAAGAGGATTGATGATATGGGAAACTTCTACTTCGAGGTTCAATGATGGTGTTTCTAATCATTCAGAGATAGTGTTTATCCAAAAAGGCTATTGGTTGCATATTATGTCTACTCATCCTGTGGATTCTTACATCGTACATCCAAACAAAGAACCAATGGATTTGTTGATTGAGAAAGGATGGTAGCAAATCTGCTTAGAAGCTTCTCATGTGCGCATGCTTCATTTCTTGAACTCGTGCATTTTCTTTGGAATGCCTTCATTAGAATTCAATTTATTGGACCATAAGCCTATATATTTGACTGGTGAAAAATATCTACTGAGTGGTGAAATACATGTTGATTCATGTTCTTATCCCAAAGCAAATGAGTTGTCTCAAAGCATTATTGTAGACATATGGAAAAACGAGGGTGCATTTATAGATATGATCAATAATGTCAAAATTGTTTCAAGTGCTAATGGACCAAGCAACATTGTTTTATATCAGTACACTCACTGGGCCAATCTTGAAGATGAAATGGTCTTTGTCCTGAGATATAAAAGGAATGCTAGTCAGAAAAATAGTTTTGAAAAGGTCTTGTTTTATCCTAGAAGTCTGCACGATGCTGTTAAAACTGATGCGTGCCAACCTGTTATTCCTTCTTTTGTGGGGTGCCTAGGAAATTACATTCAGGGTCAGTGCTGCCAGCAATCCCAGGTGTTGACATTAAAATAATTGCTCAAAATGACAGTAGCAATGGTCTTTTGAAAAAAGGGTGACTTGGTTCTTTAAACTTCGACAGGATCAGATGATCTGTTTTTGAGTGGCCCTTTATATGATGATACTGAGTACTATGTTGAAGCTTCCAAGGGATATCATTTAAAAGCACTTGCATAGGACCCATTTTGAAGCTTAGCTGTATGCTCATCCAATTTGATTGGATGACCCAATCGACTAGCCAAACCATAAAGAATATTTGATCGTCAGTGTTCAACCTTCTATGCACTCCCTGCGTTTGTGGTCCTCAGTAGAGGAATCACTGAATTTGAGTTAAATAGCTGCTAGATATGGTCAAAACCTCTTCAATCGCATTGCTTCAAAATAGAACCATGTAAGTCTGGATTTTACAATTACTTTCAATGCTTTACAATGAAAACAGTGTAAATGCAGGATGTATGTGGATAAAATATAAACCACTATAAATGCAAGTTGTCTTGTATGTGTATGTGGGGGCATACATGATAAAACACTTGAGAGTGAATGGGATACTGTTTCAAGAGCTTTAGTGCTCTATCTTGAGACCCAATATGAAACGTGGAAGTAATTTGACCATACTGGAAATGGACTCATATCCCGACAATGCATACAATTTCTTTGTGGACATATTGATTGAGATGATGAGGAGCTTTAAATCATTAAAGGAGTTGGTAAAAACAACTTTATCTTGGTAAAAACAAAGTTCCTACTTTTCTTTTGCATGTGCAATGAACAAC
This sequence comes from Pinus tabuliformis, assembly GCA_031772625.1. Lineage (NCBI taxonomy): Eukaryota > Viridiplantae > Streptophyta > Pinopsida > Pinales > Pinaceae > Pinus > Pinus tabuliformis. The sequence goes on along the minus strand of CM062805.1, from coordinate 161,526,796 downwards.
ATGTTTCAATGTTTAAGAATGTTTGCATTTGCTACTTATTGTCAGGTATAACTTAAAAAAAAAAAATTATACACAGCATATATTGATATAGCTTAGGTTGACTATTATGTTTTGGTTCATTATTATGTCTTGTTTGCAGATTCAGTATATCCAATAGATATGAAACAAAACCAAGTAATGACTTTGTTTCATATCTATTCCTTATTGAAAATCTACACTACCTAAATTAAAAAAGTTAACCTACTATAAGATGTGAAAAGACCATAAAATTCTTCCATGGTTCTTTTCCATGACGTTCATAATGAATATTTATGTTTTTTACCTTGTAAATGAGTGCAGAGTTGGCTTATTCTAGTTTTGAAATGTAATGCAAGAACTTTCAAAATATCCCATACCTCGACATCTCAAATCCCCACTCTCTCATCTCTGTATATACAGCTTTATGTAGACATAACTAAACTTCATGATAGGGAAATCAATGTATTAGGTTGCTTTCTTTAGAGCACCCCTACTCTAGAGATGATAGAACTTTGTTTAATTGATGACTTGAATTATGATGATTCACGATATGTAAAGTTTTTGGAGGAAGTGATGTATTTGAATAGAGTTTCAAAGCAAGCAAGGATATTGGTATGAGAATCTTCTTTTTAAATACACACTTCAAAATATTTAAACCGTTGACCAGTAAAAAGGCTTTCAGGCTTCATTTTCTTTTATTTTTTTCTTTACGGAAGGGTATGACCAATGCAAGTTGTATGTGGATACAAGGATGAATTCTACTATGGATACGAGGATGTGGACACTAGTGGAATGACATGCTTAGTCTTGGGCAACATTGAGTATGGAAGCGGATGGTAGTCTCATGGAGTGGGTATGCGACATTTTGCCCCATTTTCATTTTGTTTATCATTCGTTGTTTGTGCTGGTTCTAATAGTCAGTTTTAATTATTTGTCTTGTTTTCATTTATATCATTAAAATTCCATGTTTCCCAGGCAAGGTAACATCTTCGGTTGCTTCCAATGAGCAAGTTGTACGATTAGGATGTTCCCAATGAGTTTTGAGCATTTTTCCAATATGCCTTATCGATTTTGGATTGTCATCGCGGGTTATCGCTTTAATTGTTGTCTGGTTTGAAATTTGATTAACAACGAAATTCCATGCTTTTATAAATTATTTGTATGTTAATTTTTAAAAGTATTTAAGAAATTCGTCTTCAGTATCCACTCTTCAAACAATGGATTTCACACTACTAGGTTTAAGGTTTGGGTTATGTATTTGGTTAAAATTTCCCAAGATTTATATCATATCTCAAGTGTTATGTTTGGGTTATTTATTTGGGCAAAATTTCCAAAGATTTATATCATATCTCAACCTTTTGAAATTCATGCATTCATGCCATTCGAATGTAACACATCATGACAAGGATGGGCCGTATTAAGCTCACCAAATCTGTTACTATGCTTCATGAATCATAATTCAAATGGACTCTGAATTTGGTTCTTTTCCTTGACTAAACAGTATTAAGCAAAATCCTCTCATTCAAACTCAACCCCAAGTCATACTCAAAATTTTTACGTGTGAATAACATTGGCTTGATAGCAAGTTTAACACCCAAGTCCTTGCAAGTTAGACAAGATTGTCCATTTAAAAAAAAATGATCATATCCTTAAAATTTTAGCCCTTGGATTCCTTCATTAAAGAAAATATCATTCTATGATATTGATAATTGGTCTATAAAAATGTGGATGGGGCGAAATATGAGTTAAGGAGTAGAGAAAGAAATTTTCCTTGACATTGCCTAGAATATTTTGAACTTTTGGAGGCACATCACGTGACACTACCATCACGACACCAACATTTTTTGGTAAAGTTCCACTGCAAGAGGCATCCACTGATTCACGTTCCTCAACCCGTGACCGTAAAGATGATTCTTCTTGAACATTTTTCCTAGATGATGATAATGATATATAGTCCTTATCATCATAAATTATGGATTTTATTTCTTCACCCGTGCTCCACCTTCCCCCTCCCAATTGTATATAAGCATTAGTTTTTCTTGCATGCTTCCCTCTGATTGCAAAGTTATACTGATACCTGAAATCCTCGTCTTGATCTTGGTTCTTATGCTTCTCTTTTTATTCTAAGATAAGTGATCGGAAAAACATTACCTCCCTACCACCACAAATATATAAACCATTTTTCCTACATTATCTTTCAAGGTCCACAAGATGAATACTAAACAATTCTCGAGTTGTTGCTCCCTCTCCAATCACCATAGCAACATCTTGATTTGGACCAGATCCATCTGTTATGTCTGTAAGATTGGATTTAGAAATATCAAGGTCCTTCAATGGTGGGGCATCTCCACATATTGAATGAAAGGGAGGGACACCTAAATTTCCAAACCGAAGAAAGGTATCTCTTCATCAATTCACATAAGCATATGAAAGGAGAAACAAGTCTGACCAAACCTGGATAACTTTCATCACTCTCTCCTGCAATGACACCATAATATAAATGTAAAAAAATTCACAAAAGGATCCACACAATCATTACACGAATTATGATTTCTTTTAATGAGTAAAAATTACCAGCTGCCTTGCTAATTGATGACCAATAAGGGGGTTGATCTTAATACATGATCTATTTTCATCATTACTATCCTCAACATGTTCTGTTATTTAGAATGAGATTTTGTGAATTGGAAGGCATGTTTTTCCACATTTATGTTTTTATATCCCACACAATTGGAATCCTGCTACATTTGGCCTCCTCTACCTCCCTAGGATACATGTGTTAAAGAGGGTACAAAACAATAATGATATGTTATTTTGCCATTAGTTCTTCTCATTTTTTGGATGAATTTTGTGGAAATTTTATTCATGCCAATTATGTGGCAGGAAATAATGTTCCATTATTCTTTTTTATCATCTCTTGTTTATGAGTTAGCATGCTTCTATTGTACTAGTTCATTATGACTATGTCATGTAAAGATCAAGTTGAGTGGGTTTTACATTTGATTTCCACTGTAGTCAACAATTGAATATATAAGTTTTCTGTTAGGTTGAATGATGGGACAACACACTTTGATTTCCACTAGTGCTCTCTTTTTCATATACTATCACAAGTGCATAAATACAAACTCACTTTTCTTTTTACATGGATAAGAAAATGATGACAACTTTGTATTTTGTAGTGACAAGGATAACTATGTATTGGAGCTATACCTTGATCCCTTCAATTCATCCTTTCCTTACCCAACACAACCATCTCCTATTGGTAACAAAGTTCAATTTCTGAACCAACATTTGTCTTCAATACTATTTCATGATAAAGAAAGAACACAACCATTGTTGGATTTCCTTCGAGCACACAAATACCAAATCCATGTCATTTTTATTTGCTTCGTTAATATATTGCATCATTGTGTTTGATAGTTAATTCATTATTATTCTATGCTAATAAATCTCTATCAAATAGAAAAGAAGGATGACATAACTGTTTTAATTAATTAAAAATTCACAGGGTTATTTCGATTCTCATCTTTCTATTTCACTTCTCTAGAGAAAACTATGTATTCAAATACCAACTCAACTCAAACCAAAATAAAATAGAGAATCCTAGTTATGAAAATATTTCTCTCTCCATACCTTATAATGACATTATTTTTTGAATTATACTTAAAGTTCACTGATAATAACCTGGATTTATATATTTCTTTTAGCACCAAATTGAAATCATGGTAAAAATATGAATATCCCATTAAATATGACCTAAAGATGATTCAAAGAATATCACCTTTAGTCTGAGCACGTGGCAGAGTAATTTCTGAGGTGTGAAGTTTTATTAGAGGCATTGTTTGTTTATTTGTTTTGGTTAGAAAATGGTTTTCTCTTGCTTTTATGTGACTTTCAATTTATCATATCTAGCATGTTGAGAAATGGGAAAGAATAATGTGTGACATTTATCTTGCAGAAATGGATGTTGAATGAAAGGATAACAATTTTACCCAAGCTACAATCCACTTTGGTAAAGGTAGAGGGACATCTTAAAAAGTTACCTAAGAATACACCATATAAATAGTTTGAACATAAGTAATATGTGGCATTTTTGTTTGCAGATATGTTTTTTTTTTATCCAAGATATCACAGCAAGACAAATATTGATATTGTAGAAATTGTTAGACGGCCTCATTGAGGTCAATTTTTCTGATGTTCTAATTGATTGATACATTCTCATGACAGGAAGGCTTTAAATACGAATTAATATGTTACAAAAACAAATTATATTCAAATTTTATACATATAAAATATAAAAACAAGTGTCAATTCCTTCATCTGATTGTTACTTGACTCTGGTGTGGGCACATTACATGAAATGTGATTGGAAAAAGGATGGGGGACAATATAGAGATCATGTCTTGGATATGATTAATTTGTTGTTGGAGATCCTTCAGGAACTTCAACCATCGACTTTGGAAATGTTTCTAGTAAGTATTCCTATGGTTTTTAATGTTGTGATTCTTTCACCTCATGGTTATTTTGGGCAAGCAAATGTTTTAGGAATGCATGATAAGATATCGATGGACAGGTAAACAATTTTTTTATAATTGAAATGTCCATTCCATGATATCCTCTCTTTATTGTTTGATTGTATTTTGAACGTTTATTTTGATTTTTCTTTGTATTTTAACTATGAAATTGAAAGTACTTGGTATTATGTATGTTTAAACAACAACCAAAGCTTGAAGATGAAATTAATATTACACGATATTGATTGAAATCCTTTTAATTGTTTTGTATTGAAAGATTTTCATGATTATTAAAAAAGTTTACTTTCATGTTGTTATTTGAGAACATGTTGTTTATATACTTGACCAAGTTCATGCATTAGACAACAAATTGTTGTTGCGAATAAAATGACAAGGATTAGACATCACACCTCAGATTATTTGTTTTAACAAGTTATTTACAGTTTGAGCTTTTTAGCATGTAACTTAATTGGCATGATTGCACCTAAGATTTTCCTGAAGGTTGAATACTAAGTTACTAAGGTGTTCTTTTCTATGGTGACTTTAATTTTTTTATACAGGTCATCTGGCCACATAGTGGCCACTATTGCTCAACTGAAGAAAACTTGTTCGTGTTTCTTGCTCTTATGGGGAAGCATGGATTTAACATTGTTGATGTTTAGGTATATGTAATATAAATATTTTATAGTCTACTTTCATTTATATTCTAGTGTTCATCATCTGTCATGTATTACACTTTGCATTCTAGGTTCTTTTGTTTTCAGAAAAGGAACTCAGTATTGATGGTAAGCAGCATGATTTGAAGAAAGAGAACACTAACACTGGAGCGACAAATGCAAAAAGAGAGAGAATAGAACCAGTCTAGTGGTACCCTTAAAGCCAATATCCCGCATAAGACACACACATATACTCTGATGTTCAAGTCTTCATGGTTGGTGAATTCACCTGCAATGACTTGACAACACAATGACAATGTTTTATAGTGATGAAACAACATTTCATGTGTAAATTGTAATCCAACCAAGGTTAAGTTGGAAACTCATATTGTAATACTCGACATTTCATATAATATAATTTTATCGTTGAAATTATTTATAGTTGCACTTGATATTGTTTAATATTTTAACTAACATATGTAATTTTGAATTTTCATATTAGATGAACCAATTCACATTGTATGATGTTTTTTTAATTTAGTTGCAAAATCATACTAATTAAACTATGTTGATTAATAATTGAAACATAAAATCAATCTAAAACTACTAAATTAGTAGTTTATATTGATTAATGATGAACAAAAATAAAATGAATATACGACTAAATTAGTCGTTTATAATGATTATTAATGAAAATAAATGAAATGAATATAAACTACTAAATTAGTCGTTTATATAATGAATATGAAACTACCAAAAAAATATAAATGACTACTGCAAATGATTATTTTTCCATTACAAATGATAACTAAATTTTGCATATATACGACTATTAGTAGCTAATCTACAGTATCTTATAACACGACAAAAATTTAGTCATATTTCTTTGGTCATTAATTGGTTTCAAACAACGATTAAAATTTGCATATATATTACTATTAGTAGCTAATTTACAGTATCTTATAACACGACCAACATTTTGGTCATATTTCTTTGGTCATTAATTGGTTTTCTCAAATGATCATATATTAATATATTTTGTTGTATATTTGGTCATTAATTGTGACAATTAATGACTAAATCAATAACTAAAGTAATGACCAAATTTATGACTAAATATACTGCTAGATGATAAAATTGAGATAATAAATTAATGACTAAGCTAAAAATGACTAAACGTTGGTCGCGTTATAAGATACTATAAATTAGCTACTACTGGTCACTGACTGAAGTCGTTTATATGCAAATTTTAGTTGTTGTTTTAGTAACTAATTAGCCATTTTGTACTAGTGATACTTTCCACTATTACTAGACATATCAGACATTGCAGAACAACTCACACCAACAAATTTAAACCCAGATTGCATGGAATAAGCCACAACTGATCAAATCATGGACACATAGATCAACAACACTCGCAATCAGAAGATCCAACTGTATCGGGTTATCAAGGTAGGTCAAATCCTACACCAAGGCAAGTGGCTCACCAAGGACCAGGTTCAGCAGAAGTTTCCCCATCTCATAGAGGCACTCAACGCAATGGATACCATTACTTCTTAAGGGCGGAGGACTGATCCAGGTGGATATTGGTCATCACCCGCATATTCCACTTGGACCCCCACTATTGTTTCTGTTATCACTGAAAATGCTGTAGTTAAAAATTTTTAGCCTGGCTTAAAGAGTGGGTGTTTTCGCAGCGCCTGAATTCTTTTCAGCAGTTTCGCAGCGCTACCTGTTTGAGTGGTTTCGTAGCGTGCTACGAAACTGGGGATTTGTTCGAGTTTTCATTGAAGGCCCAGACTTCAGGGGTTAAACCTTGTATTCAAATGCATGAGAAGGATGGAAGCGAATGATTAAAGTGAATTATTAACTGGAACTACATCAGCAATATAAATCAAGGTGGTAATGGAGAAGTGGCTCAATGCTTTGCTGCCTTTTCTAATACACCGGTTGCTTATTCTGTTTCCTCTTAGTCTATCATTTCAATGTTCACATAATGGTTGAAGAATGATTTGTCACCTTAAATACTGGTATTTGTGAGATCGCTTTGGAGATTACAAATTGGGATGTCATTAATTGTCTTCCAAATGAAAGAGTTCTTTAATTCATGGAGAATTCATTAGAGGGCCAGATGCTGCCAGTAGACTCAAAGCGGTTGTTTGAAAAGCATGTTGTTTCTTTAGTTCCTTTCATTCTAAATCTCATACTGAATGTATTCGTAGACTGGAAAGAAAGGCTATTGAAGGCTTTTACACGAGCATTTGCAGAGTGTAACTCAAGTTCGACAATGAAGCTCTTATACCTCTCGTCAATTGAAAACATGTTTTTTTTTTTCATGATGTACGAGATAAGTCTTCTTCTAGTGTTTCTAAGAGAAATGGTCAATTTGTTTCCGAAGCTATTATGGAAGCTGAGGCATGACAAACCCAACGCATCCAATGCTGTATTAAGGGTTCTTCTTCATATTGGTCGTTCTGCTCCTGTAGATTCTATGCTGCTTGCAGAATATACGAAATTACAGCCAGTATTACAAATAGGCAGCGTTGTGTTTATTTTTGCAGGGGATCACGTTTTTTTTAAACTGAGATACACAGCACCTCCTTAATGCACGTTGGTTCATTATTAATGCACATATTGAAGACATGAAAGTGTTCTTTTGAAATGCGGTGATCAATGCCAGGTGTCAAGTAGTTTTATAATAGTTTGATTGCTACAAGACCGCCATTATTAGTGGCACAAGAGCTGGTATTAGATTAACTGGTGCCGTTAAAAGATAAGTGCGCATTAAACAAAAACAAAAGAAGGATGATGCCATTCCTAGAAAGAGAGGAAAAATCGTTGTCGTAAAGACAAGGAAGCACATGGCAGAGCTCGAAATAGCAGAATTTCCTTTGTCAAGGTGGATGGTATTATTTAGATATTGTCTTCTACAAACGTGGTAACGTGCCGGTTACATGCTCCAGCTGGCGACCAAGAAACTTCTCAAGCTCCACAGAAGTTTTGGAGTTTAAAGAATTACCAAAGCACAAGTTAAATTCAGAGGGAGATTGTAAATATTTCAAGAACCATGGCTCTCAGAAGATTTGCGCTACATTAGATTACATTTATCACACTGTTGATAAGTATGCTATTAGTTCTACACTCTGTAGCGGAAGTGTTAGGAGGGCGATGTGTATTTTGTGGATCAGGGTGCTCACATTGCATTAGATAATGGAATTGTGCGAGCCACCATATCAAAACCAGCGGGGATAATTACAGGCATACTATTATGGGTAAATCAACTATAATTCAGGATGACAGCCATTCACAAAAGGTCTCTGAACAGCTGATATCAGCAGTGGTTCCATGCTGGTTAATGACTACTAAAGATCCTAAAAAGTTGTTGAAGGTTTTCGTCAATGCATTGCCACAAATGTCACAGCATCGCAGATTGGCTATCATGAAACATCTGCTAGGGGTTGTAGGTGAAGAAGCAAGTTTGCCTGTCCTTCTGTTATTACTAATTGAGATGATGGTTTCAAGAACTTTAATATCCTCTCAGAAAGCACAAAATCTTGAAGGCATACCGTTGGATTCAAAGTGGGAAATTGAGTTTTCTGTACAACTGAGTGGGCAATACACATCTAGAATATGGCTTCCAGCTTTAGTTAAGCTTTTGCAAGGAGCAAGGACAGATGTATATATTCTGGACCTACTTCAACCAGAGTGCAAAGGAGATGATTCATTTTTATGGACCTTACAAATTGAAGCTACAAGTTTTATTACAAATTACCTGAGAAATTCTGAATTGGCTTTTGAGCTTGAAATTGCACATGATTAGGCAGCTTTGCAGGAAGCACTAGGAGCTCTTATGGAACAAGTAGTCTTACAATTGCAGATTATTGATAGAAAAACTAAAAAACCAATTGTTCCTTCTGGTCTCAAGAACGATGCAAGAGAAGCTGCATATAGTTTATTGAATACTGTCACAAAACTGATGGTTCCATCAGCTTACTCTAAGGGCATCACATCCTTGTTGAAACACTCAGATGCAAATGTCTGCGAAAAGGCACTTCGATTGCTTTGTGAAAATTTGAAAGACAAGGTTGGGCTTGTACAACAGCCGAGAATGAAGAGGAAAATGGTTACCTTGCCAAATGCCCAGTGGCATTCTTTAGGTGAGGAAAGTGATGAAGCATTCAAGGAAATGATCATGGAGATTGTTGAGTTACTTAAGAGATCCCCAGAAGATTCCTCTGTGAGAGCAAAAATTGCAGCAGTTGCCACATTAGATGTCCTGGCAAAGAAATTTGTAGGGAACTTTCCCAGTACCTTTAGTGACTGTCTTAGTCCTGTTGTTGCAAATCTCACAGCAAATGATGTAGCCCTTTCCTCAGGTTGCTTGCATTGCATAGCTTCTTTTGTTACTGAACTTGGGCCACAAGCATTGGCTCATCTTCCTCACATTATTAAATATATCCTTAAGAAGACATGGCAGGTTTGCTTGTCTTCATATAAAGAAGCAACAGTGTCTAAGATGGCAGACTTTGAAGGGAACACAGCTTCTGGGGGAGCCTTTTTGATCTCTGTTCTTAGTGTTTTAGAAGCAATTGTGCAGAAGCTGGGCGGGTTTTTGAATCCATACTTGGAAGAAATTGTTGGTCTTTTAGTGTTGCATTCACAATTTACTACTGACTCAGGTTCAACAGTATGCACAAAGGCTGCTTCAATCCGCATTCTCATGTCTGAAAAGATCTCAGTGCGGCTTTTGCTTGATCCGATTGTTAGAGTTTATGGAAAGGCTGTAGAGAATGGAGAAGCTTCTGTTTCAGCCATTTTTGAAATGCTAGCAGTTGTCGCTTCTAAAATGGACAGACCATCTGTTGTAACTTATCATGCAAAAATATTTGAGTTATGTCTGATAGCTTTGGACCTTCGTCGTCAGCATCCAGAATCAATCAAGAACATGGGTAAAGTTGAGGCAAGTGTAATTAATGCACTTGTGGCTCTAATAATGAAATTAAGTGAGGCTACATTTAAGCCTCTCTTTGTTCGGAGTTTAGACTGGGTAGAGTCTGAAGTGGAAAGTGATGGAACATCATTACAACACCTATACTACAACTGCAATAAAATCAAGTGAAAGTTGTGTTTTGCAAGAACCTGTATCAACCCTAGTGTCATGCAGAAGATGGTAATGTTGTAAGAAGGTGTTTCAGATCGAGTTGGAAGACTGAGGAAAGAGAGCTGGGACTAAATGCTAAACTAGTAAACTATGTTCCAACCAAAGTATCTCCAGAAAACAGAGGAATCCGGTCATGCTGTTTGAGTTTGTTTTTAGGAAAAGCTATTGACATTAAAGCCTGGTAGCTAAACAGGATTATTTTCAAATTGTTGTTCATTTGTGGGAATGAAGAGACCATTAATAAATGTAGCACAGTGTTAGCAGAAAACCAGTGAGGAGGACTGTGTTTTTAAATCACACAGCAGTTTCGTAGCGCGCTACGAAACTGCTGTAGGTGATGTTTTCAATGCAAAATGAACAGTTTGACCAGGATTGTTAGAGGAGAGACACTTGTACATCAAGGCAGAATACAGCTCATTTGGAGACATGGTATGGTATTTGTTAGCAGCATTCAAAGTTATTAAAGAGTTGGGAACATACTTCTACACTTTCAGAAAGTGTTGAGAGACAGAGACCGTTTAAATAGGATCACACCTTCTGGTCATTAAATGAGACATCAGCGCTTTCAAGCATCCCAAGTCAGCATTCATCGCATCTGTAAGCTCAACCATCTCAACTTAACTAAAGGAGGACAGCTGTCACAGCATTCTAGAAAGCATCAAGCATACGAGGAGAAAGGAATTAATGTTTTAGTTTGATTAGGATTGTGTGCAATTACATTTCAGCACTTTGTAATAAATGCATTAATTAAATAGCATGTAGGAATAGTTAATAGCCACATTCGAGGCTCCCCTCATGCTGGAGGAGGAAGATTGAGGTGTTTTAGTTTGCTTGCCTATATATGGGCCAAGGTGAGATGTAGAAAGGGTTGGATACTTAATAGAAAAACAGTGTTGTTTTGGGCCATTGTAAGACCTTTTTTGACAGTAATAGTAAAACAGAGTTATTCTCTTCTCAAGATTCTCAAAGGATTGTCATGATCAAATGTAGTGATGATGTGTGGTACTTTATGTTATTTTATGGTTTTGTTGTATCCAATCACTCAGAATTCATAAATATATGCTCTGACTTCCTGTGTATACAGCAAGCTATGTTTTGGTGAAATATGTTTGACATGTAATGCTAAGAGCCTTGATTTCTATGAGGTCACTGTGTTTTCCTTGTTTACTTGATATTATAGACTCCATAGCCCAATGAGAGCCAGTTTGATGTGTTTCCAACCAGTTATGCTTTCATAAGTAAATAAAGAGTTAGCCATCTAGTGTTTGAAGGATTTTGTCAAGAGTTGTGAGAGAGCCCTCTCTGATTAGGAAGGCTAATTCCTAATCTAAAGTATGGTCTGAAACAGTTACATGAGACCTTGCTTGGTTGCAGTCCCTAGTACTGGTTTTGTGATAACATTTTGGTGCGTCTGCCGGGAGCTTAAGATTGAATTTCTGAAGGTAGCAGGAGTTCAAATGATTTTCAAGGCTGCAAAACTACCTTGGCGACTCCACACATCAAAGAACAAATTAGAAGGTGACTCCACTGCTAGAAGATCAGTAGCTTGATGAAGTTTCAAGATGGATTCCACTGCAAGAAAGAATGCCAGGTATGCTCCTATGAATCGGTTTCATATCCCTGGTTTTCCAAATCCTATGCCAAAGGTTGATTGGTTGGATGATCTTCCAATATTCAAAGATGAAAAGAAGGATGATGCTGCTCTCCATTTGGTTAAGTTTCACATACATGTGCGCAGTCTTAAGGTTCATTTCCCTGAAGATTGTCTCATGAGGATGTTTATGGCTACTTTAGAAGGAGAAGCATGGTCTTGGTATAAAAGTTTGGAAAATGATTCATTATCTTCTCTTGCTGATTTCCATGATGCGTTCTGTGAAATGTATAAAGAATGTTATCCTTCTTTGTTGCTGCTCAAAGATTGCTGTAGGCATTCTTTGAATCTTATTCAGTACTTGGAGGATTGTTATGATGATGATGAATTTACAGATGAAGAAATTTTAGAGGCTCTTCATAGCAATGTTTTTCAGCATCAAGGAGAAGGTATAACACTCCATGAAGCACAGCATGAGGAGCAGCAGGGGTTTAGTTGTGAAACCCATGTTTCATCCTTTGATATTGATGTAGAGATGCAGCAGATTGGTCCAGCTTCAGATCATGATGAAGATGAAATTGATTGCACCCAGCAAGAAGAAATATTGGAGGAAATTTTCTATGACCCTCAGGCAGAGGAAAAGCTTGCTCAATTTTGTAATTCCTTGCAGCAGCTTACTTCAAATAATGATCATAGTAGTGAGGAAAATTACATTGTTTGTGAGCATCATTCAGATAGGCAGTTGGATAGTATATCAAATAAATTTGGTGTGGCTGAAGATAAGTTGTCTAAAGATACAGAAAGTTTTGAGAATCAGCAAACTAACCATGTGTTTTTTGACCCTATAGCTGAATACATGGATAAGATTTACTGTTCAGGCGGCTTCCAGTTATATTTTCATGTTGAAGAACAGTTACACCTCATGCCGCCTCGGTTACTTCAGTATCTGATTTATTTTTGTTTCAAGCACAGCCAAAGGACTCAAATGTCAGATAAGATGAATGATTGGCTACATTGGAAATATCATGTTGCTTGAGCTACAAGTGGAGTTTGCAGCTGATAGGGTAGGTAGGTAGAGGTAAATGCAAAATAAGCTCAAGGTCAACTGAGCATTTCTCAGTAGATATAGTTTTCTTTCTCCTACAGTCATGCTTGTCAAGCAAATTTTAGTTTGTCAAAAATGGATAAGGCACTGGAGCTGCATGTTCTTAGTGTACCACAGGGGCACACTATCCCTAGTGGAGCCACTGTTATCACTGAAAATGCTGTAGTTAAAAATTTTTAGCCTGGCTTAAAGAGTGGGTGTTTTCGCAGCGCCTGAATTCTTTTCAGCAGTTTCGCAGCGCTACCTGTTTGAGTGGTTTCGTAGCGTGCTACGAAACTAGGGATTTGTTCGAGTTTTCATTGAAGGCCCAGACTTCAGGGGTTAAACCTTGTATTCAAATGCATGAGAAGGATGGAAGCGAATGATTAAAGTGAATTATTAACTGGAACTACATCAGCAATATAAATCAAGGTGGTAATGGAGAAGTGGCTCAATGCTTTGCTGCCTTTTCTAATACACCGGTTGCTTATTCTGTTTCCTCTTAGTCTATCATTTCAATGTTCACATAATGGTTGAAGAATGATTTGTCACCTTAAATACTGGTATTTGTGAGATCGCTTTGGAGATTACAAATTGGGATGTCATTAATTGTCTTCCAAATGAAAGAGTTCTTTAATTCATGGAGAATTCATTAGAGGGCCAGATGCTGCCAGCAGACTCAAAGCGGTTGTTTGAAAAGCATGTTGTTTCTTTAGTTCCTTTCATTCTAAATCTCATACTGAATGTATTCGTAGACTGGAAAGAAAGGCTATTGAAGGCTTTTACACGAGCATTTGCAGAGTGTAACTCAAGTTCGACAATGAAGCTCTTATACCTCTCATCAATTGAAAACATGTTTTTTTTTTTCATGATGTACGAGATAAGTCTTCTTCTAGTGTTTCTAAGAGAAATGGTCAATTTGTTTCCGAAGCTATTATGGAAGCTGAGGCATGACAAACCCAACGCATCCAATGCTGTATTAAGGGTTCTTCTTCATATTGGTCGTTCTGCTCCTGTAGATTCTATGCTGCTTGCAGAATATACGAAATTACAGCCAGTATTACAAATAGGCAGCGTTGTGTTTATTTTTGCAGGGGATCACGTTTTTTTTAAACTGAGATACACAGCACCTCCTTAATGCACGTTGGTTCATTATTAATGCACATATTGAAGACATGAAAGTGTTCTTTTGAAATGCGGTGATCAATGCCAGGTGTCAAGTAGTTTTATAATAGTTTGATTGCTACAAGACCGCCATTATTAGTGGCACAAGAGCTGGTATTAGATTAACTGGTGCCGTTAAAAGATAAGTGCGCATTAAACAAAAACAAAAGAAGGATGATGCCATTCCTAGAAAGAGAGGAAAAATCGTTGTCGTAAAGACAAGGAAGCACATGGCAGAGCTCGAAATAGCAGAATTTCCTTTGTCAAGGTGGATGGTATTATTTAGATATTGTCTTCTACAAACGTGGTAACGTGCCGGTTACATGCTCCAGCTGGCGACCAAGAAACTTCTCAAGCTCCACAGAAGTTTTGGAGTTTAAAGAATTACCGAAGCACAAGTTAAATTCAGAGGGAGATTGTAAATATTTCAAGAACCATGGCTCTCAGAAGATTTGCGCTATATTAGATTACATTTATCACACTGTTGATAAGTATGCTATTAGTTCTACACTCTGTGGTGGAAGTGTTAGGAGGGCGATGTGTATTTTGTGGATCAAGGTGCTCACATTGCATTAGATAATGGAATTGTGCGAGCCACCATATCAAAACCAGCGGGGATAATTACAGGCATACTATTATGGGTAAATCAACTATAATTCAGGATGACAGCCATTCACAAAAGGTCTCTGAACAGCTGATATCAGCAGTGGTTCCATGCTGGTTAATGACTACTAAAGATCCTAAAAAGTTGTTGAAGGTTTACGTCAATGCATTGCCACAAATGTCACAGCATCGCAGATTGGCTATCATGAAACATCTGCTAGGGGTTGTAGGTGAAGAAGCAAGTTTGCCTGTCCTTCTGTTATTACTAATTGAGATGATGGTTTCAAGAACTTTAATATCCTCTCAGAAAGCACAAAATCTTGAAGGCATACCGTTGGATTCAAAGTGGGAAATTGAGTTTTCTGTACAACTGAGTGGGCAATACACATCTAGAATATGGCTTCCATCTTTAGTTAAGCTTTTGCAAGGAGCAAGGACAGATGTATATATTCTGGACCTACTTCAACCAGAGTGCAAAGGAGATGATTCATTTTTATGGACCTTACAAATTGAAGCTACAAGTTTTATTACAAATTACCTGAGAAATTCTGAATTGGCTTTTGAGCTTGAAATTGCACATGATTAGGCAGCTTTGCAGGAAGCACTAGGAGCTCTTATGGAACAAGTAGTCTTACAATTGCAGATTATTGATAGAAAAACTAAAAAACCAATTGTTCCTTCTGGTCTCAAGAACGATGCAAGAGAAGCTGCATATAGTTTATTGAATACTGTCACAAAACTGATGGTTCCATCAGCTTACTCTAAGGGCATCACATCCTTGTTGAAACACTCAGATGCAAATGTCTGCGAAAAGGCACTTCGATTGCTTTGTGAAAATTTGAAAGACAAGGTTGGGCTTGTACAACAGCCGAGAATGAAGAGGAAAATGGTTACCTTGCCAAATGCCCAGTGGCATTCTTTAGGTGAGGAAAGTGATGAAGCATTCAAGGAAATGATCATGGAGATTGTTGAGTTACTTAAGAGATCCCCAGAAGATTCCTCTGTGAGAGCAAAAATTGCAGCAGTTGCCACATTAGATGTCCTGGCAAAGAAATTTGTAGGGAACTTTCCCAGTACCTTTAGTGACTGTCTTAGTCCTGTTGTTGCAAATCTCACAGCAAATGATGTAGCCCTTTCCTCAGGTTGCTCGCATTGCATAGCTTCTTTTGTTACTAAACTTGGGCCACAAGCATTGGCTCATCTTCTTCACATTATTAAATATATCCTTAAGAAGACATGGCAGGTTTGCTTGTCTTCATATAAAGAAGCAACAGTGTCTAAGATGGCAGACTTTGAAGGGAACACATCTTCTGGGGGAGCCTTTTTGATCTCTGTTCTTAGTGTTTTAGAAGCAATTGTGCAGAAGCTAGGCGGGTTTTTGAATCCATACTTGGAAGAAATTGTTGGTCTTTTAGTGTTGCATTCACAATTTACTACTGACTCAGGTTCAACAGTATGCACAAAGGCTGCTTCAATCCGCATTCTCATGTCTGAAAAGATCTCAGTGCGGCTTTTGCTTGATCCGATTGTTAGAGTTTATGGAAAGGCTGTAGAGAATGGAGAAGCTTCTGTTTCAACCATTTTTGAAATGCTAGCAGTTGTCGCTTCTAAAATGGACAGACCATCTGTTGTAATTTATCATGCAAAAATATTTGAGTTATGTCTAATAGCTTTGGACCTTCGTCGTCAGCATCCAGAATCAATCAAGAACATGGGTAAAATTGAGGCAAGTGTAATTAATGCACTTGTGGCTCTAATAATGAAATTAAGTGAGGCTACATTTAAGCCTCTCTTTGTTCGGAGTTTAGACTGGGCAGAGTCTGAAGTGGAGAGTGATGGAACATCATTACAACACCTATACTACAACTGCAATAAAATCAAGTGAAAGTTATGTTTTGCAAGAACCTGTATCAGCCCTAGTGTCATGCAGAAGATGGTAATGTTGTAAGAAGGTGTTTCAGATCGAGTTGGAAGACTGAGGAAAGAGAGCTGGGACTAAATGCTAAACTAGTAAACTATGTTCCAGCCAAAGTATCTCCAGAAAACAGAGGAATCCGGTCATGCTGTTTGAGTTTGTTTTTAGGAAAAGCTATTGACATTAAAGCCTGGTAGCTAAACAGGATTATTTTCAAATTGTTGTTCATTTGTGGGAATGAAGAGACCATTAATAAATGTAGCACAGTGTTAGCAGAAAACCAGTGAGGAGGACTGTGTTTTTAAATCACACAGCAGTTTCGTAGCGCGCTACGAAACTGCTGTAGGTGATGTTTTCAATGCAAAATGAACAGTTTGACCAGGATTGTTAGAGGAGAGACACTTGTACATCAAGGCAGAATACAGCTCATTTGGAGACATGGTATGGTATTTGGTAGCAGCGTTCAAAGTTATTAAAGAGTTGGGAACATACTTCTACACTTTCGGAAAGTGTTGAGAGACAGAGACCGTTTAAATAGGATCACACCTTCTGGTCATTAAATGAGACATCAGCGCTTTCAAGCATCCCAAGTCAGCATTCATCGCATCTGTAAGCTCAACCATCTCAACTTAACTAAAGGAGGACAGCTGTCACAGCATTCTAGAAAGCATCAAGCATACGAGGAGAAAGGAATTAATGTTTTAGTTTGATTAGGATTGTGTGCAATTACATTTCAGCACTTTGTAATAAATGCATTAATTAAATAGCATGTAGGAATAGTTAATAGCCACATTCGAGGCTCCCCTCATGCTGGAGGAGGAAGCTCGAGGTGTTTTAGTTTGCTTGCCTATATATGGGCCAAGGTGAGATGTAGAAAGGGTTGGATACTTAATAGAAAAACAGTGTTGTTTTGGGCCATTGTAAGACCTTTTTTGACAGTAATAGTAAAACAGAGTTATTCTCTTCTCAAGATTCTCGAAGGATTGTCATGATCAAATGTAGTGATGATGTGTGGTACTTTATGTTATTTTATGGTTTTGTTGTATGCAATCACTCAGAATTCATAAATATATGCTCTGACTTCCTGTGTATACAGCAAGCTATGTTTTGGTGAAATATGTTTGACATGTAATGCTAAGAGCCTTGATTTCTATGAGGTCACTGTGTTTTCCTTGTTTACTTGATATTATAGACTCCATAGCCCAATGAGAGCCAGTTTGATGTGTTTCCAACCAGTTATGCTTTCATAAGTAAATAAAGAGTTAGCCATCTAGTGTTTGAAGGATTTTGTCAAGAGTTGTGAGAGAGCCCTCTCTGATTAGGAAGGCTAATTCCTAATCTAAAGTATGGTCTGAAACAGTTACATGAGACCTTGCTTGGTTGCAGTCCCTAGTACTGGTTTTGTGATAACAGTTTCTTTTCAGCTTCCTTAATTGTAGCACAACTTACTATTTTTGGCAGTTTTTTGGGTCCTAAACTTTTGACGCCGTTTTGAGGGACTAAAAGATGTTTTTAGGAAAAATGGAGAGACCAAAAAAGTCCCGAGCCAAGTTTTCTTATTTGCTTCTGACCTCCTCTTCCAAATCTTTGAAATGAGGTATTATGATAGCCAAACAGAGATCGTATGCTAAAGTTACAACCCCAGGAAGTTGATGTACCAATTTACCCAAATGGGGCCCACAGTTTTGGCGTTTCATCTCGTATGGTTAGGTTTTTGGATGTTTAGGGTTTTCCATTGTTTCTCAATAATAAATAGCCCTTTGAGCCTCATTGTAACATAGTTCACAGGCATATAGCTGCCACATATTTTCTCAGAGATAAGCCACCATCCCCCGAGCTAGTTTATTTCCATTTTTATATGTAAGCATATTTCAATTCTTTGATATTTAATGAAATGAAGTTTTATTTACGCTACATCTTTGTGTTTATGTGTATATTTTTATTTTGTTGCATTAAGTCCGTATCAATGATATTAGAGAGTTGTGCTCTTTCTATGTTTTCCTTTTTATCTCCCCAATGAGGTCAAGGTATAAGGAGTTAGGTCTCAAACTGGTTGAACCTTTGCAAGACCAACCTCGCAAACCCCGATGGCCTCCCATGGTGGAAGAAAAGAAAGATGAGGGGGTAGAAGATACTTTTAAAATATTTCTGGAGGAAGCCCTTGAGAGACAAAGGAATGTGATGATGGATAACTTTGCCTAGATCTTTCGACGGCTACCCACAGACAACACATCTTCATCCAGTAGCCACTCTGGAGGTGCCACTCCTTTTAAGGTACAAGTTAACTTTGGAATTCCCATATTTGAAGGTCAAATAGATGAAGACGCGATAGATGGATGGCTAAATTTGTTGGAAGAATATTTTTCATTTCATGACTTTTCCAATCGGGAAAAGATTACTTTTGCACTCCTCAAAGTTGCCCCACGTGTCAAAGACTAGTGTGAAAGCTATTGTGAACAAAAGGACGAGTGGGAATACTCACTATTTTTAGCCGCACCCACTTGGAATTCTTTCCAAGACACCATCACGGAACAATATTACCCTATCGAGAGCTATGAAGATAGATACATAAATTTGACCACGTTGTGGAAGGGAAGGGACCAAGTTGTGTCAGAGTTCACAAATGTTTTCCAAACCCTTCACACAAAGCTGCGTATCAAGGATTCTGTGCAGAATTGGGTACTAAAGTACCACGTATGCCTACACAAGGACATCTAGGATGAGATGGAGTTACTCGACATTTCCTCTCTTGACGTTGCCTATCGATACGCTGTCAAGATCGAGTAGAAATTTAAACACAAGAAGTGAGACTTTGGATCTGTGAATCCGAAGTAAGGGAAAGGAGCCCCCAAACCATAGGACAAAGGTAAAATCCAAGGTGCGGAAACTAAGGACAATCCACCAAAGCCGCACGTAAATGACAACACGACAAAGACAAAGAAGGACACATGAAAATGGTGTGAGTTCCATAAGAGCCCCACTCAAAACACAATTGAACATCAAGCCAAGTAGTCACTGGTGGTCGAGCTGAAGGCTTCCGAATCAAATACATGTTCTGAATCTGAGTCAAAAAACAAAAAGAGGAATGAAAAAGGGAAGTAGATTATCGAGGTGGAGCCTAGTGCCACCATTGCCACCACCAAGATCTAGAAGGATGAGCCCGAAGATCCAGAGGAGGGGAAGTGACTCTTCCACTCATAGATGTGGGTGAAGGGTTCTATGATATAGCTCATTGTTGACATCGGAAGCCAAAAGAACCTCATTTCTGTAGTGGTCATGAAGCAAGTGGGCCTACCGACCACACCACACCCACAAATCTACACCATCGGGTGGGTTCACCAAAGGCGAGATCTCTGCATCAGCCAACAATGTCGCACTCCCTACATCATGAAGCCCTTCATAGATGAGGTAGTATGTGATGTTTCTCCTCTTGAATTTTGGGATGTATTATTGGGCCAACCATACTTGGGGAAGCGGAATGTTGTGTATGAGTCTAGACCTTGCACTATTATTATTGCTTTGGGAAATAAGTTGTACAAGATACTAGAGGTAGCATGACCTACCACCTTTCCTTTTATCACTATGAAGCAATGCAGTAAGGTCATTTCCCAAATTGGGAAATTTGTTTTCCTTATCATTCACCCTCATGGAAAGAAGAAGATTGTGGCCAAGAACTCAAGACAGGGCTCCTTTACACGACAACAACAAATGGATAAGGTTTTGGAGGAGTACATAGACATCTTCACCTCACCCACAGGGGTACCTCTACACTGTCAGGTCAAGCACTCCATCGATCTGACCCTAGGCATGTCGCTACCCAATGGGTTTATCTATCAACACTATATTCTAGAGACGATGAAATAAAGAGGCATATTCATGAGTTGTTGTAGAAAGGGAACATCATGCCAAGTTCATTGCCCTGTGGGAGCTCGATCATGTTGGTATATAAGAAGGAAGTGACCCGGAGACTCTATATTGACTATCAGGCGATGAACAAGATCACCTCCCATAATAACTATCAAATCCCATACATTAATTACCTTCTGGACCAGCTCAAGGGGGCTAAATATTTTATCAATATTGACTTGAATTCTGGTTATCACCAAGTATCGATCGAACCCTCTGATTTGTGGAAGACTACCTTCAAATCCAAGCAGGATATTTTCAAATTCTTGGTCATGCCTTTCGAGTTGATGAATGCCCCCGCAACCTTCATGAGGTTGATGGACGACATCGTGACCCTTCACAAACTCATTCATGGTGGTGTATCTGGATGACATTCTCATCTTCAGCAAGAGTTGGGAAGAGCACCTCCATTATATTCGACAGGTCCTCCAAAACCTGCGGCAACACAATCTGTGTGCCAATTTTGATAATGAACTTTTGGTATGACCCAGGTTCAATATCTGGGGTGCGTCATTGATGAGAGGGTGTGCATGTGGACCCAGCCAAGATACAAGTCATTCGAGATTGGCTAGCCCCAACCACTCTAACGGAGCTCCACAACTTTTTGGGTCTTGCCAACTTCTATCGCAGGTTCATGTTGGGGTTCTCTCATATCACTTTCCCTTTGATTCAAGTCACCAAGGGATGAGAGAAAGAAAATTTATTTTGGAATGAATCCCAACAGAAGGTGTTTGTCAAGTTGAAGCATCGCCTCTGCTCTGCACTAGTGCTCACATTACCAGACCTGCTGTTAGGGCCTAAATATACCTCAGGCTGAGAAAGGCAAGTCTAGGGTAACATCAAACCATGCTTAACCTGGTAGCTAGCCCTACCAGGTCGGGAGAGGGCTATCTCCTTGTCAATCTCAATGAAAATTTATCAAGGAAGGCTTGAGATGACTGATCTATAAAAACTAATTTTAGGCTAGGTATGCTTGCTCAGAAGAATTTGATTGATTTTAATGGTTGGTTGCTAGATCAGATGGGGAAGGCCTTCAAATTTAGCTTGGAAAAAGCGGTGTGCATCAGGCAAATGGTGCTGCGCATCAGGCAAAATTTTGCCAAATTTTGCTCGAAAACTAAAATTTTCACCTAGTTTTCTACTAGTTTGACGTTTTCTCTCTCATGGTCAAATTAATGATGTAATATGATGTAAATTTATGTACTTTGATGTAAAAATGATGAAAAATGACTTAAGGAGGTAGATACATCAGTTTTAGGTGGTTTTGAACTGAATGAATCAGTTTCCATAGTTTTAGAGGCAAGTTGTTCCACTGTCTATTTTTCAGTTCTTGTTTAGATCTTGTTGAAACAGCTCCTTGACTCATGGATTCGATCCCTGATGGCTAGCATAGGTGGTTTGATGCCTATATCTTGTACTTTCTTAGTCATTTGTCAAGGTTGGACTCTTGTGGATGCATTGAGCTACTTTGTACATCATTTCTGCAGTTTGGCAAGGAAATAAACCAGGGTTTTGCAGCATTTTGTGGGATTCTTGTGGTAATGTGAATTAGCATTGTTTTCTTCTCTGTAATTCAATTGATCTTATGTTTATGTGTACCA
The DNA here is from genome assembly GCA_031772625.1 of Pinus tabuliformis. Lineage (NCBI taxonomy): Eukaryota > Viridiplantae > Streptophyta > Pinopsida > Pinales > Pinaceae > Pinus > Pinus tabuliformis. The sequence goes on along the minus strand of CM062805.1, from coordinate 161,504,583 downwards.
TCATCTCTCTCTTTCTGCATAGCTAAATGAATCAAGTTTGAAAGGTGGAACTCATTGGTGTTTCAGTGCTCTACCTTGGGGTTTATTTAGTTTTACATGTTTTCTACTATTTGAAGAGGACTCATGACACTTGCATGCCCTCTCCAGCTCCTCACCAGTCTTTAGACTCACCATTACACTCATTTCAAAGTGCTAAAACACTTTCCTACCTCGTCCCACAGAAACCTCTGCAAATCTGAGTTGATTTCTCGGACCCAAAGCTGCCTTCCCCATCTGATCCAGCAACCAACCATTAAAATCAATCAAATTCTTTTGAGCAAGCATACCTAGCCTAAAATTAGTTTTTATATCAGTCATCTCAAGCCTTCATAGATAAATTTTCATTGAGATTGACAAGGAGAGAGCCCTCTCCCGACCTGGTAGGGCTAGCTACCAGGTTAAGCGTGGTTTGATGTTACCCTAGACCTACCTTTCTCAGCCTGAGGTAGATTTAGGCCCTAACACCTACAACAACCATTTGAGATCACAACAAATGTCTCTGACTATGCTATTGGTGCAGTTCTTACTTAATAGGGGCATCCCATAGCATATCACAGTGAGACAGTTTCAAACACGATTTGAAAGTATCCCACCTATGAAAAAGATATGTATTCCATTGTGTAGGCCTACAGACAATGGAAGCATTACATTATGGGAAAGGAAACGGCCATCCACACAAACCACCAACCCCTGCCTCAGCCAGTGGCTAGGCATGGCACTAACCCTTGCTTGACTCTTGTGGGCACGAGACTGTGATGTGGCCACATCTTTACAAGAGTGATCCAGAATTCGAAAACACATACCAGACGCTCCTTGAAGGTAAGTAAGTTCCAAATGTTCATCTCTAGGATGCATTGTTATGCCACCTAGGACAACTATGTGTTCCTTCAAGCGAGCGTTCCAAGCTTATTTGGGAGGCGCACTATAGTTGGGCACTGGACATTTAGGGGTAGAGAAAACAGTGGTAGTGCTACAAAATTATTTTTATTGGTTGAACCTTCGATAGGATGCTGGGAAGTACATCATATCGGGCACTGCCTGCATCATTTCCAAACCAACCATCAAGAAGGAAGGCCTATGCACTCCTCTACCTACTCCTAGTCGACCTTGGGAATCCATCTTATTGGATTACATGTCAAGCCTTTCTTCTACTAAGCATGGCAATGACTACGTTTTCATGGTCATTGACAGATTCCCGAAGATGGCCATTTTGGTGGCCTACAACAAGAGTATAACAGTAGAAGCCAATGCTAAGACATTGTTTGAATGAGTGTGGGTACACTTTGGTATCCTATAGTCCATTATCTCAGATCGGGACAGCAGGTTCCTAAGTACATTTTGGTCAAGTCCCTGGTCGATGTTGGATACCAAGCTCACTAAGTCCACGACTTCCCCCCCCCAAGCTGATGGCCAAATAGAGGTCATCAAGAGGATGATCGTACACATTCTGCGTACGTACAAATCGAAGAATCCATGCACATGGGATGATAACCTCCCCTATGTCTATCAAAACTACAACATATCTCTCCATAGGTCAATAGGCGACAACCCCTTTCAAGTGGAGTGGGATTCCAACCACTATGTCCCATTGATGTGGCCATACCATTTGCAGCTAGTCAAGCAGATTTGGCTTATGTCTAGTCCAAAGCTGACAGGGCTAACAACTTCATTAAGCACATTTAACACATCCAAAAGTAGGTCCATGACATATTGGACATAGCCAATGCTAAGTACAAGCAACATCATGGTCAACACCAGGTGCCACACAAGTTCCAGGTGGCTGACAAAGCTTGGTTACATTTGTGGGAGCACCTCTTTGGGCCCCACCAAAAGCGTCGCCCACTCCGATATGGGCCTTACAACATCACTAAGGCTATAGGGGAAAATGATTTTGAGCTCAAAATTCCACCATTCCTTGGCCTGCACCCAATGTTCAATGTGGACCACCTTTGACCATACTTTCCACCATTACGGGACACATCAAATATTACAGAACAACTCACACCAACAGAGTTAAACCCATACTGCATTGAGAAGGCCACAAATGATTCGATCATGGACATGCAGATCAAGAAAACTCTCCAGTAGAAGACCCAACTATATCGGGTTGTCAAAGATAGTCAACTCCTGCACATAGGCAAGTGGCTCACTAAGGATTAAGTTCAACAAAAGTTTCCCCATCTCATGGAGGCACTCAACACAATGGTGATCATTTATTCCTAAGGGGGAAGGATTGATCCAGGTGGATATAGGTGGCCACCTGCCTATTCCACTTGGACCCCCACTGTTTTTTCTTTTCAGTTTTCTTAATTGTAGCACAACTTACTATTTTTGACAGTTTTTTGGGTCCTAAACTTCCTAAGTCGTTTTGAGGGACTAAAAGATGTTTTAAGGAAAATGGAGAAGTTGGAAAAGTCCCAAACCAATTCTTATATCTTTTTTCTTCAACCTCATCTTTGAGATCTTCAAAATGAGGTATTATGGTAGCTAAATGGAGATCGTTTGCCAAAGTTACGACCCCGGGAAGTTGATGTACCAATTTACCAAAATAGGGCCCATAGTTTTGGCTCTTCATCTCCTAGGGTTAGGTTTTTGGATGTTTATGGTTTTCCATTGTTTCTCAATAATAAATAGTCCTTTGAGCCTCATTGTAACATAGTTCAGAGGCATGTAGCTGCCACATATATTCTCAAAGATAAGCTACCATCACCCGAGCTAGTTTATTTCCATTTCTGTATGTAAGCATATTTTAGTTCTTTGATATTAATGAAATGAGGTTTTATTTCAGTTGCATCTTTGTGTTTATGTGTATATATTTATTTTGTTTCATTCCCACATAATTCTATATCAAAAAGATAAAAAATAACATTGAATCAAACTAGAAATGTCTATTGGGAAAATTGTGTTGTTGTTGACTCTGCTACTGAGCCTCCTACTCTATTGTAAACACTCTTTTGCACTCGTCAGTATCTAACTAACATTGATACTCCTGACACTAGATATTGTGGGTCCCCATAGCAAGGGTAATGATCCATGAGGAGAATGCCTCAATGGACCCTGCCCAAATTTCTGCAACTCTTGGAACTAGGACTTCATAGGCCCCACCTCACATCTAGAGATGTGGATGCATGTGCTCCCTCTACCCACTTAGCTCGAACTCTCCTCTTACAATAGCTCTCTGCTTTAGTGGATGTCTCCACTCTGCCTCTCCATTTGTGGTTTTTTCACAAATTCCTAAGGCTCCTTCTAAGGTTCCATTTTAAGAGGCCTATCATGCTCCCTCTCAACCACCATATCTCTAATTGCTCCTGAAGGCTGCATGCAAAGAAAACTATGATATACTCATACTATTGTTGATATTTCTCTGTTGTTTCTTCCGCACTACTGTTGCAGCTACTACAATAATGAGTACGGTCTCCCCAGATCCTAAAGTACTAACTTCCATAGGGATGCTCCCTTTGAAACTAGACTTGTTTTCGTGTTACTAAAAATTGGCTCATTGATCTTCCCACTAGCAGCCTTCTAGCTCCATTAAGAAGTCTGCTCATTGGGTCTTCTAGATTTTCCCTGAACTAGGGATCCATAACCCTTCCTCCTAACAACTCATTATTTCTTCAATGATCATTTACATGAGGACTTCAAGGATTGGTTGTAGTGTGAACCTTGCTCTGATACCATGTAGAAATTAATATGTAGATTTGAAACTTCTCATGTAATTTACTAAAGCACAAGACTCAAATCTACTCTATTCATCTACAAAATTCAATTCACGATTGAGAACATAAATCATAAGCATGCATCAAGATTCAACACACATACACAGAGATTTGTCTAGGGGAAATCAACTGCTCAAAACCCCTTCCTATCTGTATTGCATTAATCAAATAATAGAGATGAATACATATGCTTTCTCAAGCCTGAGCACAACCTGCACCTGTATAGTCTATCTCACTACCTCACAGACTGACTCTGGCCAACACTTAACCAATTTCTCAGCCTGCCAAGCTCTTATTTCCTTGCATTGTTCCTTGAGTAACTAGGCCCCTATTAATTAGGAAATTCCTCAACGAAAATTACACAATTCCTTTAGACCAATCTCTGACTGCATGCACCACCTGTACAACTTGGATTAGTTTACAAATGATAGTACACTACCTTGGAATCTCCACCTCAACCGGGTAACTCGAATTCTCTGCCTCCATGAGCTAATTTAGGTTGATTGATAAGTTAACTGGTTGATTACTGAGTGATCTGAATTTACACTTCCACAACTTGACCTTCCACTCGTTCCTCCAACAGTTAGAACTAGTTTAACTAACAATAACTCAATTTAACTGAATTAAATTGCTACAACTAAAATTAACTCAACCTAGGCTCCTAAAATTTAGGAATCACTGCAAACAATTAAAGTTCATGCTCCTAACACGAATTAACTAAGCTCATTGAGTGATAACAACCATGTCACCTCAGTTAATTCATTTAAGCTGCCTGTTGATGTGGAATTTTGAATTTTCTCAATTTTGACTAAGACAAAATCAAAATTAAGAATTTATTGTTGCATTTTTCAACAATGTTTGTATGCCCTAGTGTGGTCATTCCATTTTCCCACAATTGGTGTGCTTCTCCATCAATATGTAAAGTGGCATATTTGATAGCATCCATCTTATGCATGGGATTAAGCTGGAAATATGTGTCCAACTTTTGCACCCTGACCTAGTTGAACATTTTTTTGACCCATCAAAATAGGGGAGAGTTACTTTCCTCGCAGATTTTTGTAGATCCTAGTTTGGTCGAGAACCTCCATATGTTGTTGCCTACTACCTTATTCTGTTGTTTTCTCTTAATAAAATAATAATCATTTAGGGACAAGTTCACCTTACTTCAGGAGGTAGTTTTTGGTACTCCCTCATCCATGTTGTAATTGTTCTCGATATGGGTGAGAAGGATTCTTGCTCCCTGGAAGAGTCATCCAAAAATGATGGCATAGTAGGTATGTTACCATAAATGTGTGGGATATTTTGGAGGTTCGCCTGCATATGTATATGGCCACCCGCACTGGAATGTGAACCACCTTCTCCAATGTTTCTCTACTGGTTAGAATTTCCAAGTTGAGTATGGGACATTTTGATGAGTAGTTTCATGATTGCCTCTTCGGTTGTGGAAATCTTATCAAGGGAATACCCAACCTTTGAATCTCCATGGTCACCTATCAATTCGTCTTCATGTCCTTCTCGTTCTTTAGGCATATCCTCCAAATTAGTATTATGTCTTTGGATTCTATCTCTTCGCCCTCTCCAACCAATGGAAATGCTCCTCGATATTCCTTTTTTTCCTTGGAATCATAGCCTATAGTTGGCCAAGGTAGTGGCTCTCATACCATTCTAAGAATCCCTAATGTCCCTTCCTTTAAATGATTACTATATCTGCAAGAAAACAAAATTTTCCATACATATGGGTGTAACCAATATACTAGAGGAGAAACTCTTTATTTGTAAAAATGATTGAAGGGTACATTTATTCATTGTATAAAATAATAGACTACCCTACTATCAAACCACAACCTTGGATTTATGTCCCTCCAAGCGCTAGGACCCTATGATGCTAAATAATTGCACCAAACCTTACAGGGATAAATAATCGAAGAGATCTACCTAGCCTCCTCCTTAGTTGTCCGTAAAACTGGAATGCAACCCCCAACAATCGCTCCACGTCATCGGCCCTTCACACTTCCTTGATATTTATGCACCTTCTTCCCCTGGTGATTGTGTGGCGAGCTTGCAAATAAATCTTACTCCTTGGCTCCTCGATCGTGTGAAACAAGAGATGTCCTGTTGACTTTGGAATTTCGGTGCATGGAGAGTAATGTCTTCCAACTCCATGCATGAAAGTATGGCCTATTGGCCTTACCATCAATAACAAATATGTCTCCTGACATCCTTGACAATTACAGGGAGCAACAATCTCTAGATCTACAATGTGAATAAATTACGTCCTTGATTTTGTTGCCATTGTATGAAAATCTTCGATCGAAGCATTTATGGCCTCTATCACTCCCTGCAACCGGTTGTATGGTCCCTCATCAATGGAATTGTTATATGGCCACTGAACTAATGCAATGGGTCCCTACGAACACTCTTGGCCTTCATAATAGTGTCACTACACTACCATCATATGATCCTACCATTAATAGGTTTGGCCTTGTGGCCTTCCAATCTATCATGTGATGGAATCTTACCATTGATCAACAATACATGCATAAGATATGTGTAAATAAAATATTTAGATTGATTTCTTCACTCGATCATGCAATGGGTCAATGCCCTGCCTGAAAAGAGATATCAGCTTCGTCCTATCGTGACCCATTCCACATGGACTCGATTAGATTTCCACGGTAATGGATGCATCCTAATGACCCTAATATTTGCATTAATAGGAATCCCTCCACTAATAAATTAAAGAAGAATAAAACCAACTAGGGTGATATCTATTATCACCGAAATTGGGTTCTCGGCTAGGGTGAAATTGTCTCCTCCCAAAGCGAGCAAGAGGATCTCGCTTGAAAACTCGCCTGAGCCTTCAATCAAAATGCAAAGAGAAATATCCAAATTCCATGCCTTCCATCCTTCTTCCTTCTTCTTTTATAACTTTCAGTTGGTTCTTCCCAAGTTTCTAGAATTGACCTTAATACTATCAGTGAATACCACAGGAAAAAAACCACCAACAATTACCTTGGGAAAATACCACGTTCTCCTTAATTATTTATTAAAATCTCCCCTCTTTTGCTCCTATTTTATTATAAATCAAATTTCCCCTTCTTCAAAAATTCCCCTTCTTTCTAGCCTAAGGGAACGAAGGGCCAGCAAGGGTGTTATCCACCAATAGTTAATTAGTCAAGGATATTATAGCAACCACAAGTGTTGGAAGAATATCAGAGGCTTTATATTGTGGTATGAGAAATTGTAGTGAGAGACTTGGCCTCGTGTGAGAAATGTGAGCAAAGCATTGTTGTTCTTCATGAAAAATATAATGTGCATAATTTTGATGGGAAAAATATATCAAATCAACATGATATAAAATTTGGGAAGCATTAACAGATGGGGGAATTTGTGTGGATATGCAATAGTCACATTCACTAGTCGAGATTATGTGAAAAATGTAAATATAAATTTGAATTTGTTGAATAAATGAAAATACGATGGTTGATAATATCTCCCATGCAAATTTCTTACTCTTCAATTTACAATGTGAAATTAATGGAAATGCTCTAGCTCCTTTGCATTGATTTCAAAATTTCCTCACAAAGTTTCAGTGCTATAGCCTTGTTACACTAATTTTAGTATTGCCTCATAAATATTCAAGCTAAACGATGGACAAGTTTTTCAATTAAAAATTGGTAATAATATATAATTTGAGAAGTAACAGGAACAATCATACTTTACATTGATTTTGGAATTGTCTCACAAAGCTTCAAGCTCAACCATGGACAATGTCTTTAATTAACATTGATAATTATTGATAATTTGAGAAGCAATGGGAACAATCATCTAGTTAAAATGAATATGATCTCCTTACTAATAAATTAATTTTAGAGAGTTATTATTTTTATAGATTTGTTGGTTTGTGTAAGGTTTAGACTCGATAAGATCTCGTGAGAGAGGTTGATTGTAGAAGCCAACTGTAAGAAAATAAACTCTTTCAAGGCCACAATCCTAGTGACAACTAACCCTAGCCTAGACTTAACTTACCTGGTAAATAGTTCACAGTTTACAATTCTTTTACAAGAGGGAATTTTATTCTTACATCCAAAATTGAGGCTACAACCCTAGTTGATAGACTCATAGCCTAACTAATAGGTAGCTCACACAAATGAAGAAAACCTCTTTTTAAAATGGGAACTCTAACTCTTCTAAGTTTTGGCCCTCTCTTATTTTAACTTTTTTGTGAAATTATGATTTGTTGTTGTTTAAAATACATTCTTGAATGCATAAATGGATTCAATTCCCTGAAAATCCCTTGAGCATACAGGTTATGCATATTTCATACCTCAAACTTATGATTCCAACAAATTTTCAAGTAAAATTGACTAGAAAATATGCCCAAAATATGCCAAAATAAAAAATATTTAGACTAGGTCTCAATTCTTTCATATAATAGACTCAATGTAACCAGTAATGCGCACGCACGCACACACATTATTGCAATTTTTTAAAGAGCGAAATCATTCTTCCATCCAATATTGGTGTTACAATCTTAGTGGCAGTTGACCCAACTAAGGGTCAACTTAACTAGTTTTACAAAAAAGAAAAAGAGAAGTGGTCTAGACAAATAAAAACAAAAAATATATCAAGAGATATATAGTTCTTACATCCAACCTTCTAATTACATTGTTACAATATTAAAAGCAATTGGCCTTGCATAGGACCAACATAAAACGAAAAATAAATAAATAAATTTATCTAGTTTGTAGAAATAAAAGAAAAACATTTTTAAAGGAGACAATTTCCTTTAGTTCTTCCATCCAAATTAAAATTGATCTAATCCTAAATTCAACTTAACTTAATAAATGAAAACATCACACAAATGAGCAAAAGATTTTTACTTAGCTTATTAAAAAAAAAACACACAAATGAACAAATCCTTTAAAAAATAATCCCATTTTCAAAAGAATATTACTATATTAAAATACTACTTCTAATTACCATTTATCAATTCAACTTAAATTATGTTGAAATTGATCATGAAAATTTCTTCTTCTTTTTTATATATTTACCTTAATATTATGTGTTTTATATTTGAGGGAAAAAAATAAAATATCCCTACCCGATTTTTAATAATGTGTGTTTTATATTTGAGATGAAAAATTAAAAAGTTCATACCCAATTTTTCGAAAAGTTTTCTTCAAGATACACATATTGTATTCTAGTGAGCAAGCCAAAGCTAAGAGGGGATAGTGTCACTAAGCAAGTTACTTTCCAGATCCAAAGCTTCCATCACAGAACACTAAGCAAGTTACTTTCCAGATCCAAAGCTTCCATCACAGAACAATTTACCAAGGATTCGGGCACTTTCCCTGTTAATATGTTTGTGTCCATTGAAAGGATCTTTAAATTGGGGAGCCTGGTTCATATCTCCGACGACATTTCACTAGCAAGCTTGTTGTCATTTCTAGCTTCGTGCATTTAAGCAGTAAATGCGGGAGTCCTCCACTGAGTTGGTTTGCTCCGACAGACAGACCTTTAATTCGAGTGAGCAAACCACGCTGAGGGGGGATAGTGCGAGTAAGGAAGTTACTTATTAGTGGACAATTTCCCAAGGATTCAGGCACTTTTCCCGTCCCTTGCAGGCTCATGCTGTACAGATTTAGCCCAGATTTAGTGGACAACTCAACATTATAGCTCACATGTATTCCCCATATACACACGTTCTACTCCACATATATGTTCCATAAAGTATGTAGAATTTGTTATACGCCACATGATTTACTATCATAGGAAAACGTCCTTATACCCATTTTATTCTGTAAATATTTTATTTTCTGGTTTACGAAGTTCTTTCGATGAACGGTTGTTGGCAACTTGTCGTCTATGATTCAGAGCTTGAGAATTTGTTGAATAAGATTTAACAACTAATATTTAAGATTTTAAAAGTTATTTGTATATTATGGTCTTTTTTTATATGAAATTTTTCTAACATAATTATGAAAAATAATTTTTAAATAAAATATTTATTAGTAAAAAGTTAATTTATTATGATAACATTATTCTTAAAGAACAAAGTTTTAAACATAATACCAAGCATAAGCACGCAAAACCTTAAAAAAAAAATTAATATGACCAATAAAATGAAATCTAAATTCCAACAATTGGGTGTGAATATAAATGAACACTCAAGCCTGAAACCTTTTGAGGTCACATTAATATCATATAAATAAGTGGCTCACATACACAAAATAGGATAAGAACAAATGAGAGAGAGGATGAGAGGGCAGAACCGCAGTCGGACCAAAACACAAGAGATAAGAAACTTTCTTTACAAGATAAAGTTATGACAGAAACTCAGACGGCATTCTATCCAGTATTATTATCCATTACGAGCAGGGATCAGGAGGGCCGGAGCAAACTTCCAATCTAAGCAACATACCAATAATCAGCAAACTTCCAATCTAAGCAACATACTAATAATCAAAGCAGCGATCATGGGCTGGCGGACTACAGCAATCATACGGACACACATGCGGGCAGCATGGCGGGTCGTGGTTCCCTTTCGTGCAACCTATCTGGTCGTGGTTCGTAAGAGTTTTCACAAGGGTTGAGATTGTTCGGTGAGAAGCAGTAATCGGTGCAGCTGCCAGAAGAAAGAGCATTCCAATCATCAACATAGGACTGTCTCCGATTCTAAATTTCTGCATTCTGACAATATTAAAACAACACCAGCACATTTCTGCAGTCTGACAATAATAAAACACCAACGCAACATTGAAGTTGAAGTAATGACTAATGTGTGCGCCTCAGAAGTCTTGTTATCCTGATCTTTCATACCTGGTCGTGTGTGTACTGAAGGATCGAGGAGAACCAGTAATCGGGGTAGCTGCTAGAAGAAACAACATTCCAATCATCAACATATGGTCGCCTCCAATCCTAAATTTCTGCATTCTCACAATGATAAAATAACGACACCCCAATCCTCGTAGAACCCAGAAAATGAATTACTCTCAAACAATGACATCGATATAAATAACAAGTACAGTTGCATGGCACCGGCAGTGATCGAAATTTTAACGCGTCTCAGCATTTGGTCCTCCTTGGATGCTGTACTACATAGTTGCAATTTTCCAACGCCGGCCTTGTACTATGAATAGAAATGGAATAAAAGTTGCAGATTGTCTGCCCTCCCACTACAAGATTTATCCTTTTGGTCGGTCCAACATCATTTTTTTCCGGTTTGAACTGCCCTGTCAATATAATATTAATATTAATATAATTATGTTCATTGAACATCACTTATTCCAGCAACTTGCCCTTTAATGAGGAATTTGGTTAAATTGGTTAGAAAAATGAATCAGTAGTAATGTTTTTTAAACTGTTTGTTTTATACATATGATGAACAGATAGTCTTCATAACTCTAATGACATCTACAATTTGATTACAGGGAGGAGTAAATACTCTTCATACAAAGATCTGAAACTGTATGCTAATACAAAACTGAGACTATAAATCTATATACGCTCTGCCCCTTCCACAATTTATCACAGATTCACATTATGGAAATCTATAAGACTAAAATGCATCTCGGATCATTTACATGTTCTTCCTCTACAGTAGAGAACCCGCAGACATAGCCACAATAATTCGGGTAGCAGGAAGGGACGGGGTTCTCAACAGAAATGAGTATTATCATACCAGTAATCCGGGTAGCTGCCAGAAGAAACAGCATTCCAATCATCAACATATGACCGCCTCCAATCCTAAATTTCTGCATTCTCACAATGATGGCGACACCCCAATCCTCGTAGAACCCAGAAAATGAATTACTCTCTCACAATGCCATCCATATACATAACAACAGTTGCTTGGCACCGGCAGTGATCGAAATTTGAACGCGTCTCAGCATTGGGTCCTCCTTGAATGCTGTATTACATAGTTGCAATTTTCCAACGCCGGCCTTGGACTATGAATCGAAATGGAATAAAAGTTGCAGATTGTCTGTCCTCCCACTACAAGATTTATCCTTTCTGGTCGGTCCAACATCATTTTTTTCCGGTTTGAATTGCCTTGTGAATATAATATTAATATTACTAGCAATTGTCCCAAAAGGTACAAAGAGAGGCCGATAGGATTATTAAATTAGAATTGTTGAATTTCTCTAGAGGAGATGTTGGTCCAAGTGAATTATTAGGCAGTATAAGAGGACCCCGAGTTTAAATAAGGGCTACTAAAACGCTCTTATAAGCTCACACTCTTTTGAAATTGATTACCCATAAATATACCACAACACTCAAAATAAACAGATCTAAACCAACAAATATGACAATACAGGCGTGGCTTAAACTCTAGAACTGCCAAAATCATGGAATGTAATAATTATAAGAATTTACATCTCTTTTTAGAGTAAAATTACCTTAAGTTAAAAAAACGGATAAAGTCAACACATTCACAACCTCTGGCTTTGTAGCATGAAGAGCATTTCAAAAAATTTTAAGAATTAAATAAGGTGAGACTGAATAATCTGAACAATGCCATGAAATGGAATGGAATGCAAATGAAGACTCGGCCGAAATCCACTGACAATGAACGGGACTACAATGCAATGTAATGAATAACAAGAATTGAGTGGGGAGCGCTATGCTTCCCTGCTGTTTTGTTTTGTTCCCAACTTTCCACCACTCATACAGCTGTGAAATTAAATTAGAAAAAATCAAGCTCTAATAATAACAGCGGGCATGCATGCAACCCAGCCCATAAACGGAAACAATACCGGGTAATAATAGAAAGCTTCCCTTAACTTAAAAAATCTTCGAGCTTTATCCATTTGTAAATCTGGATACGAAGTTGGCTTTTGACAGCCTCATGCTTAGAAATCAATCATCCCTATAATGTGTAACAACTGCCTGTAAACTTGGCAATGGTATTACAACTAATAAAAGTTTGATGGGCAACAACAAACCTCAAACCCCAGACGTATGAGCTGGTAATATTGAGCAATTATTTGGCTGGCCCCTGCAGGGTACATGGTCATGACTTTAATTCAAAGATGTTTTGTCCAAGGGAAACATCCAAATATCCCATTGACCTAATAAATTGAAATGAAATACAGTGATCATCAACTAAGAAAATTTGTTTTAACCTTTGGAGAAGTTGAGGGTGAAGGTGGGCTGATCGACCCCCAAATAGTTGATGTGAAAGATAAGATCTTCTGGGAGGTCATGCTTTGCTCTCTAGATAACCCATCCGATTCCGGCATAGACGAGTCCATACTTGTTCCCGCTCACGTTTATGCTCTTCACCAATGGAAGCCGAAAATCCCATTCCAAATCAGGATAGAGGAACGGTGCAATAAATCCGCCGCTTGTCGCGTCCACACGTATGGGTGTGTCCCACCTGCAACCATTGGGCGCAATCAACGGTCATGACCACAATCACAATTTTCAACCTGGTCAGTCCTATTCAATGAGCAGGTAAATCGAAGGAGATCTGATGGCTCACCCTGTTTCCCTGTTTTTCTGTAGGAGGAGATCGTTCAACAACTTGACATTTTTGAACTCGCCATTGTAAGTAGAACCCAAAATGGCTGCCACACAAATAGTGTTCTCGTCAACCATCTCAACAGCTTTGACGAGATCCATCACATAGTACCCTCTTTCAGTTTAACTTCTTTCAGCTCTACGTCAAAATATCGAGCAAATTTCTCCCAACAAACCTCCTGGACGAACTCTGTTATCAACGGCTTATGTTTTTATGTTGCTGATGATTGACATGTTCCTCTTCTTTACAACATGCACCTGTATTCATTGATGTTCTTTTAAAAATGCAATTTAACACATCACGAAAGTAAAAGGTCTTGGAAGGGTCCTTTGTCAAACCCGGACCTGGATCATGGCTAAAGCTTTCTCATTTTTTTTCCTAGCTAGGGTTTGGAGAGTTTGACTTGTACCAACTTGTGATAAGCTATTGGTATGTATTGTAGTTCAAATTTAACACTTCAATTAGCTTTTCTATTTCAAAGTTTGTTCTTGCATGCGTTATCTATTATTAGAGTAGTGTGCATATCCCAAGGGAGGTATAGATCCCAAGGGACACACTATTTCTAACACTTCTATCCATGTATGAGGGTGCACCAGCAGAGTAAATTAGGGTTAGGGTTTGATTGAGACAATTTGGGCACTTCATGCATGTGACCAAATACATTGTATCTTCCATTTGTCTCTTGTTCTATAAAAGAGACATAAGCTCACCAATGTGTTGGTTGGCGAGTTTTAGTTTTGAGCTACAGCAATTTAACTATTTTTCTTTCAAAAAATAGAAGATAGATACACCATTGAGTGTTCCACATTGTGTATTTGCTCTTTGTAATTTCCAGCAGTGTGTGTTTGTACATTAATGTCTTTAGAGATTGTTATTTTGATTGAGATCTTTAGTTTATAGGCTACATAGGTTTATGTTAACTTATCTAAGTGCAGAATCTACTTACCATGGTCAAAATTTAACAAGTATATCATTCTCTTAACATTTTTTTTTTGGAGGGAGGTTGGAGGGTGTTTTTTTTCCTTTTGATGGGAGGGTATAGGGTGAGTGAGTCTGAGGTTTTGGATCATACATAATTAAGGTTAAAAATGAATAAAGAAAAATCATAAAAGAACACATTGTTGATGTTTGTAGCAGCAGACAGATATTTCTGCATTGGCTAGGTGTCAAGCATGCAGGAATCGTCCAAAGCTTCCCTAGGAAACTTGCTCAATTTATTGAGGAAGTTGTTTTTATGATTTAGCCTAAGTTTAACATAAACTTGCTCAATTTATTGAGGAAGTTGTTTTTATGATTTAGCCTAAGTCTAACATAAGAAAAGCACATTAATTAAGTTAATTAATTAATGTTGGCTATTGAGCTAGGAAATCTAAGGGAATGTAATTTTAATTACATTAGTGAATTTGTTTTAATCTCAATAGTTAATCTCAAATACCATTCATCACTTTGGACATTTGGGTTAGGGATTTAGCTCAATGAGAAATTGTAAAAGCAAGCCTAAGGAGTGGAGAAAGACATAACAATTGACAGAGATTGAGACAGTGATTTTCTCAGGAGCTGAAGAGAAAAGAGGTGTCCAGCAGTGAGAGGAAAATTCTAGAGGAGATTGAGTGGAGGCTCTTCAGCAAGGAGGCCATACCAATTTCTGAGCAGAAGTTTTGCAGGGGCTGTACAAGGAGAGCCGAGGTCACACATGCCATGCGGGTTTAGTTTCAGCAGGCCGCATGTGTGAAAGAGAGGCTGTGCGCAGGCTGTACATACTACAGCACTTCTGCAAATTAGATTTCTCAGGGGCATATTTGCCAGGTTTATTTGCTGTAATAATTATTCTAATTTTCTTTGTAGGCCAATTTCCCAGTAAGAGAGCCTCACTGTTCAAATAATTAAAAGTCAAGATCAGTTGGAGAAGAATTTTCTGTGTGAAAGATGTCCTGTATTTTGCTTCTGCTATTTCATTTCTGAGTTAAAAATCCTAGTGTATTTTATTCAGTAATTGCAGAAATAATTTTTTCGGGTTATAAAAATTACTAGGAATTATAATCAGATCTGGAATCTAGAAATTAACATCCATCAATGCCTTGGTACACCAGTGACGTGGATGGAGAGTTGAACTGTCCAACAAGGTTCCTTCTCATTGTGCTTTGCCCCACCCAAATGGCATATTAAACAGGGGTGAGGCCAGGTCCAAGTCCAATTGAATTTGGTGGAACAGATACCCCTGATACCTGATAACTAAGCCAAAGAAAGTCCAGGTTATGATGTGCAACCGCTCATGGTGTCTTCTGGAAGCACTTCCAACAACAAAAAAATTAAGAAAGAGATATGCTTTCGCATCCTTTCTATGTCAAAGGAGAAGGCAAGTGGCATATGCAATGCCTATCAATATGCAAAGTACAATTAGAATCATCATATCTATCGGACAACGTACAAACATAATCCTCAATGCAAGTAGTTATGCTACAAGATGCACAAAGGCCTGAAATCAAGAATAAGGAGTCGCATCTTTAGATATAGCCAGAAGATGAAACAAAGCCTACTGGCGGTGCTGTATGCTTATCCAAAGTATGGACTCTGTAAGAGACTTGCTCAAGGGTCACTTCCTTTGTAAGTTTGCACTATAGTATAAATGAACCAAAGCCTGCAGGGATGAAACATATGCTTAAGGCTTAAACAAAGTATGGGCTCTATCAGAGAGTTGCTGACAAATCTTGGAAAGGTTCACAACTTCACAATCCTCCAATCTGTGATCCCCCTTCCTAGTTATTAGCATAGCACACAATCTGCACGGAAGCACAGTAACACTGTATCCTTTTTTGCTTTCGTCTCCTTTTGATGGCAGGTTATATGGTGAATCTGATGTTCTAGATAGTACATGATTAATTGTAAATATGCAAAAAGAAAATTTTAAAATAATGAAAGTAATACATGCTTATTCCATAACAAGCTAGCTCCAAATTTGAATAGCCACCATTTACTATTGGATTCAATAAACAGGCTCGGTACATGCTAGCAAGGACTACTGATAGCCTTCTAGTCTCTAGAACATAATGAACAACAATGCCATAATTTTCTAGCACAATCATAAAAAGAAAAGCAAAGTTATCGACAAATAAATGAATTTGCCCATACTTCAGAAGCATTGTGAAATATCACTAGAAATAAGCAGAAACTTCGCATAGCAGGACATCTAATTGGAGTTTCAAGGATGAGGCTATAAAGCCCTCAACTGCAAATACGAACCGAAAACATAGAAGATTTGAAGTCAAAGGTAACTATAAAGAAGATATCAAATGTATGAATAGCAACTTCTTACAAGATTAGGAATCTTCTCGGATTGATCCCTTGAGTTTTTTAGAGTCCAACCACCATCAGCACCCACATCCAGAATCCCCGAAAAGTTCCTAACAACAATAATAGATAATTCTCTGCATAAATTAAAAAAACTTATGTTAGCTCGAGTCTGACAAACAGACTTTCTAAAAGTTTGGAGAAAGCATGACACTTATTAATACATCCTAATCAATTCTATACGCATTACTTGCGCTTGAATGGTAGATGCATTTCTCGTATACCCCAAAAACCTGTAGCCCAATTTCTCCTTCTGTTCTTGTTTCCCATATCATGTTTATGATAATATAGACGCTATGAGGTGCAATGTTATATATACACACGGATCAAACCCCTGATTAAATTATGATTAAACTCATTTTTCAATTTTTATTCTAAGCGAAGAGGACATAAAACCAGGCAGGTACAAAAGAATGTTAAAAAATAAAACATAAACATAATGTGTGTCGGTATTCAAGAGTTCACAGCAGAAATTGTCAGTTACTCTTGAAATCTAGATCTGCATAAGGGTTTCAACTTAACAGGTCTCCTCCCTGTATGTGTATATATGTATACTTTGTTAAATTGTGTACACTTCGTTAGATCGAGTACAGAGAAGTGAAAGTCACAAGAAATCAAAAGCAATAACATTTCAAAAGCAGAGTAATGTGAACAATAGAAACGAAATTCCACACGATATTGAGGTACCTTTTGGTGAGAAGGACTATATCAATGCTTTGTCGAGCCCCACTTGCTATGTCTGGAATTCGAAGTGCCTGAAACGCCTTCCCACCATAGATTTTCTCAAGTCTGAGCTTCAAGTAAAAAATTACATAATAACTCAATCAATCCAAACTGTTGGTGTACATGCACTTAGACTAGCTGTGTTGGTGTACATGCACCTAGATTAGCTCCAGTTAACTTATTGCTTGCATGTGGCACATGTACACATTAACATAAGATAAAGCACACTTAGCTCTAGTTAGCTTTAGTTATTGCATGTACAACTAAGCTTAACTTAGTTGCTTTTATGTATTTATTCTAAAACTAATATTGTAGAATCAATTTTTTTATTCCTTTCTCAATTCTTGGTCGCTTCCTTCCTTCTCGTACAAGCTTGTTTATTGTTTTACATATCTAGATCTGTGTATCTCAAAAATCTTACATGGTATCAGAGCACAGGGATTTGTAATCAGTGCACAAGCAATTTTATTTGTAGGTTCAGAAGATTGAAGCAACAACAAAGAATGGAGTCTAAATTGGAGTTTCCACAATCGGCAATTCTCACTCCATATAATTATTTCGAATGGAAGCCAAAGATTCAACTTCATCTCAGAAGTAGAGGTTTATTTTGAATAACCATGGAAACGGAAGTTGAACCAACATCGGAAATGGAGAAAACAAGATATTTCAATCGCATGGACGAGGCATTCGGCATCCTATGTTTATCTATTTCTCCGGAACTGCTATTTCATGTTGAATCATGTTCAACTCCAAATGAAGTATGGAAAATTTTGGAAGAATTGTTTGGAAAACAGGATGAAATGCAAGGTCACATTCTCGAAAATGAGTTAAACTCATTAGATCCGAGAAACTTTGAGAACATTCAAGATTTTTTCACAAGGTATAAAGCCTTGTTGGTTCAGGTGAAAGGATGCGGGATCGACAAATCCAAGCAAGAAAAACAGTTGATTCTTTCCATTTTATCAAAACTTGGTCCATAGTATGCAGTATTTGTCTCTACATTCCACACAGTCAGATCTGCAACTGGTGCAGATTGGAAGATGCCCTCACTGGATTCTTTTATTCAGTCTTTGATGCATGAGCAAGATAAGCTCATCAAAATGGGCACACTTAAAAATTCCAAAGCGCATGCACTTACTGTGCATGCAAAAGGAAAGGCAAATTCCAAAGACCATCAGAAAGGAAAAGGGAAGAAGGATCCTGATCCAAGAAAGGGAGGACATCCCAAACCCCCTGATGGATCATCTGGCTCAAAGGAAAGGAAAGGAACGAAAGGGCAATCAATGTGCAATTATTTCCACCGTGGCTTTCATCCTGAATCTGCATGCATGAAGAAGACTATAGATCTTATGGCGCAGACACTCCAGCAACACAATCTTGGAGACCACATTCCTGAGAATGCTAAGAAGAAGTCTGGAGAAAAAGCACCAGATCCAGGAGGTAACGGGCATGCTTTGATTTCTCTTCATTCTGCACCACAAGAATGGATCATCGATTCAGGAGCTTCACATCATATGGCTTCTTCAAAGGAATCCTTTTCTTCTCTACATGCATACTCAGGTCCTCCCATTCTCATGGGGGATAATTCTGCAGTTGCAGCAACTGGACAAGGAAGAGTGCAATTCGAAGATGGAAGTTTTGAAAATGTCTTGCATATTCCAAGGCTTTCTGTGAATCTTCTCTCAGTGTATCAGATGACACACACAAGCAGCGGAAGGAAAGTGGAATTTACCCCAGATTCTGTGAGCATTTATGACATGCAAACCAATTTGAAGATTGCATCTGGAAAGGTAAATGATCAATCTCGTCTGTATATATTTTCTGATTTTGTTCCTCAATCAGATTCTATTTTGCTACTTACGCATGCAAATGAAGAAAGTAGGATTTGGCACGAGAGATTTGGGCACTTGAATTTCAGATATATGCAATAGCTTAGTAAGCAAGGGATGGTCAAAGGATTGCCAACCATTGAATTTTCAGATGGTGTTTGTAATGGCTGTGCTCTTGAAAAGCATCCACAAGAAAAATTCGAGAAGGGGCATGCATGGAGAGCCTCTTCATGTATCTGGCAAGACAATTCTCTTGTTGGTGACAAAATAAGAGCCAAAGGAAACGTCTTCCGCCCCGCACGGGGGCACGGTGGCGGGTTGCTCCTCAATATGCCAGCTATAATAGGAAAACAGAATGCAGTCGTCTTACACGACCCGGTCTGTGCGCACGCCATTAAATCTCGGCCAGCTAACGAAATAAGTATTGCATATTTCTGCATGGGAGTCGGCTTTGCAAACTTACACCTCTTGATATTCAGATTTATGGCCTCTCCTAAATCAATTTCAGCAAAAGTATTCACAGGAGGAGGTACATGGCCTCCGCTTGTCTCCACAGGAATGTCTTCATATGCATCGAAGTTTATACCCGTATTCACCTGGTCAAAGACGTCGTCACCTTTCAAGTCTTTGGCGAAGGGGTCTACTTCGAGTTCACTAGAGCCACCAGAACGAGCGTTGGAGGTAGTATTACCCCACCCGCGTCCTCCCGATGCGCCCCATGAGGGTTTTTCGCCCCAGACCGGCTTCTCATCCCAGCCTAGAGACTTTTCAGTTTTTTCACTCGGGGTGAAGGACACGACTGCCTAGCAGTTGTCTTTTCTCTACTTTTGCATTATATTTTGAGGGGGGGTTTTCTTCCCACTGGGTTTTCCCTCTTTCCTCCTTTTTATGCATTGTATATGGGTACCTAAAATGGCCGTGTTTCCGAGACTCATTCATTTTGCATCACACTAACCTAAGTTATGCTTAAGGGGGGGTGTTGGTGTACATGCACTTAGACTAGCTGTGTTGGTGTACATGCACCTAAATTAGCTCCAGTTAACTTATTGCTTGCATGTGGCACATGTACACATTAACATAAGATAAAGCACACTTAGCTTTAGTTAGCTTTAGTTATTGCATGTACAACTAAGCTTAACTTAGTTGCTTTTATCTATTTATTCTAAAACTAATATTGTAGAATCAATTTTTTTATTCTTTTCTCAATTCTTGCTCGCTTCCTTCCTTCTCTTGCAAGCTTGTTTATTGTTTTGCAGATCTAGATCTATGTATCTCAAAAATCTTACACAAACAAACTACGTAATTAATCAGTCCTTGGAAAAAGCAAAGCAGTAGAATGGGGGTGAAGGAAGGAAGACGTACCGAGGCAAGGATTCCTGATTATCTTGAAGCAAGAGTTGAATGAACCGATCCATCCGTATCAGCCGCAGCGCTGCTCAAAGCCATTTTTGGCTGAAATCTGAATATCCAAGGGCGGATCTTCAACAGGCTCTTATTACACAGCGGCTTCAGCCAGTATGTCGTCGATTGCAGGAAAACTGCGGAGCGGAATCGAATGTGGGAGTATGGTGTTTAAAGGAGGCTTTGACAAAGGGCGAGCTTGTTCACGGCGCTACGGTTGCTTCTGTTTGTAACATGTTCCTATAGTTCCATAATAGGAAATGATAGTGCTTCATGGCGGAAAGGCATGGGATTGATGATTTTTCCACATGAAAAAGGGCGGGCTTTTTTTATTTTCTGCATAGAATCTTTTCTCGTGAGCTTTAGTGCTTTTTTGACTTTCTGTGTTTTCTTGATTTTCTGTTGTTTCTTTTTCTGGTTCAGATCAACGGTTGAAAGTGTCTCACGTGATCAAACGGAGCAGAATAAAAGTGTTGACTAAGAAGTTGATGCATAGGAAGGCCTATCGGCCTAAATATAATTGTATTCATTGAACATCACTTATTCCAGCAACTTTCTCTTTAATGAGGAATTTGGTCAGGAAAATGAATCAGTAGTAATGTTTTTTAAATTTGTATTTTAGAAAATATTAATTTTATATTAGTATAGATTTATTTTAATTATTGATTTACTAAAAGGAGAAATCAAATTTCAAATTTGAAAAAAAAATTGCACATCAAGAAATTTAATTCTTTTTAGTGCTTAGTAAATATGTGGTTAAGATAGATCTACATTATTTGAATTGTTTTTTTGAATAATTTATCATTATTAATATTTTATATTAAAAATTGAATGAGTTACACATTTTTCTCTCTCATTAAGAACGTTTTACTTTTAATTATTTTTTTTAACATTGAAATATTTCATTAAAGTAAACATTACTTTCAAAGGTCTAATTAATTTATATAGTTATTTAATTTATATTATTTGAAATAAAATAATATTTATTTTTCTATCAAATAATTTATAATTTTTTTAAAAAGTGTTATAATTTCTTTTTAATATACATAAATTTAAATGTGGATATTATTTTAAAAGTCCAAAAGAGAAGTATATAATTCTGAACTTTGTAAAAAAATTCATGATATTTGATGAGAGATTCATTGACAATAATTAAACATGTGTTCTACAGAATTAGTTTTTTAAAGGGTAAACTTGCTTTTGTGCTAACATAAAATGGTGCATAAATCAATATACATCAATATTGCGGTAAGATATTTATCTAAACACTAGTTATATGATAAATGTAATGTTATGGAAAAATATTCCAAGAAGATACATTATATCATCGAATCCATAATAGCTAAATAGAATTTATATATATATATATATATATATATATATATATATATATAGAGATAGATATATATATATATATATATATATATATATAAATATATATAAATAAGTTTGTTATTAAAAAAAATTAAATTAATATAAAAATTTTGTTATTAAAAAAAAAAAAATTAATATAATATTAAACATTAATATAAAAATTTATGATAATAAGAGTTTTAGAAACGTCATAAAATATATTTAAATTTTTCAAAACTAACTTAAAATAAAATGTTATAAAACTAAATTAAATTTAAATATTTATAAAATATTTTGATTTTGAAATAAGTTATGGTTTTTGGGTCATTGGTATTGATAACCCATGGTACCAGCCCGTGATATTGTAACAAAATTTATTTATAATTTAATAATTTCCATGGTAAAACGGGTATACTTTTTAATTTTCAAAATGTTGAATTTAATATTTATTTTTTCCAAAGCTTTAATAAACTTCATAGAATCTATTTAAAAATTAATTTACATTTAAAAAAATAAAAAATTACTTTTTAATTTTCAAAATGTTCAATTTAATGTTTATTTTTTTCAAAATTTTAATAAACTTCATAGAATTTATTTAAAATTTTTGAAACTAATTGAAAGTTAAATCTTTTTTACCAAAATACAAAATAATATAACCTATCTTTGAATAATAAGTGTATATGCAACATGTACTAAAGACAATAACAAGTGTATTTACAACATGCTTAGTACATGCCTCTTATGTAAGAAGTAATTGATAATAATAAACAACTAAAATTGCATATATCCCATCTTATGACAATAAGACAATTGCATTTAGGCCAAAGAACGCAATAACTTTTGATGCATTTGTAAATCATTTTGTAACAAACATTTTGGTTTAGTGGTATAAACAAATGTTTTCAACAATGAATTAATATGATGTCATAGATAAACACATATGTTGAACAGTGAGAAGAAACACTTGGAAAGGATAAATGCCCATTTCTTAAGAAAGACGTTTTTTTCTCCAATTTTGTTCAATCAATGATGAATCTTGACAATGTTGGAGTGAAGGCCCCTTCCAATAAGGGAAACACTTTGGACAATGCACCACATTCAATCATTCTCTTTTGCTTTAACTTGATCCTCTAACATTTATTTTCATTTATTAAATATTATTGGTTGCACTATATACTTACATAGAAATATTCTCTTTCTTAAAATCATTATTCAAATATCATATTTCCAATAATTGAAATTATGTGAGAGAACTAAATTTGGATTTGAATCATGATAAGTTTTAAACATTAAATATTATCTGTTGCACCATATACTTGATGGAAATATTTTCTTTCTTAAAATCAGTATTCAAATATCATATTTCCAATAATTGAAACTATCTGAAAGAGCTAAATTTGGATTTGAATCATGATAAGTTTTAAAATCCCTATTTTTGGATGGAGTAATATATTGATTAATTTATATATTTTAAGTTTTCAACTTTTATTATTTGAATTATTGATTTTAATTTTATTGTATAGTTTTATTTATAATTTCAAAAATATTGATTGAAATATTAAATTTTGTTAATTTATTTAGTTTAAAGGATTGTGTTTTATTTATGAATATATTAACCAAAAGAAAAATTAATTGGGCAAAAACTTGCATAAATTTTGGTGGATAGTATCTACTAAAAGTCTGCACATTTACATTTTTATTCCTAGTTATTAAATCTGCAGATTTACACTTTTGCTCCTACTTATTAATGTGTTTAAGAAATCATAAATATGAGTAAGAAATAACAACCCTTGGTAAGTGCATTTATTTATATCTTGTTCTTATCCATTTTTTATGCAAATATTTGATAAAATTATGGTGGGTAGTAATTCATGGTAAATATGTTATTTACATGAATGAGTTATTTTCAAAAATTTTAATTTTTAGTGATTTCCTATAAAACTTAACAATACAAAATCTAAAAGTATCTAATAGTTACCACATAAAAACTTTTTTATTTTTATTTTTTAATAAAATTTTAATATGTAGCAATTCAATATAAAACCACATAGATCCAAAAATTATAACATAAAATATAAGACAGTTATCCATATGCCTTATATCTGACAATTCAATATAAAACCACATACAAATTATGAACACTTAATCCTCCACCATTAAATAAATATTATAAATATAAAAATAAGAATATGAAGAAATCTTAGAATATCAATACCTAGAGTCATTTGTCTATTAGTATATATTAGAGTTATTCTTAATAGAAAGTCAATGTTCGTGGAGTTACGAATACCTGATCTCACATGGTATCATAGTGCAGGTCTCAATTTTTTGTCCTTGTAACTCTGGATATCTAAACATTGTCGCTTTGGCTATCTGCTCTGTCGATTCTCTGCCTTTGTAATCTATTCTCTTTTTTTGGTAATCGATACCACAATTTTGATGTTTGCATAGTTGTTTGTACCCCAGACTACATACCACCATATTATAACTGATACGCTAGCTCATCTCCTCTTCATTCAAAGCCGTCTTTGCGCGTCGATTCATAGTCTCCGTGCACTAGTACGTGTTGTTAAATGTGCTATCGATTGCAGAGAATCTCTCCAACAACTCCTGGATAGATCTTGTTGAAGTGTAATCTCTTCGTATTCACTATGCTGAAGCAACGTGGCAATGTCTCTCTATTTTTTGGGATGAAGGTACTGCATTTGCACAGTGTGTATGTTGGTAAAGAGGGATACAAAATTTTTGGAATGATGAATTAAATTGAATACTGGAACAAACTCTTTCTACTGCATTGGTTCATTTATTCCTTACCAAAGCTCCACTGTTAATTCATTATATATATGTGTTAAT
The DNA here is from genome assembly GCA_031772625.1 of Pinus tabuliformis. Taxonomy (NCBI): domain Eukaryota; kingdom Viridiplantae; phylum Streptophyta; class Pinopsida; order Pinales; family Pinaceae; genus Pinus; species Pinus tabuliformis. Next base: position 161,479,795 of record CM062805.1, on the reverse strand, counting down.
CCATTCTCTGCGCCAATAATCTCCATCAGTCTCTATGCATTGATATTCATGGTACATCTCCTCTTCATTCGAAGCAGTCTTTGCACGTCGATTCATAGTCTCCGTGCACTGGTACATGTTGTTAATTATGCTATCTATTGAAGATTGCAGAGAATCTCTCCATCAACTCCTGGATAAATCTCGTTGAAGTGTAATCTCTTCGTATTCACTGTGTTGAAGCAGCGTGGCAATGTCTCTATTTTTTGCGATGAAGTTATTGCATTTGCAGTGTGTATGTTGGTAAAAATGAATACAGAAAATTTGGAATGATGAATTAAATTGAACACTGGAACAAACTCTTTCTAGTGCATTGGTTCATTTATGTTAATTAATTATATGTGTTAATCCATTCTCCGCCAATAACCTCCATCGCTCTGAATGCATTGATATTCATGGTACATACATTGATTATTTAATCTTATAAGTGCTTTTGAACAGTAAAATTTATATGCATTGGTTATATGCCAATTAGTTTGGTATATAAGTATTGGCAGCTACGCATATTATATTAAATCACTCTGTTATATAAATCTGTGCATATTATATTATATTGGATTGGTATTTAAATAGAAGGGTATCAAGAATGTTGTTCATATTATAATAATAATAAAGGTAAAGAAGAGGGGTTTGGTTAATTTGGAAAAAGAGAGTTCTTTGGAACCATTTCCATTCACAAGAATTATTAGCCAATAGTTTTTCTTGAAAATGCATTTTCTTATTTCTATTGTTTGAGTAGTTTTCACTAGTAAAGAGAACTATCATGAATGGTTTAGAAAGATAAAGCATACCTTCATTTTCAATGAAGTATGGAAAGGTGTTTCTGAAGGAGAAGGTGGAAATCCTCTTAAAAACCTCACATCAAACACAGAGCTCACCATATGGGAGAACAAGAATAGCAAGGCCTATGCCTTGGTTGTTGCATCAGTAAATGAGAGTTCTCACATTACATCATTTAATAATATATTTAGTTCTTTAAGTAAGTTGAAAGAATTATATGACTCACACTCAGAGATTGAAGTAGTTCAACTAACAATCACACTCTTCAATCTTGAATTGAAAGATGATTATCCCTTGCCTTAGCCTCTGAATTAGAGATATTATGCATAATGTGTTAGCATTGATGTCAACAAGCTTTTTGTGTTGTTGATCATATGCATGTGTGATGAGTTCTTGTTGGTGGATGATTGGCTTGGTGGTCTTGTTAGTTGGCATTGATGTCAACATACCTATGCCTAGACATAGTGGAGGTGATGTTGTGGTTGTTGAGGAGATGGATTCTAAACATGTTGATTTTGTTGGAGATGATGTTGTTGCATGTGGTTGGAGTGCTGCTCTAGGTGTTTCATATGTCTCTTTATGTCTTGGAGACATTGCATATGCTGCTACATGTGTGAGATGTGGTTACTTATGTTGAAGGTGCTTCTAACAGTTATGGAGGCCATTGTATGACTTGATGTTGGTGCTGCAGGAGTTGGTGATGCTGCTATAGGCGATGGAGATGTTGTTGCAAGTGTTGGAGATGTTTTGGTTGATTCTTGAGGAGTTGGAGGTGTTTGACTTGGTGCTAAAGTTGGAAGAATATGTCTAGTAGCTCACTGAATTGTTCTTAGTCTATTTTTTCAATTACATATCTATTGCAAAGGCTTGAAGGAGTGTTCAAGAGCTAATGAAGATGGTCTATCAGTTGGGAGAGGTTTTGGACTAGAAAACTGATGCTTTTACTGATTTTTAGCCCAAGTCGCATGTTGCTGAGTTAAGGGAGCGGCATAAAATCCATAGTCATATGGAGATAGGTCCAAGGGAGAGGTTATAGCCCTAGCCGCATGGATGACAGTGCTAAGGGAGCCACTGAGGTGTTTTCACAAGAATTTCTCCACATTCCTCATGTTGTTGAACTAATTTTTGTGTTTTGCTGGCATCCTTGATAAAAAAAAATTGGTTTATGGTCGACAAAGTGCGTGGGATATCTAGAAGATGATTAAAGTTGAAAATATAAAAAAGGATAATGGAGTTGGTGGTTGATAGAGTCAATGAGCTGAATCTTGATCAAATCTAGCATATGAACAGAGTTGCCCAATTGTTCTTTGTAATTATTAAGTTGAGCACTTGAGTTCATCTACATATTGGAGAAAGCTTATTGTGAGTATGGTTGATTGTCTAGTGTGTGAAGTGCGAGTTTGGAGAAGACCCTCCAAACTATGTGCGGTTTATTATGCATAATTTCTAAAGTAGTTTGCAGTTGTAGCAATAGTGAGCTGAAGTTTATTTCAGCCATAATATTATGCAGTGAGTGAATTGTTGATGTGTGGATTGGAGTGGAGTTTGATGAAATTGTTTTCCATCTAGGTGGAGCTTTTGTGTGGATTTTTTATGGAAGCTTGTGCTGCAAATTTATCATTTGATTGAGCTTTGATGTTATGTTGATGCAGTTCTCATATTGAGCAATTTTTAGGAGTCCAGATTGATAATATGTGAAACGAGGCTCACATGGAGGAAGTGAAGGCATGGAGGCTTTCAATAGACAATGACTTGACATATTCAGTATAGGGAAGAGTTTCCTTCATCCAATGGTGGTTGGATGATTCGACAAAAAATGGGCAAGGTTCATTGGTCATGATAGTACCAACAGATCAAATATTGTAGATTCATTTTTTAGTTCATGAGTAAGTAGGCGAGGATCATCGATCATGGTGGCCTTCAGCGAATGGTAGTCCATAGATATGAGAGAGAAATTGTTTCTTGTCTGAAAGGGTCAGCATACTATGAAATAAGTCGAGTCTTCTAGCTCATAGGGGTGAGCTTATCCATGTATAATTTGTTTAGCATATAACAAAACAATTGAGCAGCGCAGTAGCAGCAGGGTGGTTAATTTCCCAAGGAAGGGTTTTCCACCAGACATACTTGTGTCTATTGTGTGATTTCTTTTTTTGGTCACATGTTTAATTTTGGTGCTCTAATCTTTGATTATGTGTTTCAGTTCATGCATGCTTAAAGTTTAATTAATTGGAGAAAAATTTTAAAAGTGCCTCACTATTGATTCACCCCCCTCTCAGTAGTGATCTAGTTTCCAACAATTGGTATCGATGTGGGGATCACGATTGCAACTTGATTTCTGGAGAGTGGATCTTTGATATTTTGGCAGAATTTTTTCAAATTTAAAGAAATGGATCAGCAAGATATTCCAATACTTTATAAAGGTAAATTTACAACTTGGAGAGTGAATTTGGAATCGTATTTTGTGTCCGTTGATGTAGACATTTTTATACCAGTTAAATATGGAGTTAAGGATAAATATAACGATTTAGCTAAAAAGATAATTTTCAATAGCATTTCAAAATATGAGAGTGAATTTCTCAAGCATTATGAGACTACCAAAGAAATGTTGGATAAGTTGCAGAACTTGTATCTTGGAGAAAAATTACATTTTTCATAAATGGAGAAAGATGCAAAGGATTCAACTTTTATTGCAGTAAAAAAGCAATCCTCCTCACAAGAAGAATATGAAGGCACTAGTGATTGCATTTGTTATATGGGGTTTATGATTGCAGACAAAAGTATCTCCCCTAGTTTTGGTGGCTAGCCTAAAACAACAGAGAGACAAGGAACACAATTCTTTTCCTAAAGTAAATAGATGATGGAATGAAACCTACCTGGAATCTTTCACGAGCTTCACTCCTTCTTTAGCTTGAATGCTCCAATTCCATCTCTGGTTGCCAAAATTAGAACCTACACAGTCAGATAACACAAGCCAAGAAACTACGAGATATATGCAATATAATCTAAATATTATATTCAATATATCAACATGGTATTGAAATACATGAAATAAAAACATCACATATAGGAAAACATAGAATTCTTTGCATTAGTATAAATGGAAGGAGTTTACAACAGTAAATAGGTGTTGATCTTGTAGAAGAGATCCTCCATGCCGACTTGCCCTTTCCTTGTCACAATGTGCACCTCCAATCACCCTAAATGCATGAAATGAAACCTCTCACCACAACATCATAAGTGTAGAATCACTCTCCAAAATCCAACCTCTTGCAAATGGAAGGCTCTAAGTATATAGAGGAGTGGGGTAAGTTGGGAGTTCTTATCCAATTACCAATCTAAGGTTTTAGATCCACCTTTGATGGGAGGATGGGATCAAAGGATAAGGGATGGAAACTCCAAGGTAGGATAGGATAGGATATAGATGTTTTCTTTGAGGTAAATGGTTGTAACAAATTCTGGAATCTTCTGGAAAAGGAGGCTTCCAGAAATTCTCTCTTTTTCCCAAATTTCTAGAACCAATGCAGGTGTAGAGGGGAGAAACTTGTAGGTGATCCATGTAGGAAACAATGGAGAAACTTGTAGGTGAAAGTTGGTACTAAAACTGACTCAGATGATGCAGTTTAGGGTGGAAACTCTGGTGAATGAAAGAGATATGCTTATGGTTTTGTGCAAGATGAAGTTAAGGGGGGATAGGATGTTGATTGATCCCATTAGGAGGCCTATTGTTTGGATGTGAGAAAATGGTCTATAACAAATTACCCAAAGTCATAAATGATGACTGATGACTGAAGTGCTTTACCTTGTGACAAGTCAGGATCAAGAACAACAATTGAGATTCATATGTTACAATACATTTTCATCATGACATATTGTTGCCGAGGGAGGCATAACCATACTTAGCACATAAGCTAACATAAAATGTACAATGATCAAAAGATGCATCCACAGATGACAACTGGTGTACCCATGACTAGATGATTATTTGTATGATCATGGTCATCATACATTGTGATCTTTGTATAACTCCTGAAATCATAGCTTGGATGGATGAAACTAGATCTAAGGTATTCTATCACCTTCACATGACCAACCAACATACAAGTCTAACCATGTGAATCAATTATCTAAGGTCTAAGATGGTAGACAACATCTAATTACGGACCGATGGTCTAAGCCATTAACAAATGCAAGAGAAGCCATTGATGATGCTAATGGCCCCCAAGGTACCAGAGTACAATCCATATGGTATGAATAAATGAGTTGATGTCGAACACCACATAAAATCTTCCAGTCAAAGGAAATTGATGTAAACCTCTTGCTGAGAGTGAGGAAAATTCCCATTGATGTATGCAAGCACCATGGTACCAAAGGGTTTTTCTAAGTCAACTTCCTGGATAATGTGTTGATGTCAACAAGAAGTGACCCATCACAGGAGGGCCTTGATGTATCCCCCATCAATGACAAAAAAAGGGCATTATGATCAAGATGGAATGATGTTTATATGGAGCTGGATCGGGAAAGGAAAACATGGAATGAAGGCTTAAGCGTATTGTAACAGATATCAATTGAATGACTTTTCTTGAACACCCTGGTGAAACTAAATGGTGTTGGCAGCATTGACCCAAAATTGAAATGGAGGTTGTGAGAAGGTATGATGAACTGAAAGACAAGTAGATTAACCAACCCAACAACCATGGAGATGAAGTGGAAGAGTGTCATGTTCAAGAGAGACTCACTGACATTAGAAAATGGAATACCCTGTCTTCCCAATTTCCCCAACCATACTGGTCAGTACCTCTTTATTTTTTAATAATATTGAGGAGGATAACATATGCTTGATCTGTAAGTCCATCCTTCAGATGAATCCCTCTGAGTATATTTAATGAACCCCGAGAAGGAGTGGTTCAGCCTTGTCATGTTCAACAAGTCCATTGTTGTTTGATGTTTTAACGAGTCTAGTGAAGGTAAAACTTGACATTTTTTTCACATTTAGTGAGTTTGGAAAATAGGCGACAAAGAAAAATCCATATGTCCCTTTTTGTATATAGTCTCTCAGGTCCGAAAAGGTAGAAAACAATACTCCACAGAACCTCTTAGCCATGTTCGACTAAGTCTTTCCTTTTTCGTAGATAATCTATCTCTGTCCGGAAAAGGGTTAAACATATACTAAGAAGACCTCTTTTCATTTACTTTTACGAGTTCAAAAAGATACATGCTCAAAAATATTTTAATATTTTGGGAGTCTGAAAAGAGCTAAAAGAGGACTCCTCTTGGAGGAATGAGCGGTACAAAGGGTAACAACTAGTTCTGGTCATGATGGAACTGCACAAAATATGAAAGGTCAAGTGGTTAGCAAATAAGACCACTCAACACAATGGTTCCTCAGGCAAGGGTAAAAAACAAGTGAATGTGTATGATCAGCCAAGAAGATGGTGATGATGGAATGAAAAAACCAAGGCTCATCTGAGAGAAATAGGATAATAAAAATGGAAATCACGAGGGATAACATTGGAATGGTTTCATTTTTACGGAAGCTTGAAGCATGGGAAACTATGCTTGAAATTGGTTTCATTTTTATGCAAGCTTGAAACATAGAAAACTATGGTTGAAATTGGTTTCATTTTTACACAAGCTTGAGGAAAAACTATGCTTGAAATAAGCTTGTATTCCTCTAGCATAATGAATCAGTCTAAGTTACATGCCCCCCAAGCTTCATTTCATGCAACTAAGTAGAATACTGGGTACTAACAAGTGCATGGAATGAAGGTTCATTTCCGAGATCAAGTGAAAGACTTGATTGGGAATTTACAAGATCTAATCAAAGACTCTAATTGAAAGGTGATCTATATCATTTTTTAATGAGCTTAACACATGAAGAGAATTCTCCTCATAGGAACATATCTTATCTTTTAAAGAGGTTGACATAGTAAAATAACTATCTTCATAAGAGTTTGTTTCATTTATTAACGACATTGACACAAGGAAAGGAACTCTGCTCTGTGACCTTGTTTCATTTTTAAGGAGCTTGACACAAGAAAAGGAAATCTTCTCTGATCCTGATCATGGCATCCAAGAGGCTATGGCTTCCAAGAGGTTCTCATCAGATGGAAGAACAATGCTCTAGAAGGGATACATACCAAAGGATCTGATGGAAAGGTCAGACTTCAATGCCTCAAGTAAATGGTTCACCATATCACCTACTGGATCTAGGTCGAAAGAAGATGAGCAGAAAGTGAAAGGCTCATCTTCATTAGTATGTACATGAATGGGATATGTTGCCACATAATTACCCTATAGCGGGGAATATACCCCTTTCATATAAGGATAAATTAGGGAATATGGTTGATTAAGAGTCATATTAGGACCATTGAAATAAATATGGGCAATGGTCATGATTATTCCTTCATGCGGGAAACGCATCACACAAAAGAGTGAAGAGACAAGAGCTCCCATGACTTAAAAATAGTCATGCCGAAGGAGTAAATTAAACTCCAAAGGGCCTTGGACTACCATGAAATCAATATAGACAGTCTTTCCTCCCAAAGTAATAGGCAACTTAGGAAGGATCCCTAATGATTGATTGGTTCCTCTATTAAAATCCAACATATTCTGGGTAACAGGCACAAGCTACGAAGAACCTATAGCTTGCCAAGTAGTTGAGGACATAATATTAATAGATGTGCCTTCATCTATGATTGTGCTAGGTATGACCACATTATAAGCCTGTACTATGTAATGGAAGGGCACATAAGGAGTAAGACAATATCCTGCCAGTCAACTCTAATCAAAGGAAGTGACCATACTACTTGGAGGGGATACTGTGGGAACGGGAGAACTGTCCCCTTATGCTATGGGAATGAGAGGATTTCTCTCAAATATTGTGGGAACGGGATGATTTCTCTCCAATGTTGTGGGAAAGAGAGGATTCCCCCACTATACCATGGGAATGGGAGAGCTATACCCTAGTTCATTGGGACCTGAAGAAATGAGAAGAACATGAGCTATATGAAATTCACTCTCTATGGGAATGGTACAATCAACTGAAGGTGGAATCAAGTCAATCATTTTGTCAATCAATGGTTGGTCGGGAGCGGACTCATGGGATTCACATTTAGAGAGAGTGTGATTGATTGGATTCAGAGTCTGATCAATCACTTCATCAACTAGTGGAGGATTGGAAGAAAGCTTCTAGTAACTAGCCAGATGTTTTGGCTGAGAATCTGTAAGGTTTTCCAACACTTTTCAGGATTGAAGCTTCAAGGCTTCATCGATGTAGATTGGGCAAGGAGTCCATCCGACAGGAAGAGCACATCAGAAGGGATCTTTAGTATTGGGTCAAAATCAGTTTCTTGGTACAACATGAAACAAAGATCAATTGCACTGAGTTCGACAGAGGCAGATTACACAGCTACAGGTTAGGTAGCATGTGAGGCTATCTGGATGAGGAAGATCTTGGTTGGTTTGTTAGGTCAACAGAGGGATCCGACAGTGATTTACTGTGATAATCAGAGTTGTATCAATCTCTCTGAAAATCTAGTTTTTCATGATCAATCCAAACATATTGATATATGATATCATCATCTCAGAGATTGTGTATTGAGGTGGATCATGTTGTTAGATTACATTCCCACGAAGGAACAAGATGTTGACATCTTGACAAAGGAATTATCAAGATGTAAATTTGAGTTCCACAGAGACAGGATCGAGGTAGCTGATAATCCCTTTCTTGTTAACAGGAAGTGTTGAGAAATGACAACAAGAGAGTCCAGTTTAATTTGTACTTGAATTAAACTTGAAATTAAATTTGAATTCTATTCTCATAGAAACTTAAAATAGTGAAATTAAGTTTATTAAACTTACTTAACTTAGTAAATTTGAGTTGGAAGTCTTTTGGAAGTCATGTGTATGTTCTCCCTACTTTCTAGGAGTCTAGTATGAGTTAATTGTGAGTTCTAAAATAGAAGAGTCAGTTTCATGAGTCAGTTCAGTTAAATTAGTTCTCAAACTGATTGAGAGAACTAATAGTGAGTTAACAGTCAGTGGTGACATTAATGAACTCCACCAGTGCTACTCTAGTTAACTAAATATTTAATCATCAAAAACTCATGCATATCGAATTAGAGAAAGACCCATTTGAGACTAGAGTGTAGGGATAGTGTACTATTTGTTTATATTTCTTTTAGTTGCACTGATAGTGCATGCATTCAGGAACTGATCCTTGAGGGATTGCGTAGTTTTAGAGGCTTTATTTCCCTTTAAATATAATTTATCCTCCATAGGAATTACACATTGGAATAGAGACTTGGAGATCTTGTGAAGAGGCTAAGATTTGGACTTGAGCTTGCTTATGAGTTGGAGACTGAATTTGTTGAGTGCTAGGATTGTTCTAAAGAGAACAAACATTGTAATTTCATCTTGATTTTCTGGACTAATACAAAACAAATAGTGGGGTTTTGAGTTGTGGCCTTCCCCGGATATTTATTGTGTTATGTGCCTTTGATTCTCTTCCTCTATTGATTATTGTTTACTCGATGTTTATGGGCTTCCACTATAAAGAGTAGAAGTAGATTCATGTCTCTTTATTTAGCAAATTGCATTAGCTTGTGAATCTATAGGATATTCTACAGTGGCTAGAAGTATAAATTGAGCATGAGTTTTTGAAATCCTACTCTTGGCTTGTATATTATATCTAAGGCTATGTTGTTGATCAATATGAATATAAGATTCAACATGACTTTTGAGATTGAGATGTGTGTTCTACGTATAACATTGATTTTAAATCTAGATTAAGTTCTTGCTAATATGACTCTATTGGTTGTTGTGTCTAATTATATTAATGTATAAAGAATAGACCCACATTTTGGTATTTATTCTTAAATTTATGTTATGTATAATAGTTGAAGGGTTGTGCAAAGATGGGCTCCTTATATAAATTGTAGAATCTGCAATCCCAATAACATATACTCCTTTTAACTCTCTACTCTATTTCCATAATTGTATTATTTTATTAGTTCATTTGCACTTTAAATAATAGGGTCGAATTTTAAAGAAGATAAATAAGTTATTTATTACCTCTTATTAATTTAATCACAACATTATTATTTAACATTTAGACCTAAGTCTAAATAGTTGGGTGTCTTTTCCAACAATTACAAATAAAATATTTCAAATTTGGTCCCACCTTGTGTGGAGTAGTGGAACTTACCCTCCTACCTCCACACATGATTTACATTCGCACATGTGTTACTTCTGCATGGACTTTAGCTCCACATATTCATTTCTAATTTCATAGTGTTTGTGATAAGTGAATGACAATTTATGTGAAAAAATGTATTCAAAAGTAATAATAAAGAATAGGAAAATGTCTTGTATTTTGCAAGATTTAGAAATAAAATCTTGGAAATATTTATTCAAGACTATACACATTCTTCTTAATAAAAAATATGGTCACTAGACTTCTTTCAAGTGAAAGTTTAATTAAAAAATAAGGACATTGATGATAAAATCCCTCTTCTTGGAAGTGGTAGGTTCGAGCCAAAAGTTAATTAAAATTAAAATTTAGTTAAAAGAAAACCTAAAGAGAGTAGGAAACATTTCACTTAAAGTATGGAAGTGAAAATCAAAATTTAATTAAAAAACTCATTCTCTAGGCATTTAAGAACATTAAAGATCAAATCTCACTATTGATTTGCAACAATATTAACACACCTTGAACATTTAGTATATCCCCTCAATTGCATGGGGGGCAATTTTAGATTCATGTTATAAAACTTGAAATTGAGAAGTAGAGGTGCAATTGCATAGCCCATTAGTTATCTAACATCTCATAAAAAACTATAAAACCCATTAGTCATTTAACATCATACGAAGAGCTATGAAAATTGTTATGAAGTAGAGTTGTAAAAAAATGTGAAGAAGAAAAATACAAAGATTAAATTTTGTAAAGTCATTAGCTAAAAAAGAAAACTATAGAGTAAAATTGGTAAGTACATCCTATTTTTATGGAGGAGTGGGTTTGAGGGAGTGGGATTGGGGTGTGTAGCCCTAGTTCCTCTAACCCTACTTCATGCCTCCTTCCTTCCTTGCCCCTTTGTCATCGTTGAGTTTTTTTTGGCTCGTAGTTTCTTTTGCATTGCAGGATGTGTCTTCTATTACCAAGGTATGTTTCTTGGGTTTCTCTCTATTACGACAAGCACCACTGTGGAAAGTTGACAGAGTGGGGTTTTTGGGCTGCCATTTTCTCAAACCTCTATTTCATGCCTTTTCACGCCAGGTTTTTTGGATGTTGTCTATTGGAATGGGTTTTATATGATGATTTTGGGTTTTCAATGGTATTTCTTATCTCCTCTTGTGTTGCTAGTTGCTTCTAATCTAGATTGTGCTACATTGTTGACTCATATCAGTTCATCCTTCTTCAAACGGTCGCCTTCTTTTTCTTTTGAAGGTCTCTTCCTTGGCCTCTTGCTGGGTTTTGTGGCTTGCTTTTGGTGGATGGGTTATGGATGTGCCACTCTATTACTTGGCCTCTTGGCATGGGTTTCTAACCCAAGTTTTGTAATTTTTGCAGCCTCACTATGTGTTGGTGGGTTGTAGAGTTTTTATTTTTCTCCATATTTGGGATTTCAGAGGGCTTGTGAGCCTTGAATTATTTTTGTTTGTTTTTTCTTAATTTTCTATGGCCTCCATGCCAAGGCTTCTTCTTATGAGGCATGTGTGCCTTGGATATTTCTTTTTTCTTTATGCTTTGTGGCATGGGGGTTTTTTGATCTTAGGGTTTCATTATTTGACCCTTCTTTGTCAAATGTTTTCTTTGTATCAGGCATGTTATAGCTCAACAATGCATAAACACTCAGTGTGTCTATAGAATGTAACTTTTATTCGTTGTTTACATAATAAAAACCATAGTTTTTTTATGAAAAAAAATGTACATCCTATTTTTATGCTATAAATGCTTTGTGTTTTTGTTTGCAAAGCATTTAATTTCAATTTTTTCACATTGAATCATATTTTCCTAGTTTTTTCATTCTTTGTGTTCCCTCTGTTACATGCCTATGTTATATTTTATGTTTCAAGTTACATGCATTTGGTTGGCTTAGCAATATTCGTCCTTGAAATATGAAGCACAAATTTAGTTAACAATAATACAATAGTGTAAATATGTAATAACAATTCAATTAACATCAATACAATATAGTTATAGTGTAAGTGGCATTACTAGTAGGTCTATTGCATTGTCTTGATATATCTTATGGTTGTTATATGTTAGAAATTTATTTCTTCTTAGGTAATTGTGTTAGACTTGGTAAAAAAAATTGAAGCAGCAGACTTATGTCAGGACACTTTATAAAACTCGCACGGTGTGACATCAAATTTTCTATTATGTATCGTAAGACTTCCCATCTCTCGCTTCTCATTAACTGCACCCCACTCTATTATTTTTAAGGCATAATTCCTTAGATGTAGTCCCATGGTGGGATGTGAACCTTTGTGTTAAATGACATAGAAATGCTTACCTTGCAACTCTTGTTAGTCCATGACCCTCGACAATTTTAAATGATGCACTACGAATTTGTCCTAAGAAATGAGTATTGTGGTGATGTGGTCTCAAACTCAACATTTATCTTATTATAGCTCACAATATTATTTAATTAATTTTAATTTTAATTTTATTATATAGTAAAATATCATTTTTTATGTTTATTTTTTTTATGTGAAGTAAATTGAGCATGCAAAGTGTTAAAGTACTACAAGTTTCTATTCACTATAATAACTTACAACCATTCAAGTCTTTTATGGCTAAACATGGTAAACTATGATCAAACATGGTTAACCGTAGTCAATCATAATCTATTATAGTCAACTATAATGATATGTGGATAACCATGGCCATCCATAATGAACTATATGAAGATCATAATAAACCCTCCTCAACCATAACTTGAAAATATTTAACAATAGTTAATCATAATCAACAATGATATACTAGCATGTGGTCAATTGTCACAACCACATTAATAAATGTGGTTAATATAAGCCACTAGACATCATAATAATGTAGATATGCAACATTCTCCCTTTTAATGGTGGTTATGTCTTTAAGTGAAATTTGACACTTATTAATGTATGCCAACCTAATTTATTAATATATTCATGATAATAATGTTAAAAAGGATAAATATGGATGAATTTAAGTGTTCCAATAAAAAATGTAACCACAAAGATTAGACATGAGAAAATTATGATCGTTGTAACTTTGATGAACATCACAATTGAGAGAAAGACAATGCCTTGATGTGTCACATTAAGAGCTGAAACCTTTTCATCTCTTTTAATTTTATTTTTTGTCTTTGTTTGTAGTTTTAGACATGGCCACGAAACAACTCATAGTGACATGATCACCTCTAAATAAAGCTATCATATATAAGTGGAAAAGCCTGACATGTGGTGAATAAAAGGACGAATAAGAAGGTTAGATATGTGAAAATTGTGATCATATTCACTATGATGAAAATCACAATTGAGATGAAGTAAATGCCTTGATGTGCAACTTTAAAGGCTAAAATCCTTTCATCTCACTACATTTTATTTATTCTATTTCTATTGGTAGCTGTGGGCATGGTCATCCAACAACTCATAGTGATGTGGTCAATTTTAGATAAACACACCGAGTCAAGTGTAAGCAAGTGAAAGAGGTCGAGCTGTGATGAAAAAAAAGTTGAATGTAAAGATTAAGAACATTAAAATTGTGATCATTGTCACTGTGATGACGAAAAAGATGGATATGGAGATTAAACATGCAAAAATTGTGATCATTGTCATTGTTATTAACATCACAATTAACATGAAGGAAATGTCTCGATGTGTGGCTTCAAGAACTAAAATCCTTTCACCTCTTTGAATTTTATGTTTTCTTCTTTTGTTTGTAGCTTTGGGCATGACCACCAAGCAGCTAACAATGACCTAGTCACCTTCAGATAACCCTACCGAGGATAGCGGAAATGAGTAAGCCAACTCCTCCTGTTGTATGTACATATATAAATATACCAATCATATGATATCCAACTAATAGGAGGATACCAATCATTAAATTATTTTAGACAAGTGGAAAAGAAATAAATTTGGAATGCATGATTCTCTGAGTATGTCTGAATCAAGCAAAAGAATTAGAGATTCCATGGAATTAACTTTAGCTCACCGTGAATAAACAAAATTATTCAAATGAAAAATGGAAATAACTTGAAATGTTTACATGAAATTTTTAAATTTTCTTCCATAATTGCATTATTACTATATGTCTTATGCTTTGTCCTGGTTTGTGTATCTTATGATTGTTGTATGCTAGAAATGCATGCCTTTTTAGGTAATTTCATTAGACTTGGTAATATTTTTTGCAGCATGAGACTTATGACACAGAGCTAATAGAATCTAGACAAGTGGAAAATAAATAAATTTGAAATGCATGATTCTTTGAGTATGTCCAAATCAAACAAAATAATTAGACATTCCATGGCATTAACTTTAGCTTCTCCCATGACTAAACAAAAATATTCAAATGCAAAATGGTAGTATTTTGTAGCTATTACCTAAACTTATTAACATTTTTTCTATAATTGCATTATTTTACTATTTCCAAGTAAGACGAATAATGATTTATTAGTTGATGTTAATTTATTGATGACAACTTTATTATTTTCCATTTACAACTAATGTAGCTACTTTGGTATTTATATATGTCTTCCAAGCATCAAAGTAACTTCATTTCTCTATGTATTGAAAAAAATTCAAATCATTACACCCAAGTGTAGATATCTGGATCACTTTTCCAATATGATTATAGATTTAATATTTCCTTCTAGGCTCACCTTGTGCAGAGCAATGGAACTTACCCTTTTATATCTGCACTTCTACACATACTTTAGAATATAAATAATCATTTAGTAGGTGTTGTTGATTTATTCATGAAAACTTTATTATTTATCATTTACAACCAAGTGTAGCAACTTTGGACTCTATATTTGTCTTTCATGCATCAAAGTAGCTTCATTTCTCTTGAATTAACACAAAAAAAATTATGTGACTAGAGAAATCATTACACCCAAGCCTAAATATCTAGGATGCTCTCCCAACATAATCATAAAATAAATATTTTCTTTTGGGGCCACCTTTTGTGAAGCAGTGGACCTTACCCTTTTATCTCTACACTTCAACATAGAGTTTAGCTTCGTACCTCCCTTTCTTTCACACAAAATTTAGCTAGAGTGTAAGCCTCCCTGGTTTGATAGTCTTGTTAGGTCTAAAACTGGTGAAAACATATATGGAGGTCTTTGCACAAGGTGGGGCAAATAGGAAAACTATATGGGTTGTTCTTAATAAAAAATATAGTCACTGAACTTCTTTCAAGTGAAAATTTAATTAAAAACTAAGAATATTGATGATAAAATCCCTTTTTCATAAAGTCACAAGTTCGAACCAAAAGTTAATTAAAACCAAAAATTTATTTAAAAAAAATAAATACCATAAGTGGCATTTCACTTGAAGTTTGAGAGTGAACATCTAAATTTAATTAAAAAAAATTGTATTCTATCCATTTAAGAATATTGATGATCAAATACCACTATTGATGTGGAGCAGTATTAACACACCTTGAACATTTATATATCATTTTTGTTGTAAACAAAGTAAGCTATCAAACGAGAACTCTACCGAGTTCTCACTTTTTTAGAGTTGCAAAACGTCATCCAATTTTGAAAAGTGTTGATTTAGAATACACATTCTTTTTGGAGCATATTTTGGACACTTTAAATTTTCTTATGTACTAAGTATGCACATTTTTTTTAAATGTTAGTGATTTTCATGCCAATTTTGAAAAGTGTTGATGCAACATCAACCCCTTTTTTGGGGCTTATTTTTTACACTTTAAATATTTTTATATATTAAGTATGGATCATTTTTTTAAAATGTTGGTGATTTTCATGATGGTTTTGAAAGTAGCATCAATTTTTTAGGCATATTTTTAATACTTTAATTTTTTTATATCCTAAGTATGCACAATGTTTTTTGAAATGATCATTCTTATTTTTCATCCTAAGATGTTTATTTTTTAGGGGTTTTCCAAACTCGTCTTTTAGATATTTATATATCGTTAATTAATATTTCAATACACACAAAACATTTGTGGCTAGAAAATAATAATTTTAAACATTGAAAAAAAAACATATTTAAGGACATTTTCACTAAAAATAACATTAAATAAACTATTTTTTATGAAATATTGAATAAAAAATTGGAATAATAACATTTTGTTATGAATTTTATTTTGAAAAATAACAAAAAAATGATTTAATTTTTTATAATAATTCACATGAAATTTGAAGTAAAAATAACAAAAACAAATGTGAATTTTAAAAGAAAAAAACATTAAACTAAAATAATATAACATAAATAAAAATAAAAAATAAAAATATTAATTAAAATAAAAAAATTAGAAATGAGAAGAATAAATAAATAAAGAGCATGTTGGGTTCGACTGAGATTGCAGTCGATGCCTCGGTGAGAAGTAGTAATTGGTGCAGCTTCTAGAAGACAGAGGATTCCAATCATCAACATATGGCTGCATTCTGACCATGTTAAAACACCACCACCACATTTCTACATTCTGACAATAATAGGAAACTTGTTAGCCTTCTTATCCTGATCTTTTAGAAGAGGTTTCATACCCGGTCGTGTGTGTGGTCGAGGAGAACAAGTAATCCAGGTAGCTGCTAGAAGGAGTAGCATTCCAATCATCAACATATGGTTGCCTCCGATGCTCAATTTCTTCATTCTCACGATAAAACAGAAACAAAAATTTTGTTAGGCTTCGTACCATAATCTTCCTTCCCGGGATCCTGCAATACCTCAGAAGAAAATGAAATACTTTAAATACTCTCTCACAATATAATGTCGATATAAATAATAGTTGCTTGGCAGCGACAATGATCGACAATTTTAACACGCCTTTGGTAGCCTTCTTATCCCACTCCATCGAATGGTTGCAATTTTCCAAATGCGGCCTTGGACTATGAATGGGAATGCAATAAAAGTCGCACATTTTGTGCAACTTTCCTGCTTTGGATTCGTCATTTTGTGCAACTCTCCTGCAATTTTTTACCTTCTAGATCTTTATTGCACATTTTGTACAACTTTCCTGCTTTGGATTCCTCTTTTCCAGTCAGAGAATATTTTTATGACCTTCTGGATCTTTATACTTCTCGTGGAGTAAAGTTGTGTTCAAATTTCGCTCTTCAAAAGTGATTTTTTTAATAATAAACTAATCCTTCACAAAAAATGATAAAAATATTTCCCATAGGTTAGAAATTTTCACACATTTAACTTAAGGAAAAAAATGTCCATACTTATTAACTTTGTTCATTAACTGACACTACTTATATTGCATTCTCTCAAAAGATGTAAACAATGAGTATTCTAAATAGGTAATTACTAGAGAAATCTACCATGGTTGATGTTTTTTCATCGGGAGAAGATATATTTATATTAACTTTCAAAATTTAATTAAAAAATGAGAGATTTCATAACGTAGATATTTTGTCCATTAATTGAGGCTATTTATATTGGATTGGGTCGAAACACTGCAAACAATGAGTTTGTAATCTGTTTTCAGTAATTATAAATATGTAATTTCTAATGATATACAGTAGTTGATGGCTTTTCACCACAAAAAATTTCATCGGGAGTAGATATATTTATATTAACTTTCAAAATTTAATTAAAAAAATGAGAGATTTCATTAAAAATGAGAGATTTCATGAGTAGATATTTTGTCCATTAATTGAGGTTATTTATATTGGATTGGGTCGAAACACTGCAAACAATGTGTTTGCAATCTGCTTCAATAATTGGTACTTGAGCATCACTGTGGGGTCTATCACGCATCAAATCAAACCATTCTCCATGCTGGGTATATAGTGAATTCTCATCTCTCTTAGTATGTTTCATGATCCTGTCTTTTATCTTCATCATATACTCAGGTATCA
The DNA here is from genome assembly GCA_031772625.1 of Pinus tabuliformis. Classification (NCBI taxonomy): domain Eukaryota; kingdom Viridiplantae; phylum Streptophyta; class Pinopsida; order Pinales; family Pinaceae; genus Pinus; species Pinus tabuliformis. Next base: position 161,461,946 of record CM062805.1, on the reverse strand, counting down.
TGTTTTGGCCTCCTTATTCTTTGTACAATGGTCTATCTCTCTATCTGTTTTGTTATTTAGATCTGTCAGTTAACACTGTTATGGCTGTCAGGTTATCATTATATGTATATGCATACTGATCTCCTTTTGTTATATGGATGGGATATATTGTGAATATTACCGCTACATTTCTATACTATACATGAGATTTTCATAATATACAGCTTTTTCTTCTGAAAAAAATTTGCTTCAGTAATTATAAATATGTAATTTCTAGTGATATAGAGTAGTTGATGGGCTTTTCGCCACAAAAAAAAGCTCTTACTGTTTAAATCTGATGTAGAATCAGTCCCCAAGATTGAAGACGTTTGACTTCATAGTGGCTAAAATCTATCAATGTTGCTATTTAGATTCCACAAAATTGTTTAATTTCGTGGACCACGGTTTCAATCTATAATTATAGCTAGCCTAGATATAATTTCATCTATTTCAATCAAGCTAGATTTTGGCCTTATATACTGAATAGAAAACTAAAACAATAACCTCCACCTGAGTAAATCCTATTAGAGAAAAGAAAGCTTATGTTAGAGTATGCAACACTACGAAACTTCTCGATGCCATTGTGAGGTCGAACATCTTCAATCTTATAGCCCAACAGAGTTTCGTATTGGGGATAATTACTATTAGACTTCTTTGTCCCACTATTTTTCTCCATTACAACATCTCGGCTTTCTGAAAAAAAAAAACAAGCCACATTATGAACAAGCCAAAATTATTGAGAATATGGCATTAAAATAACAATGATAATATAGAAAATTTTTGGAGTCATGCGTGGTAGATTTTATTATTGATGTTTTTGGCTAAGTATCACAACCTATTATCATCAGGAGATCAATATTGAGACATTTTAACATGTTTCTTCTCAAAGAATCTAATCTCATTCATCTTATCCCTTCCATGCATGGATAAGATCAACGTTCTTGTGTTTTTGAATAAGATTAACATTTTTGTGTTTTCACAGGTTTTCATTGGAGTGTTTTTGGAGTCTTGCATGGTAGATTTTTTTATCGATATTTTGGGCTAAGTATCACAACGCATCATGAGGACATCAATATTGAGACATTTTAAGTTTTAACATGTTTCTTCACAACACAAAACACATGCCACAAGGACTGAAACATAAATGGTAAGCCTTAGTAGTAGATAAAAGAAACCTTGGGAAACCATGAAAGCAATAAAAATGTAGCTGACACTAGGAACAAAGTCACCACAGAAGAAGAAGAAAAAAAAAAAAAAAAACTCACATTATGTGTGCAGAAACACAATTTAACAAAATAATTCTAACCTTAAATAAAAGAAAACAAAAAAAAATAAAAGGCATCCAAAATCCCTAGCTAGATCAAACCACAAATCACTTGAAAAATGCTCCCTAATAATAAAATATAACCCATCTATTGATTTAAAAGAATTATAACACATCCATTAAAAAATCATAAAATGATGGCGGAAAAACCTAAAAATCAAAAGGAAAGAAATAATAAAATTTAAAAAGTACTAAAAGAAATACCTTGCAAACAAATGAAAACATTGAAATGAAAAAATATTGCTCAATTAAGAAAACAATGATTCGATTCGATGAATCAAAACCCAAGTCTTCCTCTTCCATGTTTAGGGAAAGAAGAAAGGAAAAACATTGAATCAATAAATAAATTCACCTTTTACACAAAAATGTTACCAATAATGAAAACTCATCAACAAAAAGGCATATTTCAAATTCACATATCAAACTTTCATCAGAAATCCCAGACTTATCATAGAGGCAAAAAAAAGGGATATGCAAAAATCATTGAAGACATAAAAAGAATCTGAAAAACCTCTTACTGTTTAAATCCAATGTAGAATCAGTCCCCAAGATGCCACTCGTACAATTTCCACAATGAAATAAAAAATAATTATGTCATGAAAAATAATATGACCCAACAAAAACCAGTAAGAAAACCTTACGAAAATAACCAATAGACTCAATCTCCCCTTTGATTGAATTACAGAGGCAATCAATTACTTTGCACTGACATGGAACTCGAGAATATATATATATATATATATATATATATATATATATATATATATATATATATATATATATATATATATATATATATATGTATGGGGTCAGGGACGTTTAGGCAGACATAGGGACTGCTAATTTGTGGCTCACAAAGGATGTGAGTCAGTAGATGAGAGAGGTGTGAGGAGGGGTAGCATTAATTTCCGCCTACTCCATGCTGTGTGCATAAATGGATGTGAGAGATCCTTCAACACAATCATCCAGCTAGCTTGCAATAGGAAAGAAGTACATGACCAATCAAGTGATGATTTACCTAACACCAAGAGCTTGCGATCATGTATTTTGTCATTTTTGGTGAGAAAACTACCATGTAGAATAGTTTCCACAGGTGACATTATGACAAGCCCTAACCCTGATGGGACACAACTTGACATAGAGTATTAATAATGTTTTTGGAAAATAATAAACCATCAAAAATATGTTTTGTAAAATTCAACACACATGGCAAGAAACAATTATGTAAAACTTTTAAACATAAAAAATGGGCAAAATGCCCTATGGCAGGAATTTTTCCCCTCAAATTCAAACTCTAGCTCCTAGTACAATATTTGTCCTTTTTGGTCGGGCCAACATCATTTTTTCCGCTTGGACTACCATGCATCATTTTTTCTGATTGGACTACCATGTCAGTATAATATTAATATTATTTTTGGTTTCACTGAAAATATATTTTTCAAGGAATTTCCACTTTAATGAGGAATTCTGACCACAAATTGAAATAGTAGTCAAGTTGTTTATAACTATCTCCAAGGAATGAAAGATAGGGGGCAAGAAACAGAATATAAAAAATAATCAATGGTTGAAGAAAATGGCATCTTGAGAGATGAGATTAAATAATTAAAAGAAAAACTAAATAATAATTCGATCCTAAGTGACACAAAGAATAAACTAGATATCAAACCCATAAAAGAAGAAATGAACAAACTAATTAAAATAGATCTTGAGCGCCATAAAAGAGCCCTATACCTTATAATCGTTGGTATAAAAGAGTAGAATGAAAATGACACATTAGAAATAATAAAAGAACAACTGAAAACTAAGTCACAAATTCAAGCAACTTATTTAACTGAAGTAAAAAGAGTGGGAAAGATACTTGAGCATAAACATAGACTGATCTGTGTTAAGCTAACTTGTAATGACCATAAATTTGATATACTTAGTGAATCTCGATGCCTAAAAGAGTCAGGAATATTTATAAATGAGGATCTCATTCCGGAAGACCAAGTTGAACTTAGGAAAGAGGTTCAAAAGGTAAAGGAGGCAAGAAAAAAAGTAAAATGGGAAATCATTAGAAATAGGAAAGCCATTATTAGAGACATAGACCAAAATAAGAGTGATAAATAGGAATTGGGAACACTCTAAATCCTCTTCTAGAACTGTCATGATTTTCCATGGCATAAAGGTCCTATGTCAAATTAGATCTCGAGTGATATTGATCTTATTTTCTTAATTGAAACTTAGGAGCATGATGAATCTAAGTTCCCCCACATTGATGGACTCATTCTTTGGTCAACCTGGAACAACAAATCCTTTTGTAAAGGTTTTGGAGGAATAACTTGTTATATAAAAAATAAAATTTATTCTCACATTAAACTTATAAGATCGATCCTCTCAATCAGTATATTTGGATCAAATTTTCTAACTCTACCACCAATAGGATTTATCTTTTAAACTTTTTTTTTATCATATCAACTCTAGCTCCTATAAGAAAAACAACATGGATAAGACTTTCCTCTTCAACGCCTTAGAACAGAATATTCACAGCCTAAGGAATGAAGGTAATATCCTCTTGCTAGAGGACTTTAATGCTAGAACAACTACTTACCAAGATACTCTCCTAAATAATAACTCTCACCCTAATTCCCTTTGGCTAGATGAGGAATTTGACTTATGTAGTAGATTCAAAATAAATAACCGAGAACTTATTTGGTACCTAGCTAATTAAACTTTGTAGTTTCCAAGACTTGATAATTTGTAATAGAATCAATAGGTAGCAAACCTCTGGCCAAATGAATTGCATTCATGGGTGTGGAGGTAGTGTTATGGATTATGTGATATCTGATACCCATGTTCTCAATTGTATTCTAAATTTTGACCTCCTAAATTGCCATGAGCCTGATTCTAACCACAAACCTCTAACGTTAACTTTAAACATCGACTTTCACACTAGCTACATGCAAGAGAATTGTGAGAATTGTATGGTGTTTTTGGTTGCCTATGAGTCCCAAAAACACCTTCCTTGAAACGGGTTACTTCCTACAAGGAGAATACAAACAAATGAGTGATGTTAGTGATCAAATATGGGCTAAAAAAGCATTGAATGGAATGGAAGCAATGCATGAACAAAACTAAACTAATACTAAACTAAATAACATAAAACAAGATTTTAAAGAAAAAAAATCAATAAAGGGGTAAGAAAATGATCATCTTTATTGATTTCTAGTGGTGGAAGAGTTGCAAATAAAGTATCAAAGACAATTGAAACGTGTTGTTTGAGTAATGGTGTTCAATAACTCTCAACAAGGATTTCCCCTCCTCAATCTCTTTTTCAAGCTCTTTGTCTCTCAAAGAATCATAGAAAACTCTATATAATGTTTGAATTATCCTCACAATCCAGGTATCTTATATTGCTTTGGAGCAATTTTGGCAACATAACAATGCACAATTTCTTGTTTTTTGACTCTCCATACACTTGTACCTATAGAAAATTTGAACACTCCTTCCCTCCTTTGGCCCATAAATGAGATGAGTGCTACCATCCTCTTACCATTAAGGCTTCTTGGGGCTTAAGGCTCGAATGGTCAGCCCATCATGTCAAGAGATAAAATGCTTTTCAAGCAATTTTGTGTGTCAAGGTGTTGACTGGGCTTCTAGCGACTCTCACGACTATCGAAGGAAAAGTCGCGATGTAGTTAATTTTCATATTTGTAGCATATGAGAGGGTTGATTTTTTAAGTCAAACTTAGGAAATCTTTTAATTTTTTTCCTTTCATAATGTTTCTGGCTAAAAATGTAACCTTTGTATATGTCACTCAATCTAAGTGTCTTCTACTACGTACAGATGAGTGTACCATTTTCTCATAATAATAAGAGCCAAAGGCACATTTGTTTTGAAAAAATTAAAATGGATCTCTTCTTAAAGTATTTAAAAAGAGATTTAGATTTATTAACCTATAATGATAGCATTGATCACATTTACCACAATTTTACTACAACCTTTTGCACTACTATTAACAAGTTCTCTACTAAGGTGTCTTATAAAAAGAATAATAGAACTTCCAATCCTTGGTATGATGATGCTTGTAAAATTACTAGGAAAGTGGCTAGAGATACCCCTAATGAAACCATAAAACTTGAAAAATTAAATATGTAGAAAGCTCTTATCAAAAGGAAGAAAAAATCCTATATAAATAGGAGACAAGAGCCTCTTCTTCACCTTTCTAAAGTTGAGCCTAGAAAGTTTTGGAGGAATATTCTTGTTCATAAAAGGAAACAAAATAATTTGATCCCCTTAAAGAACTTGGATATCTATCTTAAGAATCTTTATTATTCCCCTAACACCCTGGGCACCATCTTGAACACTCCTACAAAGGAGGATATATTTTCTTTGGAAGACACAAAGATTGGGATTAAACAACTCGTTAATGAGAAAGAAGAGATATTGAAGGCTAAAAAGCTAAAATTATCAAAATGTGAAGGTTTTTCCTCATCCCTCATATACACAAACTCCTCAATTTGGCCATAAAACAAGGCTTCCCTAAGTATTGGACACAAAGCCTTATTGTGCCTATCTTTAAAAATGGAGATAAAAACATTCCCTCTAACTACATGACCATTATGATTAGCCACATTTTAGCCAAAAGTATATGGACTCATAATAGGAAAGAAGATTAGCCTTTGGCTTGAAAGCCATGGTAAAAGAGCTAAAGGGAAATATGAATTTAGGAGACATCACTCAACTATAGACCCTCTTGTTACTCTTCAGATCATTGCAAAAGAATGTTACAATAATACAACTAATCTCTTCTATTTTTTTGTTGACTTTAGAAAAGCTTTCAACACAGTTCTTCGGGATAAGCTATGGAAGAGGCTAGAAGAGATAATGGTTCCTCTCAAGTTGAGGTTTGTTGTGACTAGGCTATACGAAAATGTTATTGTCAAGCTTAGGACCACCAAGGATTGGTCAAAAGAAATTAAATGTAATATCGGAGTTAAGCAAGGGTATCCCCTATCCCATACCATTTTTGACATTTAGATTGATAAGCTAGAAGAGTGTTTGGAAGATACAAGATGTGATGGCCCCAGATTCACTGGTATGGTCATTACTCTTCTCCTTTATGTTGATGATACCATTCTTCTATCTAGGAGCCATGATAATCTCGACAAGTAGCTTACAATCCTCCAAGATTACTACTCCAAGATGGGTATGATTGTTAATACCGACAAGGCTAAGGTCATGACAGTTAAATCCAAAAATATCAACTATGATAATTTCATTTATGATAATAACTACTTGGAGAAATTTTCTTCATATAATTATATGGGAATCGACATTCATCATTAGCTCAACTAGAATTATAGCATTGAGAAAATAATAATTAGGGGCTAGCAAGCTTCTTATGGGTTTGAAAACAATTATAAGTTGAAATATCTTTGGGTATGGACTAAAAGAAAGTTCCCCTTTGAGACTCTCACCACCCATGTTGTTTTATATGGATGTGAGATTTGGGGTTATAGTATATCTAGAGAACCGTGGAGGAAGATTGAGCTGATCCAAAAGCAATTTATAACCTACAACCTCAAGATTAAAGAAAATAATCCTTACCCCATACTCTTGATTGAGGTTATCCTTTCCCCCATTGAAAGCATGGCTATGATTAGGTATCTCATGTATAAGAAGAAGCTATACAACATGGAATCCAAGAGGTTCCCCTAAATTTCTTCTAGCTCTAGCCAAAACCCCCACCTCCCACTCAAGTGAGGCTGGCATAAGGATGCTTAGTCCTTGCTAGACCATTGGGCAATAGAGGAGGATATAATCTTGGAGAATAAGGATAATATTAAAAATATCATTATTTCCAAATTTAAGCATAAGTTGTGGGATGATAAGGAGTTAGAGGGAAAAATGTAGCTAACGTAATATAAGGAGGTGATCAACCCCAATCTTGATAACTAGAATTATCTTTTTGACTTGACCAATACTAAGAAGAAAATGAATATTTCCAAGATAAGAAGTAATCCTCATGACCTTCATAGTGAAATCAGGTGTTGCTGAATTCCCAAAACACCTTGGGATGAAAGAATATGTCATCTTTGTGATACTAAGAGGGTTGAATATGAAAAGAACTTTCTCTTGGATTTCCCAAATTTTACTCATATCTATTCTAATTTTCAAAATCTTGGGAACAATACCAACCTTCTTGACTTGTTAGGTCATCAAAACTATGTCGATCTAAGAATGACCCTATTAGTCTTAGTGGATGTTAATCATCATCATCATCATTATCATTAAATTTTAAAATTTTATTATTTTTATTTTTATTTTAAATATGTATAAATTTAAATTAATTATTTATATTAATTTAAATATTCAAAAAAAATTATACAATTCTAAAATTTTGTTTATAATATTGATAAGAGATTCATTAACAATAATCAAACACATGATCCCGATAATTAATTCTTTAAATAATGAACTTGCATTTGTGCTAACATAAAATGGTGCATACATCAATATTGCAATACAATATTTATCTAAACATGAGTTACATGATAAATTTAATGTTGTGAAATAATACTCTAGGAAGATACACGATATGATGGAATACATAAATTTAATATGTCGAAAACAATTATTGTATGATGAACAATTAAGCATTGGAAACCATAACATCAACAAACAAGGGCTACATAGTAGCTAGTACCTGCCGCTTAACTTAAATAAAGCTTAATTAAATTTAAAAAACAATAAAGACATAAAATTTCATTACAAAAACAAAACAACTAATAAAATATTGTATTGTTAAAAGTCATCACCAAAAATTAAGAAATATGATTAACTAATATTATTTATATTAACATATATGCACTTTAATATGTGAGTGTTTTTTATATTTTTTATTAATATATATAATTTTTTATAATTAAAATTATTAAAATATGTTTTTAATATAATCCTAAGTCATCTTAAATTGAAAACATAGAGAAAAAATTAAAAGTCATGAAAATGGAAACAATAGAAAAAAGGAAAAAAAATAAATTAAATAAAAAGGAAATAAAACAAAAAACAAAAACTTAGTAACTAATAGAAATAGAAGTTACTAAACATCCCATAATAAGACCTCAACCAATCACCTTACAAAATAAATATGAATTAAAAAAAATATATGGTTATGATTTGGAATTTTTTTTTCACAATTTTTAATTACAAATGGTGTATAACAGTTTAGTATTAGCTTATTTTTTGTTGAAGAAGTTAGAAAATATATAATGAATAGTCAAATTTAATAGGAGTCATTTATGGGGAGGATCTCTTAATAGATTAGGATGCACCTCCATGGATGAAAGTTGCTTAACTTGTTTTGCATTGTATCTAAATGAGACTATGTTACAATCTGGAGGATTTATGTTTCATTTTATTGCTTTCACATCTGCAAGGACTGAAACAAGAATCAAATAGGCTTTCTAAGGAAGGTATTTAGTTGGATTAGGGGATATGGCACATTGAGGAAGTCATAAACGATGAACACTTCAGATTTTATCATAGACCTTATACAGATGAAAATCATTCTCATTTTTAGTTGAGTTTCTAGCAACTATTTATTTTCATATATAATATTGCCATACATATTATGGTACTCCTTTTGGAGCCTTTCAATTGAATATACAATTGGTTGTATATATGCAAAATGAAATTGTGTTTACCATATAAATTAAATTAAGCTCGAAAATAAATAATTAATAATAAATATAACTTTTTATCAGTTGCATAATTTCAATAACTAATAAATATAATAATGATATAAATATATTTATACATTTATACTCAATTTACCATTAATATATAACTACATATAAATTTCTTATATTATATATAAATGTATATAATATGGCCCAATTTTTCTATATAAAATTACAAGTTTTAACAAGGGCTACACAGTAGCTAGTACCTTAGCTTAAGTAAAGCTTAATTAAATTAAAAAAACAATAAAGAGATAAAATTTCATTACAAAAATAGAACAACTAATAAAATATTGTATTGTTGAAATTCATCACCAAAAATTAAGAAATATGATTAACTAATTATTTATATTATCATATATGCACTTTAATATGTGTGTGTTTTTTCTATTTTTTATTAATATATATAATTTTTTTTAATTAAAATTATTAAAATATGTTTTTAATATAATCATAAATCATCTTAAATTGAAAACCTAGAGAAAAAATTAAAAGTCATGAAAATGGAAACAATAGAAAAACGAAATAAATTAAAAACGAAATAAAACAAAAAACAAAATATTAGTAACTAATTGAAATAGAAGTTACTAAACATCCCATAATAATGATAATAAAACTTGAATTCCCAATGTTAAACTATGGATAAATAGCATCATTTTTTTGTCAAGACAAACTAATAGACATTCAAAACAAAACTATAAATATAATAATTAAAAATATATAATATTTATTTTCATCCATAAATAACGAGTGCATTTTAATCATTCTTCTAAAAACAAGTTAAACGATTGATACTTATTAAATAAAAAAATGGACATTGATTTTTATATACAAATGTGCATATCTATTTTTAATGTGACTTTTGACGATTTAATTAAACATATTTTTGCAATAATTGCATTTATATTTAATAATAATACAATTTAACTTGAATGATCATTTAAGCCAGCATGAGGTTCCTTTGGAAACTAATTTTTAAACTTTATAACCATATACAATTATTAAAGTGTTTTTCCAATTTTTAAACTTTATAACCATATACAATTATTAAAGTGATTTTTTGGAAACTAATTTTTAAACTTTATAATCATATAATATTATTGAGTAATTTTTGTATTCAGTTTTGTGATCCATAATGAATTAAGTAAAGTTGTTCGGTAGAAATTACATAAGAGAAATTTTTGGCCAATGCGTTTAGAACCAACAAGTGTGGTTCATCGTCAAGACCAAATAATGAACCACACTTGTTGGTTTGAAATGTGTCGGCCAAAAATTTCTCTTATGTGATTTATACCGAAAGACTTTGCTTAATTATTAAAGTAATAAAAATATAAAAAATAATTTTTTATATAACCAAAATTTATAAATTTACAATATACAAAATTAATGATTTATTAAATAATTTTTAAATACAAAAATATTAATTTATAACAAACCTAAAATTAAAATTAATCTATTTTATACTAAATCTTAACCCTCTTCCCTCTTCCTAGGTAACAGGTTATACTATAACAAGGGTTAAACTTCAACCTAAACTTCATGCAAGGGTGTAGAGCTAAATGTTATTTGTAATTATATAACTACTTTGTTATAATCTTAATCATGACCATCATGACATACCAAGTTACCTAAATACCAAGTTACCTGTAAATAGTATTTAGGTTGTAATGACTTTTTAGTATGACATAGAGCTAATATTTTCTAAGAGTTTCTTTTCTTTGAACATAAAAACATTTAATAAGAATAATAATAATAAAATATTATTACTTATTATGACTAGATTTTATCAAATTTTTACATTTAATCGAAAGTAGCAATCTTATTATCAAAAATAATAATAGACATTGAAAACGTATTACACCTTTATACCATAGATGGAAGGTCATCGCACATGAATATCATAAAGATGGATAAATAAATAGGTGGCTCACATAGACAACATAGGATAAAAACAAATGAGAAGATGAGAGGGCACCAAAACAAAAGGAGATGGAAACTCTTTTTACATGATAAGTCATCACAGAAACTCAGAGACAACATTCTATCAAGTATTGTCCATTACGAGCAGGGATTAGGAGGGCCGGAGCAAACTTCCACTCTAAGCCTTATGTCAATACAAGAAATGGACATTGACTTTTATAAACAAATTTGCAGATCTATTTTTAATGTTAGCATGACGTTTAAGGATTTAATTGATACCAATTAATTTATTCAATACAAGAAATGGGCATTGACTTTTATATACAAATGGACATTGATTTTTCTATACAAATTTGCAGATCTATTTTTAATGTTATCATGACGTTTAAGGATTTAATTGAGAATCTTTTTGTTTACATACAATGTTGTTATATATCAAACTCTTAAGAATGTAACAACAAAGTCAACGCCAAAAATCATTAGTACAATAGATGTTTTCCTACTCAAATAAAATAATTTTAATACATATTTATCAAATTATTCCTCAATATCTTTAAACATATTTTTTTAAGTAATTCTTTGTTGGGTGGTATCAATGAGTTATGGTTCACGTTTAACTTAGATTTTGTGGGTTTAGTGTAATAGAAAACCACATTATGGCTACCATGCCACAAATGCTTTTGACACTAACTAAGAGCACCACTAAAATCAAATTTGGAGTTAATGTAATAATGTGACAAACATTTCTAGTAGTAAATTTTTAATGTTAGCATGACGTTTAAGGATTTAATTGATACCGATTAATTTATTCAATACAAGAAATGGGCATTGACTTTTATATACAAATGGACATTGATTTTTCTACACAAATGTGCAGATCTATTTTTTATGTTATCACGTCGTTTAAGGATTTAATTGAGAATCCTTTTGCAATACTTGCATTTAACTTTAATGATAATACAATTTTACTTGAATGAATTAACCTCTGATAGCCAAAGCAAGTATTGGGTTTTTTTGGAAACTAAGTATTGGGTTTTTTGGGAAACCAATTAAGTATTTGGGTTTTTGGAAACCAATTCTTAAACTTTATAAAATTATTGAAGTAATAAAAGTATGAAAGGGAATATTTTATTATATAACCAAAACTTATAAATTATTGTATAAATTTACAATATATAAAATTGTGAGTTTGTTAAATAATTTTTAAATAAAAAAATGTTTAAATTTAAAATTATTAGTATTTTTAAAAATTTAACAAATTTAAAATTAAAATTAATCTATTTCATGTTAAATCTTTATACTCCTCCTAGGGAGTTGGTTAAACTTCACTTTGATGTAAGGGGTAGAGCTAAATGTTTTTTGTAACTATATGTTTTCTCTGTTACAATCTTAACAATGATAAGCATGAGATACCAAGTTACTTGTAAATACTATTTAGGTTATAACAACTTTTTGAGTATGGAGTAATGAGATGGAGCTAAATTTTTTTTAAGAATTTCTCTTCCTTGAACATAAAATATAGTAATGTCTTAAGGCTCCAAAAAATCTAATATGAGTGGTGGGAGTATAAGGTTATTGCTTATAGATCACTAACAAATTATTTTACATGATTAAATTTTGTTTACATACAATGTTGTTATATATCAAACTCTTAAGAATGTAACAACAAAATCTAGGCCAAAAATCATTAGTACTATAAATGTTTTCCTACTCAAATAAAATAATTTTAATACATATCTACCAAATTATTCTTCAATATCTTTAAACATCATGTTTCTATCGAGCATGCGGAGAAAACCAAACATCATGTTTGTATCGAGGAGGCCAGTGTTATTGCTAGAGTTTCGCAGTTCCATCACCGCAAATTTAGGGAAGCCCTTGAGATTGAAAAAAGGTTGAGCAATCTCAATCGAGAAGATGGCTGGAAGATCAGTAGTTGCTAGGTCCGAGCCCTCACTTCCTAGTCGTTCTTCACTTCCTCCCCTCCCTCTTTTTATGGCTTGTTCTATTTTTCTTATAAGTTAGTTTCCCCTTGTTATCCCCTCTCTCTTTTGCCTTTTTTTTTGATGGGTTGTTTATATAAATATTTAATAGCATTAGGTTTATGCTATATACTAATAATTTAACTTAATTTATATAAGGAAAATAATTTATTTAATATTGAAATCGTTCTATAAGAATTTGTTCTTATTGGTTTGGAATCTCTCCTCGCTAAAAGCCGTTGGAAATGCAATTGGGAAATTTTACTGCAAGTGCCCAGAAATAGAGGAATATGCCAGAACCACCTATGCACACATCTGTGTGGAAATGGACTTCAATGTGGGATTCCCAGCTGAAATAAACTTAACAAGTAAAGACTATGTGTGGAACCAAAAACTCGATTATGAAAGTGTCCTCTTCAGATGTCGATCCTGCTTTGAGACAGGCCATCTAGCCAAAAATTGCCCAAAAGCCTCACAGAAAAATTTTGCTAGAAAAAACCACCATGGATCTACATGGTGGGAAGGAGCACAAAAAGAACACTATGCTGTCATCAAAGAAGAATACTCTAGAGAAAACTCTAAATCACAAGAAATCGAGAAAGAAAGAAACAACTCTCAAGACAAGCAAGGAGAAAGCCCCACCCAACAACAAAAAAGTGAACTTGACAACCCCTCAAGCATCAACAGTTATGAGGATTTGAATACCGCACAAAATAAATCTTCATTTAACAACAAAGTAGATCTCCTAGACCAAACTTCTTCTCCGACTATCTTCGAAAGGACGAATACAATAGATCGCAAAGCTAAGACACCAATGTCCCAAGAACCAGAAGAGATGAAGGAGATAAAAGATAAAGGAAGTTGGAAGATCGTAGAGAAAAAAAAGAAAGCTACAGCATCAATCTAGTGCTCATATCAAATGTCTCCATTAATCTAATTAAGTCTAAACATACACTCAATTTGTTAGCAATTACATTGGCCCTCAATTGATAACTATGACAACTAATGGCTAGAATCTAGTGGCACATTTTGCTCCCTAAAATAGTAATGTAATTATTGAGGTAAGAGTATTTTTTGAGACATGAGAAGTGGGCCCTATCACATTGTTTGGTGGTAATGAAGACATCACAGTTGAAACTCCCAAGGTAGATGGTGACAAGAGACTCATTTGCCCCATGGTAGGTACACCACTCTCACTATACTTTTGATGAGAGACAAGGAAAAGGGTTATATTAAACAAGCACTCAAGTGTACAATTACAAAAAATAATGTTACCAACTTAATGAGAATTGTAACCGCAAAATGAGAACTCTAGCCCAAAAAAACCCTATTTTGTGCAAAAAAAATGAAAAACACTATGAAATTGAAAAGTGGTGATGTTGCGAGATAAAAAAATAAATGGTTCACGCCTCCATAGTAGTACTTGAGAACAACAGAACAACAACACTGCAGATGTCTTGATTTCTAGTGGAAGGGACTTTCTAGTGGGACTGTTTCTCGATGGCAGAGCTCTGCAACTGATTATGGTTCTGAAGTTGGGTACCATGGCAGGATGCGTAGGGGGGAGTGTTGGTCCCTCCTACAGTCAAATAGTGACAGATAGAAGCAAGGATGATGGAAGGCAGCATTTCAAGAAACCTCTGGAAAAGGCAAGAGAGGCAAGTAACTAAGAAAAAGTGGGAAGAAATAGACCTCATGAACAGGAAGGGGATAATCAGGGAGCTAGTAAGGAGAAGGAGATAGGAGGCAGCGATCAAAAAACTACTTCTCTAAGGACATTTGGGGTATGCAAACCTAAGTCACACATCATTCCCTCGGTCATCTTAAGCGACCTAGCACTGCAAGTGCATATGGGTCACATGGCAGAATATGTGGTCATATGCAAGTTCATGGGGATATGGCCGACGGAGAGGGCGCTGCACATATGGATAAGGAGCCACTGGAAACCAAAAGGGGAAATAAATCTTCATCTTGGATCCAAGGGTTTCTTCATGGTGGTGTTCACAATCCTAGATGATAAAGATAGAGTGTTCGAAGGAGGACCTTATTTCTACGCTGCTGCAGGCCTCTACATGTGGCCATGGATGATGAACTTTGTCCCAGAATGCAAAACATTCACATTGGTACCGGTATGGATTAGACTATACTCCCTTCCTCTAGATTATTGGCTACCAGAATCTCTGAAAACAATAGGCAACAAATTGGGGCATTTTCTAAAAATCTCAGATTCAACTCTGAAAGGAAAATACACCTCCTTCGCCAGGATATGTGTGGAAATGGACTTATCTGGAGCACTTCCGGACGCGATAATTTTACAAGTATATGATGAAGAATGGGTGCAGGCGGTGGACTATGAGCACATCCCATTTAGGTGCCACAAATGCCATGAACATGGGCATCTATACAGAGATTGCCCAATAAACAATTTGGAGAGAAATGTGAAAACCACCACGGATAAAAATCTCGAGGGTTTCACGAAGGTTGGGGGAAAAGGGAAAGGCAGGAAGCGGCCACAAAATAATATCAATGAGGAAAAACAACTGAGCCACAATAGTTTTAAGATCCTAGAAGAAGAAGATGGAAACAAAGATACAAACCAGGAAACAAAGAACATTATCACTGAGAAGGAAAGGGATGTTAACATGGAAGATAGCATAGAAAACAGCCAACAAAAGGATGATCTGCCAAGCACTATGGAAATGAGTAGGGACCATGAGATGACTCCAAGGGAGGCTGGAATGGAGGACCAAGAACTGCAAGAGATTCTAGAAAGGGAAAATCTAGATCTAGAGAAATTTCTAGAACAAGGAATGACCAAAGGAGTGGACTCCCTCCCAAAAGAGGAATTTAATAGGGTTCAACAGCTCTTCCTATGGAGATCACAATCGAAGGGCTCTGGAGTTAAAAGAAATTATGAAAGCTAGGAACATAGAGGGGTCAAAATGATGGAGGAGACACAAATACAATCCCCCAAGAACCAAGGCAGGAAAAGAGGAAGAAAATGATAGAATGAGCTGTTGAACGAATGTGGGAAACTCTTGATTAACTCAGGTAAGATGAAATATCTCACAATTTATTCCTTTACAAACCTTTCTTAATGAAGCTCGCAGCTTGGAATATTAGAAGTGGAAATAAAAGGAAACAAAGAAATCTTAGTAATAGAATAAAAGAAGAAAAACCAGATATGATTTTTATTTAGGAGACAAAATGTTCGATAGACAAGATCAGAGAAATACATAATAAATGGCTAATCAAGTATGAGTATCTAGAGGTTAAATAAAATAACTCGGCGGGGCAGATTCTCACGCTCTGGGATCCCCAGAAATTTGGGATCCTGGATGCTGAAGCGTCCAGAAATTATCTTTCTTTGGTATGTCAACCTTTAGGTGATCAGGAGATATATATGATCACAAATGTCTATGGACCTCAAAAGCAAGAAGACAAACTCAAGCTCCTCACCTCCCTTGAGGAACTAAGAGCAAGACACCCTAATATGCCCTGGATCATTGTAGGAGACTTCAATATGATAAGATCTCTTACAGAGAAGAAAGGCGGTATCAGACAGCTAGGTAGAGACACCATTGCTTTCCAAAAATTCATAATGAACACGGGGTTAGTGCACACTGAAACAATAAATGGCACATTCACCTGGAACAACAAGAGGGGAGGGGCTTCACAAGTCGCGTCTAAACAAATAGATTTATGATTTCAAAGGACCTCTTTCTTTCAGGCCCTACCAAGTCAGCTTCTATTCTTCCCTTTGGATGTTCGGACCATTGGCCTGTACAGCTTGAAGCCACTTTTATGGGTACACCAAGAAACAAACCATTTAGGTTTGAAAATGCTTGGCTCTCTCACCTTGAATTCACTAGCAATATTGAAAAATGGTGGAAGGAAGATCTGAACATTCAGGGCACTAGAATGTTTTTGCTCCAACAAAAACTTAAACACATCAAATCCAAGCTTAAAGATTGGAACAAAAATGGATTTGGTAATATTTTCAAAGCCAAAAGAGAAGAAGAGCAAAAACTCCAGGAGATTAATCAAATCATTATCACATAGGGTTTTACTGTGGAGCGGAAAAATCTTGTTGACTCTATGTAGGAAGAATGGGAAGATCGATGTCTGCAAGAGGACATTTTCTCGAGACAGAAATTGAGGGTGTAGTGGATTAGAGACGGAGAAAGAAACATGATGTTCATTCATAAATCCACCATGAATCAAAGTGCTCACAACAGAATCACAAAGCTAAAAGATTCTCAAGGGATAAAACTCGTCTCCCACAAAGATATGGAATTTTTCCTTTTTCAACACTTCCTTAATATAGCAGATGAGTCTCTGGTGGATAGATCCAGGTTCATCAACCATTTCACTCAGCACATCCCTCAGCTAGTCACCAGAGAGGACAACCACAACCTTAATAGGCCAGTGCCAGAAGAGGAGGTTAGTGAAGTGATCAATGAAATGCAGAATGGAAAAGCTCCGGCCCCAGATGGGTTCAATGTCGACTTCTTCAAATCCCGCTAGAAAACATTCGAACAGGATATCCTTGAGGTGGTGGAAGACTCAAGAAGATCCAAAAAGGTTCTGAAGGCTCTTAATGCTTCCTTCATAGCTTTGATCCCAAAACAGGAAGAAACCATGACTCCGAAGGGTTTCAAACCCATAGCTTTATGTAATGTGGTGTATAAAATTATTTCCAAGGTGATGGCCAATAAACTCAAGCCCCTTTTACCATCTCTCATCTCAGAGGAGCAAACGGGTTATGTGGAAGGAAGACAAATCCTTAATAACACCATCCAAGCTCATGAGGTGGTACACTCTCTAAAAAGCAACAAACAAGCTGGTATGATCATTCAGCTAGACCTAGCGAAAGCTTATGAAAATCTAAGTTGGTCTTATATAAAGGTAGTTCTAAGAGCTTATGGCTTCAACCAAAAATGGATGAGATGGATTATGGCACTAGTTACCACGACCATTTTTTCCATCCTGCTCAATGGCGCTCATTCAAGAACCTTCACACCCTCCAAAGGTCTCAGACAAGGGGATCCACTTTCACCCTTCATCTTTGTTGTCATGATGGAAGGGCTAGGCAGAGCGATTAAAATGGAAAATGCTGCAAGAAGAATCCAGGGTATCAAACTCACCTTGGATGGAGTGGCAAATATTCATCAACAATTTGTGGATGACACAATGCTATAGGGCATAACCACAGTCAAGGAAGCCAAAGCGATCAAAAAAATCTTAAATGACTTTGCTATGGTAGCTGGCACAGAGGTAAGCCTCAACAAATCAAAAGTTTTTTTCTTTAACACTAACATTGCTATTCAGAGAAACATCACCAGAATTCTTGGGTTTCAAAGGGACCAGTTACCTTCCAAGTATCAGGGCATACCTCTTACTGATAAACCTCTAAGCAAGGGTATGTGGGGGCCAATTTTGAATAAAATTCAGGACAAGATTAGGAAACGGACATGAAGGTGCTTAAATCTGGTGGGACGCCTTTTGCTCACACAAGCTGTCTTGCTGGCGATTCCCATTTTCATGTTTTCAGCTCTCCCTGCTCCCAAAGGAATTATGCAATATATCAAGAGCATTCAACCGGATTTTCTATGGGGCAGAGGAGAAGAGGAAAAAAATGGGCTTTAGTAGCTTGGGACAAAATCTACAAACCCAAGAGCCATGGTGGTTTGGGGCTTCATGACCCTGTAACCCGCAGTAGAGTTTCGGGAGCTAAACTTTGGTGGAGGTGACTCAAGGAATTGGAAACCCCTTGGGAAAAGCTATGGAAACAAAAATATGCAAAGAACTGGTAGGAGAAGGATCATATTCAAATGTTAGGGCATATTAAGGGATCCCACATTTGGAACCTTGCTTGGGAAAATAAAGGTATTGTCCAGCAACATAGTTTCTGGGAGATTCGAGCTGGAAACCTGGCATGGTTTTGGGAGGATAACTGGCAATAGGAACCCAATCTATAGAAGGATGAATTAGCAGCACTCAATAATGACACTAACAACAAAGGTCTGCTTATGGTAAATGACTTCTGCGATCATGCAAGGAACAACGGTAAATGGAGAATATGGAAGGATTTAGGTCACAATGAAGAGAGCCCTTTGAAGACCCAGGCAGACTTTCTTGCTCAGGATTTAGAGCAAAGGAAGATTTTGGTATCCTCCTTATCAGACCAACTAAGATGGGGAAGGAACACTGAAGGAAACTTCAGCCTCAAAAGAGCTAAATGAATAGCAACAGGGTTTAACTACCAAAACCCTAATCAAGTTTGGAAGAACCTTTGGCAGAAACCCTACTGGATGAAAATAAAATTGTTCATTTTGCTAGTTCAACAAAATAAAATTTTGACCTGGGAGAATCTCCTAAAAAGGGGTTTTATTGGACCATCCAAATGCTACCTATGTGGCTTAAATGAGGAGTCAATGGACCACCTACTCAACAACTTCCCTTTCACCTCCACTGTGTGGGAGTGGGTGGCCTTAGTATTTAGGCATACTGATAGGGATAGACTCAGCATTACCAACACTATGCAGAATTGGAGGAAAAACTTCTCTAGAAATGAAATCATCAACAAAGCTTGGACTCTAGTTCCAGGCTTTGTCATCTGGGATGTGTGGAAAGAACGTAATAGTAGGATCTTCAAGAACAAAGCAAGCCCAACCCAGTGCATAATTAAACAAATTTTAAGGCAGCTCAAAGACACAGTTAGAAGTTTGTCATGGAAACTTCCTAAGAACCCTCCTCTGCCCTAGGATGCTTGTATACTAATCCATTTGGGCCTCCAGTCAATAGTTCCATAGGACATAAATAAGAGTGTGAGCCAAATAAATGCAGATATGAATTTTTGGAAGCCTCCTCAACATGGCTTTTTAAAAGCTAATATAGACGGAGCGTCAAAGGGCAACCCAGAGTTAGCTAGTTTTGGGGGCGTTATAAGAGATGAGTAGGGATGCATAAAGGAGATCTTTCATAGTCACCTGGGGAGGGCCACTAATAATATGGTGGAACTCATGGCCCTAGAGCAGTGCTTGGAAATCCTAGTGGATTCAAATTTACACAATGTCATCATTGAAGCTGACTCGGAATTGATCATCAGAACGGTCAAGAAAATGTGTAATGGAACGACACCCAAAAAGTGTCGAGACATTGGATGTTATCATAGGTCTTTCACTGGATACATACCCACCTGCAAACCTTAAGAACCGTAAACTTTGTTCATGTGAAAAGAAAAGAAATTAGATTGGTTGATCGTCTGGAAAATGAAGGAGTGATTAGCAAGGAAGGCTGCACTAGGCAATTCTGGGAGGCGATGCCCCCAGGCAAACTATATGATGATTGACTCTATCAGGTTGGAGAAGACATGGAACTTTTCCAGATCTTCAGCAGGGAGAAGGAGGAAGACTAGAAAAAGGTAAAGAGTAAGGAGGTCCTTGGGCTGTGTTATCTCCCAAGGAAAAAAGATCCGATGAAGAAAAGTGGATTTACAGTTCCTTTTGGATTAGCGGCTGTGGTGTGGCTTAGTTTAAGCTGTTTCACGAGGAGCTCAAAAGGGGATAGCAAGTTCAGTCATAATTCAGGTAGTTCAGGGTTAAAGGGTCTAGGTTGGTGGATCTCGGTTGAGATAGATCTATGGTGCTCCAGCAAGGAAGGTACCTGATAGTTAACGAGGAGAGGCGGGTTGGGGAACCCACAAGTGGATTTTGGGCATAGGAAAGGTCGTAAATGGTAATTCCCTATTGGCTCTGATTCCACACACACAGTGACACGTAATAGCGAGACGAAAGAAGGAAACCGCTTTTCGGGCGGATTTGGAGGGCGCAAGTTCATTGGCCGAAATACGGGTGAGCCGTTAGATCTGGTGGAGCGAGATCGACGGTTGACAGATGAGGAGCAAGTTTCAAATTCGGGAAGTGTTGTGACTGTTGGATCTTGAATAGATCAACAATAAGGAAGTGCCAACGTATCTTTAGAAGGGTGGATTTCAAACTTTATTACACTGTGGTTTGTATTACCGTCGAGTCCGGTTTATTGTTATATTTTGTGCTAGTGGGCAGGCCGAAATCTTGGCGGACTGTTGGATATTTTGGACTTTGATTGAAGGTGCTGATCGGGTGTCTACGCAGTCTGTTTGAAACTTTGGCTCATGCACATTTTTGTGTGTTGTAAACTGAAAGATTCTTGCTTTCGAGTGTTGGGAGTCTTAGGTAGTGTGGCTAAAAGTAGTTGTAACTTTGAGAATCGTTGTTTGATTTTGTGGTTTTGTTGACTCTAATGGTGGTAAACCAGCATCGGGCTTGTCTGGTGTTGGTTTTGCACTGGTAAATACTTGTAGCATATGTAATGTACTTTTTACGGTTAATAGAAGGATTCACTCTTACTTGACCCAAAAAAAAGAAAAGTGGTGATGTTGCATCACCCTTTTCTAGGGTTAAAATTTCAACATTTTTCAGTCATGGCATTCAAAAGAAAAACCATGATCATGGAAAACCTTAAAATTCTAACAATTTTCAACCATGGCATTAAAGATCAAATAACATGACTCCAAATAACTTTAAAATTCTAACATTTTTCAAACATAGAATTAAAACCAAATATCATGAGTACAATTTTTTTTATAATTTCAACATTTTCCAACCATGGCATTATAAACCAAATATCATGAGTACAAAAAACACCTTAAAATTTCAACATTTTCCAACCATTATAATTAGATTTGGCTAATCTGGTATACGAGATGTGGTAGTCTAAAAATACTACTTTTTTTCCCTGAAAATGACAGGAATTCTGGTAAGATTTTGATAAAATTTGGTAGGGATTTTTGTAAATCTAGGTTACAGTTGCTAAACTTCAAGTCTTTAGGTGCCCCATAAGTTTTTGATGGTGCTAAATTAAATTTTCATCATCAAAAACATGATTCAAACACAACTACTACAAGAATTTTTGAAATTTTTTTTGCTCAGATTCTAGCCACTTTTTAATTATCTAGATAACTCATCCACTCAATATCCTTCTTCATAAAAGACCTATATAGACATAAACAAAATAGAGTACCTTGTGCGATGAGATATTTATTATATTGATTTCAATGAGAATTTATTGTGATGTTCTAAAACAATTAGTGAGTTGTGAAATCGTCTTGTGTGTGACCCTTTTTAACAACCCTATCGATCCAATTGGATAAACAATGAATTTGACGGTCATTTGACTTGTTATAGGACAATTTGACCATATATGACGTTTTAAATTTTTGAATGACCGTTTTTCTAGATGGATTTGGAAACGTGGAAAAAGTATTTTTGACAGTTAATGGTTTTTTTTTTTATAATAATGAAAACGTCCTTAATACCCATTCTATTTTACAAATATTTTATTTTCTGGTCTATTTTTATGAAAATGTCTTTAACACTCATTCTCTTCTGCAAATTCCAACAATTGGGTGTGAATATAAATGAACACTCAAGCCTGAAACCTTTTGAGGTCACATTAATATCATATAAATAAGTGGCTCACATACACAAAATAGGATAAGAACAAATGAGAGAGGATGAGAGGGCAGAACCGCAGTGGGACCAAAACACAAGAGATAAGAAACTTTCTTTACAAGATAAAGTTATGACAGAAACTCAGACGGCATTCTAACTTGTATTATTATCCATTACGAGCAGGGATCAGGAGGGCCGGAGCAAACTTCCAATCTAAGCAACATACCAATAATCAGCAAACTTCCAATCTAAGCAACATACTAATAATCAAGGCATTGGCGGATGACAGCAACGATCTGGACACATTTGCGGGCAGCATGGCTGTGTGGGTTGCCCGCAACGTTGCCACGGGTGCCCAAGAGTTTTCGCAAGGGTTGAGATTGTTCGATGAGAAGCAGTAATCGGTGCAGCTGTCAGAAGAAAGAGCATTCCAATCATCAACATAGGACTGTCTCCAATTCTAAATTTCTGCATTCTGACAATATTAAAACACCAACGCAACATTGAAGTTGAAGTAATGACTAATGTGTGTGCCTAAGAAAGGATTTAACTGCAGGAAATTTGTCAGTCTTGTTATCCTGTTCTTTCATACCTGGTGGTGTGTGTGTACTGAAGGATCGAGGAGAACCAGTGATCCGGGTAGCTGCTAGAAGAAACAGCATTCCAATCATCAACATATGGCCGCCTCCAATCCTAAATTTCTGCATTCTCGCAATGATAAAATAACGACACCCCAATCCTCGTAGAACCCAGAAAATGAATTACTCTCTCACAATGTCATCCATATAAATAACAACAGTTGCTTGGCACCGGCAGTGATCGAAATTTGAACGCGTCTCAGCATTTGGTCCTCCTTGGATGCTGTACTACATAGTTGCAATTTTCCAACGCCGGCCTTGGACTATGAATAGAAATGGAATAAATGTTGCAGATTGTCTGCCCTCCCACTACAAGATTTATCCTTTTTGGTCCGTCCAACATCATTTTTTTCCGGTTTGAATTGCCCTGTCAATATAATATTAATATTAATATGATTGTGTTCATTGAACATCACTTATTAACGAGGAATTTGGTCAGGAAAATGAATCAGTAGTAATGTTTTGAATTGCCATGTCAATATAATATTAATATTAATATAATTGTGTTCATTGAACATCACTTATTCCAGCAACTTGCCCTTTAATGAGAAATTTGGTAGAAAAATGAATCGGTTTTAATGTTTTTTAAACATGTATTTCTTTTGAGCATGAAAAAACAGTTTGTTTTATATTATGATTATATATATATATATATATATATATATATATATATATATATATATTTTTTTTGTGAACAGATAGTCTTCTTAAATCCAGTGAGATCCACAATTTGACTATAGAGAGGAGTAAATACTCTTCATACAAATATTTGAAATTGTATGTTAATATAAAATTGAGACTATGAATCTATATACGCTCTGCCCCATCCACAATTTATCACAGATTCACATTATGGGAATCTATAAGACTAAAATGCATCTCGGATCATTTACATGTTCTATATATAACCATAGTTACCAAATTCTAATTCGAATTTGATTCGATACGGAAAAAATTCTACCAAATTCTAATTCGAATTTGATTCGATAGGGAAAAAAATCGTCTATCTAAAATTCAATATGGAAAAAATTCGAGAATATACATTTATGATTAATATATTGTTTATTTTTTCTTTTTAAATTTAAAAAAAAATTGAACTAAATGATCATTATATTCAAAATTTAAAAAAAAAATCATTAATTCTCTCTTATATTAAAAAATTCAAAGAAAATTCATTATATCTTTCTCTTATAAAGATACTCTTTGTTATTTTCTCTTATAAAGATCCAAAAATAATGAAAAAAAAAATTATCAAATTTATTAAAATTGCAAAGTGAGAAACTTAAGTAAGTAAAATCTTATAACATAAATAACAAAATTGCAAATCTGAATTTCAAGGTAAAGAATAAGACACGGGATATTAAAAGTAAATTTGAAGTGATCTCCACATACTACTGAAATTATGTTAGTAAATTTGAAGTGGTCTCCACACACCACTGAATTTATGTTTTAATCACTATTCTTATCATATCAAATTTATTTGACAATAAATGTGGATAAAGATTATCCTTTATATGGACAGGAAAAAAATCCCTCCTAATAGACTGGTCCTCTTTTTTCCCGTGGACCTAATGCTATAGTAATTGCTATCATCTAAAAAGTTAAAAAACCGAAAAATAAGTTCAATTTTTATAATTTTTTTAAATATAAATCTGATTCTTCTCTACAATATTTAAAAAAAAAACTTATATTTTTTAATAAGAAACTTATCGTAATTTAAATATAATTTTTTTAATATAAAATTTCTATAATTTTTTTAATATAAAAACTATAAATTTTCATTTTTAATTTTTAATTAAAAATTTACCATTTTTTAACAATAAATTTTAAATATAAAATTTTACCTACTTTACGTAGGTTACAACCAAGTACTGCTTTATGAACCGTGCTAGAAAGCATAATGAGTCTTAAATCCACTATTCGTCTCCATTAACAACTATTCATTTTCATTTTCTGCAACCATCACAATCACAATTACCAATAAAGCATGATGAGTCTTAAATCCACAATTCGTCTCCAATAGCAACACTATTCATTTTCTTTCCTATTTTTTAATAAACTTACCATTATGTAGCTGCAATTTTTTAATATAAAATTTCAATAATCTTTTTAATATGGTAACATTGTTTTTCTGTTTTTTAATATAAAACTTATCATAAACCAAACATGTCCGTATTGTATGAAGTTTACCTTATTTTTCCACGAATCCAATAGTACCAGCAAATTTTAGAATTTTTCGGCCTAATACAGCCGAATTTGATAACTACGTATATAACTACATTAAAGTAGTCTTTCTTCTGTCTTTTCTATACAAAACCAAATACAAATATTGTACAAAATTTAATAAAAAAAGATACAAAGATTTTCAAGGAACTTATCTGGGTTGATGTTCTTCATTTTTGTGATGGTCTTCAGTACTCTATCCCGACAACTTGACATTTTCTACTTTTGTCTCATCTGATCATATTTTTATTAGGATATGCATACCTTCTTCTATGGCTAGTAATCCTTTCTTTCACAATTCATCCACGATCTTGTTGTGTGCCCTGCTAATATGCTGAATGGAAGGTTGATGAAGAGTATTCCATAGGCTTTGTATATGCCTTAGCTAGCCTTGTAGGGAATTTTGCTGGATATTATTCTTCCCCATAATATGATCTATCATACATTTGGAATCCCCATAAATTTGTATTCGAGGGATATCCAAATATTTGATAAACCATAGTAATCCCCATAAAGCTATTGCTTCTACTTTCATACTTGTTCCCTCTCCCACATTCTAGTGAATCCGTAACTCTTGTTCTTTTGATAGCTTTATCCAAATTCTGCACCCACATCTCCCTCCTTGGGCTGCCCCATAAAAAAACCACGTCAGGTAATTGGTGACCTGTACCCTCCCCTTTTCTGCCTTCCTTTTTTGCTTATTGTCGTCGTTCTAATCTGATATAACCCACTGTTCTATGAGTTCATAGATTACATTTTCTCCCCATCTATTGGATCCAAAAATCAATTGATTTCGACCTTTCCAGATTTCCCAGAAGACGACCAAAGTGAGCAATCGCCTACTTTTGCTTTGAGTACTCCACCATTTTAAACATTCCTCAATTGTATTAAATTGTATGAATGGAATCTGCAACTTGGTGGTGAAGTGTTTCCAGATGTTTACAGATCTAGGACAATTTAAGAATAAATGCCCATTATCCTCATCATTATTCCTACACAAGACATATCCCAGGACCATGATGATTCTTCTTTTGTAAGTTTGCCCATGTAAGATTCTTATTTTGCCAAGTTAGCCAAAGGAAAATGATAATTTTTATAGGAATATTAATTTGCCAAAACTTGTGAAACCAACAATATTCCACATTCTGTAGCTCCTTTAGGCATAATTTGAGATAGCAGTCCGCCACCTCGATCTCTCCTGTTTTCTTCTTTTTACCAGCGCATGTGATGCAATCCCCTTTGCTGTCATAACATATCCCTACCTCTTTTAGTGATTTAACAAGTTGTAGCCAATCCACTTTGTATTGTCCATTAAGGTTCAGTTGGGTGGAGTCAAGCCAGATTGGAATGCTACCATTCTAGTCACTGATTAGCTAGCTCAAGATGAAAATGCCTTTTCTGTTCAGATGGTTTATTAGTTCCATTGTCCCAAGTGGAACCTCACCTGCTCCTATAATGCAGTCTTTTCCCAACATAATACTATTACCTAATCCAAAAAACCACGAGATGTTCTCGAGGAGGATTTGCTTGACCCTGTTAAAACTGTTCCATATCTGTGAACCACATTTTTTTCCAATTGCTCCTTGTCTCAACCAGAAGGAAAAATCCTTATTCTTCATGTATTTGAACCAGATCACCTTTCCCCATATGCCTTTATTGTTGATGCCCCTCCATAAAGATTTTAAAATTAGTGCCCATCCAAAAAAATTTAGATTTAGAACACCCCATCCACCCAATATTTTTGGTATAATGATCTTCTCTAGCTTGACCAAGTGATATTTACAACTCCTTCTAGCACCAGACCAAATATAGCTTGCCATTACTCGGTTCAGTAGATTTATAATCATTTGTGGAATGTGGAACAAGTGCGCCCAATAAATCCCCAGTTGTGTAAGAACTAATTGTGTGAGGATGATACGTCCTCCCATTGATAAACATCTGTATTCCCATCCCTTAATATTGGAGTAGAATCTTTCCACCAGCCACAACCAATCAACATTTTTGTAGCATCCTGGTTTTAGACGATACCCCAGATATTTCATACCATTATCTAAATTTTCTTCATTTACCCCAAAGAACCTCTGGATATATATGATATCATCCTGGTTACATGATCCATATAAAATGATGGATTTTTGTTCATTTTGTACAAGACCCGTGGCCTTCCCAAACTTTTTTAAGATTAATGAAAGTGAATACCATTTAAATTTGTTTATCATACCCATCATCAAGATATCATCAACAAAAAATCTATGAGAGACAATGACACAGCTGCTGATTTTGAACGCTTCAAATTCACCTGTGGTCACAGCTTTTCTGATTTTCAAACTTAGTCCATCCATCACCAGTATAAAAAGAAGGGGGGATAAGGCACATCCTTGTCTAAGTCCCCTACTCGCAGCAAAAAATTTGGATGGGTATCCATTGATTATTACTGCATAACGAACTATAGACACACATCCCATGATCCATTCAACCATATTTGAGTTTATTCCTACTTTTTGCAAAACCAGTCTTAGGTAACCCGAATCTAAGTAGTCATAAGATTTTTTTAGATCTACCTTCATTACTGCTGCATTCATCTTTTTTGACTTGATACTGTGCATACATTCTTGTGCAACAACCACTGCATCATGGATTATTTTGTTATTTAGAAAACCATATTTCTTAGGTGAGATGAATTTAGATAAGGATGTTTTTAATATGTTGGCAATTATCTTAGATATAATCTTGTATGTTAGATTGCATAGTGATATTGGACGATAATCAACAAAGGTTTCCGCCTCTGATTTCTTTGGAATAAGGGAGATATAGGTTGAGTTTAGATGAGGATGTATGAAGCCTTTCGTCATTGATTCCTCAACTATCTATAACAGGTCCTCTTGGAAGATGTCTATGAAGTGGGAAAAAATTCTACTGTCCATCCATCTGGACACTGGATTTTGTCTCCTTTCATTGATTTAATAGTCTGGTTCAGTTCTTCCTCCTTTACCTCCTTAAACAACTCCACATTTTCCTCATCATTAAACATTATAGGATATTCATCAACTGCCCATATATGTGATTCTGCATCCTCCACTTCCAGTCTATTATATGCTTTTTTAAATTATGAAACCGCCAAGGCTGTAATTTCCGATTGCTTGTTATAACAGTTTCCTTAACCATCATTCATCTTCCAAATTGTATTTTGTTTCCTTCTACAATTGGCAAAGCGATGAAAGAACTTGGTATTTTTATCCCCTTCCTTAATCCATATAGCTCTGCTTTTCAATCTCCAAGTCGTCTCTCTAACTTGAAGAATTTTTCTTTTTTTCTAGTTCAAGAGCATGTATTCTCTCCCTTACTTTGGCAGGAAGGCAGTGGGTGGCCATTTGATTGTGCAGGTATTTTAATTCCTCCTCAATGACTGACAATTCCCTTCTCAGGTTCTCCTTCTTCTTCCATTCCCATGTTTTTACCTTTGCTTTAAGAACTCGAAGCCTATTCATAAAGCTTTCAGTACACGAGAGGTATTCCTCTGTATTTCTTCTTTCCTTCCAGAATAATCGGATAAGAGAATCAAAATTTAAGTCTTCTAGCCAAACTCTATTGAACTTGAAAGGCATTTCAACTCTTGTATCAGTGTTGCACTAGAAAAGAGTGATTGGGTGATGGTCTGATACATAGTTTTCAATAATAAAAGATCTTACATCGCCCATCTTATCCACCATATTTTCTTGGACGAGGAATCTATCAAGTCTCTTTGCTATATATCTATTTCCACTTCTTCCATTATCCCAAGTGGGAGCATTTTTAGGTGGGAAAACATCTATTAAGCTGTGGGAGAAAATAATTTCTCTTAGCTTCTGTGCCATCTTGTCTACCACCCTAGAATGTCCCCACATCTCCTCTTTGCCTAAGGTACAGTTAAGATCTCCAGCCAAAATTAGAGAGGGTGAGTGAAGGATCCCATTTGCCTCAATTGTTTCCCAAAAACCTTCCCACTCTTTGTATGGAGCATACACATTGAGAATATGCAATCTTCCCGGGATACCTCTGATGTAACCAGCCAGAAAAATACCCACCGAGCATGAAAATGCCTTCAATTTTGCCCACCTTGGGTCCCAAAAAACAGCAAGACCACCAGATCTACCTATGGCATTAGTTGCCACAATATACCACGTGGGAAACATCCTCCTAAAATAGTCGACAATTTGAGATGCAGAGTGCATTGATTCTTGGATGAGAATAATGCTGGACTTAGATGAAATAAATAGGTCTCTTAGTGCGAGGAATTTTGGAAGGGCCCCCAAACCCCTTATATTCAATGAAAGGATGGAATTCATTTGAACCTATTAGGGGGAAAACATGCTCTAAGTGCCCTGGGAGAGATGGGAGAGGAAATAGGTATATCAATGAGAGATGGCAAATTTGTCAAGGTAGTATGGGTTTGGCACGGGTGGCCTCTAAAATGTCTGCTGCCTCTGTTATTTTTACGCCTCACAGTAATATTCCCTACAGAGGATGGACTTATTACAAGAGAATCGGATCCCTTTGGCTTATGGATAGTAAGTGACTTGAGATCAAGGGTTTTCCTTTGTAGGAGGAAATCGAGATCGTTGTCGACAGAGTTATTTGGTGAAGATACCGGAGATAATTGAGCAGGTGCTTTAGCATTGGGAGAATTTGGTTGAGTAGCTGGAGAATGGAGCCTTTGGGCTTGAGTGTACGTGGCATATGAGGTAGATGGGATATCTGCCATAGTGTGATGTGACAGTAGCAGCGGTAGAGGTAAGACTAGAGAGAAAAAATGTTGGGGATGTTCCCGATATGGAGAGTCAACAGCGATATGGGAGCCAGATTATGCAGACGTCGGGGATGAGGAGTGAACATGAATAGGAATAGGAGCAGAGAATTTTTTTATAAAACGAGGAGAAGTCTTAGAAAAGATCTGATTAGTGTGAATAGAGTTACCTGAGCCCAAAGTATTTCCATTGTGTTTGGTGACATATCCATGACATGGAGAGAGGCACTCCGACTTGTTCTCCTTCTGTACCCTTTGATGAATCCCTTTATGTTCCCTCAAAGGCCACCACCCTCCTCTTGCTTTGGGATAGTTAGCAATTAAATGTCCAGTTTGGTGGTAGTAGAGGCACTGGAATGGAATTCCCCAGAAATCCAAGCGCTGTGTGAGATTTATGTTTTCCCACCTTAATTCTATGTGGTCCAGAAAGGCCTCGCTAAAGTCTTTTTCTATAAGGACCCAAGCTATCCTTTTATCCCTAGCCCCCAAGCAATGTGGATCTACGTATATGAATTTTCCAATGGCATTACTGATATCAGTAAATACTTCCTTCATCCAAAATCCTAAGGGTAATCCGGGCAATTTAACCCATATGAGTTTGTTTTTGGGCATTTGCTTCAATGGATTAAAGCCTACGTACCATGCATACATTGCCAGAAAACCCCGATCCTTGACCCATGGCATTGCAACAATTTTTTTGAGATCCTCTTCACTCAGAAAATGAAAACTATACCATCCTCCCATGAGCCTCACCACCGTGGGGACATAACCCAGCAGGATTTTCCTTTTTTTTTTCCAACCACTGTCGCATCTTGGCTTCTTCTATCTCTGTAAAATACCAACTTCCTACTAATGCCTGCTTTTGGAGACTCGTTACTCGATCAAGAAGCACGTCATGGCCAAAAGAGAGGATAGGCACTGGAGCTGTAATCTTAATAGGATGTTGTTTTCTACCACCCCGCCTTTCGCCACCTTTTTTACCCTCCAAATTGTTCTGAGGCAGGAAACCGACATCTACCCACATGTCACGTTCGTCACCCAGGGTTGTCATCCGAGGGGAGTGTGCCACATTCCACATCGTGTTCAGGTTTGCATGGCATTGTGACTCAGCCGCCAATGTGGCTTGTATAAAAGCTTCATGTAATGACATGTCGGACTCAAAGGGGTCCATCGGAATATATGTAATACTATGTTGTCGTTCCTGGGCTTTAAGACTTCCCACCTACCAAGGTAACTGACAACAATCAAAACAGTTCCCACGTCCCAACCCACCTGGGAACCACCTCCCGAGAGAATGTCAACGTCGCCAGGGAGGAAAAGTGTCAGGACAGGTACATTCCTATGGAATTTTTTATTGTGCCGACTGCAGGACAGGTCACGGTAGACAATAAATACCACCTGACCACTTGCAGACTCGTTAGTACCCATGACTCAACTTACCTGGAACTCACCACCCAAAGGAATTTCAACGCCGCCGGATCTAACACCTGATTTGGAAATCACCTCGGTAACAAGACTGTCCTAAAATAGTAAAGTTACACGTATGTGGTACAGGGGCAGACGTCAGGATGAGCATGCTAGGTGTAAGGATATGGACACTCGTCACCTCCAACGGGTGCCAGCAAATGGAATTAAATTAATTATAAAATTACAGGATTTGAAAACCCCCCTGAATTTCATATAGACGGATTCCAGTAGCAGCCCTTGCCAGAAAAACTAGTAAGACCAGAAACCACCTTCGAGTCTGTTCAAGACTCAGGACCCTCACAACAACATATGCAATACCACCCCTGGAAAAACCACCATCTGTATCCTATCTTAATGGCGACACTTTTACAGGGGCGAGATACCGAGAAGAAATTACTCCACTCATACCACCATCTGTACAGGAAGCGAGACTGTAGGCATGAGGAAACTATCTCTATAAAAGAGGGGCATGATAGGGAAAATGGATACTTGCATGCTAACATTCGGACTTCAAGAAGAGTGGAAGCAGTATGACTGGTAATGGCCTTTACAAAAACCACTAACCGAGAGGGATATTTGGGATATGTTAGCTACCTATACCAATAGGTTTCATATTTCATGATTGGCAATGAAAAGGTCCAAATATGCTCTGGTTTGATGATGCAAAGATCACATATTTCCAAGAGAATACAATCTGTGCTTATAGCTTGATGTGGACTCAATTGTGATGGATGGTCCAACAGCCTAATTTGGATCATGCCATGTTTTAAATTTCCAGTTGTAGAATAGAGAAAGAAGTCTGTCCAAACTGTTTAATCTTGGCAGACAAGTAGTTTAGGTAGAGAAGAAAGGCTCCCAACAGCTTAATCTGGGACCTTGGAAGAAATAAGGGTAGAAGTAGATAGACCATCAAAAGAAAAAAGCCAAAGAAAAGAAAAGGCAAGTAAGGGTCTGCAAGCCTAAGTGCACCCTCCAAGAAGAAATAAAAAATGCTAGGCAAGTAGATGGGTAGGCAGATGGGGTTGCAGAAGTATCATTCCTTATAATTGAAGGTATGCTAAACTATTTCACAAAAGCAGAATCAATGGATTGAGAAGTCCTTCTTCTCTATCAGGTTGCAGCAAAGCAAAGAAGCATGTCTAACTTCCCACTTATCCCCTTTCCCATTCATTACTAATATCCCCTCATCAGTTGTGATTCATGGAAGAATTGATGGTTTTATGGGGGTTCTTAGTCCCTTAAAAGCCACATTTCTTGTCTAAAACTCTTTTCATTTTGCTCTACTCCCTAAGCTAAGTTATTTTCAAACAAACTTAGTGGTATTTCCCCTCATCCACTCCTTTCATCCATATTAACCCCTAATTTTATTGTATAATTCCCCTATGTTACCTTTTCCCTATTATTATAACACCATGGTGTATAAACCCCAAACATTGTATAAATATCCCTCCCCTTGGCATTATAGCCATATTTTCTCTGTCAGGGATCAAAATGACATCTGGTCACTTTGATAAACCTAAGTCTAACCCCCCTCCCCTCTTCTGAATTCATTTTGCCCTTTAAAACCTTCATTTACCAAGAAAACCTTATAAAAAGACCCATTTTACCCATACCCGCTTTAAATCGCAAAATAATATCAAAACCCACTTTTGTTCGGTTATCCAAAGTGTCGGGGCCGCATTATTTTCACATTGGAAAACATTACAAAATACCATATCCCAAAAGATTTTCCGCCGGGCGCAGACCCCAAAAATATATTATTTTAATCCATCTTTCGCTTCCGTATTGACCGATCACCTCATCAACCCGTCAACCGTCCGATCGAGCGCTTTTGATCGGACGACCATTATACATATCGGGTTGGGCCCGACGTCCGACAGTTAGCACCCGAGAAACTGTCAGAGGGTGACGTCAAGCCTCTGCCACGCGTCGCCCTCACAGTTTCTCGGGTTGCCCTCTGACAAAACCATCATCGTATGGTAGGCGGTCCGAGAAAACCATTACCGCTTTTTCCGTTTACCACCAGTTTTGCCATGCCCGCGTCATCACCACGTCACTGCCACCCCGCCGCCGCATCAGCTCCTTCGTCCGCCCCCGCGCTGATATGTCCGCCACCTCACTATCCCCGTGGACCAATCATAGCTCGCCACATCACCCGATGACGTCATGCTGACGTCATCCGACCTCGACCCCACCTGATGACGTCATGCTGACGTCATCCCAAAAACGCGCCAATATGCCAAAAATCCATATATTGGCCAAAATTTCACGTTTTTTCATACTTTTGCCAAAAGAGCTGTTATTATTTCTACATGCTATTTACGTTCGAACCAGCGCCAACCTGCCAAATTTGATCCTGAAACCGTCAGCGCCTCCATTGTACCTACAGTTGCAACCTGTTATCGACCATTCGCAAGGTTTCCTTATCATATCAAAGGCAACTTGGAGCAGCTGCCTCTTCTTCAACAACACATCAGCAAACTGCCATGGACACTCAACAGACAGGCAACAAAGGCAAAGAAAAACAGGTCTAGAAGGAACAGCGACCTCCCATGACTGAAGGGCAAGCAGAGAAAGAGATGGAACAACAAGAAGAAGTGCAGCAGCAGGAAGAGCAACAGCAACAACAGGAATCATAGCAAAGAGAAGGGCAGCATGACAGAGAGCAACCCACACAGCAAGAAGGGGCAGTTGAGGCCCCAATTTTCACTGAGCAGCAGGCTCAAAACATAGTGCCTCCTAGGCAAGAAGCTGTTAATGAAACCTCAGTCCTCCAAACTCCACAAAAGGAGGATGTAAGCAGGAAAAGGGATAGAGAGACTCCCTTGACTACATCAACAAGTCATGGTGAGAAGAGGCACAGGATGAATCCCCTTTCAGAGGAAGAGATGCCTATAGGGCAATCTTTGGGTATGGGCCCGCCCAGTTTGGAGGCATCTGCAAGTTCCTTCCAACAAGAACAAGAGAGGACAGTGGGAGGAGAAGTCAGCTCCTCTAGCCAGCAGAGAGAGGGTGAACTGAGCATTAAACAGCAGTTCATCGAAATAAAGAAAAGAAATGAGCCCATAAAGATACAGCTGTATAACCATTTGTTGAAAATGGCTCCCACCAACCAGCAGCGACTAATGTCTGCATATGATGTCCAGGAGGGCAACATGATCATGAGTCACCTCATACCAACTACATTGCAGCCACAGTCCCCTTCAGATAACTTAAGGACCAATCTTGAGGTCCTGGCCAAGGACATCCACCCGATCGATAAAATTGAGTTGCATAAACAAACAGGTGAGATGGTCTATGCTTCCTTGGCAGACAAGACATTGGATAACTACAGGCTAGAAAATAGCCTTAATAATACAGCTGCCCAACTTGAGTTGGAAAGGGCATCCTCACAAGCAAAGGACAACAGAATAAGGTCCTTAGAAGATATAATTATTGAGATTGGGCATGACCCCAAAGATATCAAGGGCATACAAGAAATATTAAAATTGAGGGATGCAGATATGGCAGCTTTAAGGAGAAAGATCAAACTCCCAGCCACAATTCACCCTCAAACAGATGAAGTAGCTCAACAAAGGCATGATCAAGATGCCACAGCTTTGCTGGTGTCTCTCTACAAGCAGCTTATCCAGACACAAGAAAAGCTGGGAGAATCAGAGGCTGCACAGGCAGCGTTACAAGCAACTCTGAAGCAAAGAGAAGAAGGTCAGACCTCCCAGCCTCCTCCTCAAATCATTAACCTTGAGGAAGCTGCTCCAATTACTACTCCTCCTCCTCAACAGACTGAAAAAGCAGCACCATCTACTTCTGCACCACCAACAACAGAGCAGGCCCCTAGCTTGGATATGCAAAAACTAAGGAATGAGATTCAGGCCCTGGAAGCTCAAATGACAGAACTGAATGAGACCAGGGAGAAATTGGCCAAAGTAAATGATAGATATGACAAGTCCAAGCAGTCTGTGGCAGAAAAGGGCAGGGAGATAAAAGCCCTCAAAGACAGGATCAAAGAGCTAGAGAATGAGCTCAAATTAGATAAGGTTGTGGCTGAGCTTAAAATAGTGCTGTGGGCTAATATTGGCCAATCTATTAATGACCAATGGCAGTATATTGAAACAATCCATGAGCAGTTAGAGCTCATTCCAAAAGCACAGACTGAAATTCAAAGATCAAGAGCTGCTCTAAGCAATATGCCTGAAATTGCCACCAGGATGATTAATGTGCTTAACAATAGAACAAGTACTCAGTTGGCTGCCATGGGAATTTCAAACAGAACTGAACACATTCAGTTAATCAAGAGGGTTCTTACACTGAGAAACTTGGTGCAGACATTAGAGAGAAGAACCCAGGACATGCAGACTGAGGTAAACAGGTTTTTGGAGAAGTTTCAGGTATTAGAAAACAGAGGGCTCCCTAGCTTACTGAACAGCGCAGGGAGATTGTTCACACATGAGCAGTATGCCAAAAGGGTTAATGCATTTGCCACAAGTCAGATCAATGAGAAGCCCAGCACGTTAGAGGAAACAGGGCCAGCCACAGGACAGACTCTCTACAACAGAGTAGAAAGTTTATTTTTTATAATGAATGAAATTAAACACCTGTTTGAAGTGCTTCCCAATTTTTATAAATATACAGAGGCAGAGGAGACTATGGATGCAATTCTCATGCATCAGCTACCTACACTAGAATGGTGGACTAAGGCAATACAGATGATTTTATAAACAGGAAGCCATTCAATAAATTTTGTTCATGGAAAATGCAAATTGTCATACACAGGACAGTTTAAAAGAATCAGCATGCATTAAAGATTAAAGCTGAGCTAACTCAGCAGAAATTACGGCCAACAAAGCAAGGTGAGAAGCTACAGATGTCCAAGCCGAGAAGCTACAGCAGAGCAGCTCCAAAAGCGCATTTCTCAGCACTAATGCAGATCACTACAACCGACTCGTTGGCTTCCAAAAGCCAAAATATCTTCTGACAGATAGAAAGATGCATTTATGTTGTATTAAAGGCAGCAATAACTTCTTATCTGCTGTTCTGAACAAAGTTGTTGAAATATTTATTTCTCAGATGACTCAACGCCTGAGATATTTTGTAATACTGATTGTATATATTTGCCCCTCGCACAAGCTTGCAGGGGTTGTTGTTGATTTCTCTTGAAGAAGTTCTTATTCTGTAATCCTTTCAGAGTTTAATAAAGAAAATGATGGAATTTCTCAAAGTTCTGAAGTGTTGAATGCGTTCTGGTGTCTGTTGAAAACTGTAGGATTCCTGTGTACCTCACAATACAATAAGTTTTTCTGTAACTCTCTTTGTTATGTGCTTCAATCTGTTACAATCCATATATGTTTCTAATTCCTAAGTATTTAGCAACAAAGAAAAAGAATAACCTTCAGGATTTATTCATGCAATACCCTGAGTTCAATCTAAGTTGTTAATGAATGTTTTCTTCAGCTATAATCTTGATAAGTGTAATTCTTAATTGCTGCACTTTCAGAACATATCTTTCACAGTGACCTTTGTTTCAGGAATTCAAGTTTGCTCCTGAGCAACATGTTTCACTTTCACATCACCGGCTTAATGGAGAATTCTTAATTGCTTTCTGTTAGCTGACCATACATCACCACTTAAGTTTAAATTTTGTTTGTTTGAGATACCCAATAGGCCCTGCAGTCTGAACATCATCACTCCAGCATTTCAAAACAGTTCACATCTCTAGACTCCATTTCCCAGTGAAATACTATTCTCTGAACACTACATCTTAAAGCACTGAAAGAAGTCCTTCAACCAAAACACAAACTAAAAACCTGAGCATAATAGCTAGTCTAAAACACTATCAAAACAGAGACAAATTATAAAGAGAGAGCCCTTTCTGATTACAGTTTGGCTAGAAGTTGTAATCGAAAGATTGGTTAGTGGTTACCCCGGCCGTATTCCCTTGGGAGTCATAGGGAACAACCTGGGTATTAACATAATTGGCGACTCCACTGGGGATTTCCTCAAGATTTTCTAATTTCTGTTTATCTCTTGAAAGCTGCTCATTCCCTTGCTGCTAGCTTTGGAAAATATACAGTAAGTTCAAAATCTTGTCTGGCCTCTATAGACACAAAAATATCCTGCAAAATACCAAAAAGAAGTTTAGAAACTGGTTCCTAAAAGGAAAACCATACATACTAGGTCAAATCCTGACCCAGAACCACCAGCTGTTTTTGAAAATCCTAATATAATCCCTAGGATCATCAGGAAGCAGCAGGGACAACAAACTCTTGCTGACTCAACTCCTGAAATAGGTTATCCAAACCTTGTTCCAACCCCAATCAAGGTTTTGTTTCGATCTACCCTTGATTCCCCCAGTTCCCCTTCTACATCTCACAACCCTCCTTTCACACCCACATCCACTACACATACTCCCTTAACCAACATCCTAGTTTCTACCCCTCCCATTAACCCTGCTACACCAGTCACCCCGGTCCCATTCATCCCTATCAACCCCTTAAACCCTTTGAATATGGCTAACCGGTATGCACCCTTGCAAATACCAGCTAATGCTGCAGCTCTACCCCAGGACTACCAAACCAAAATCTCATATTTCAACTCCAATGGCCCTTTGACAGCTGTTCAGCATGCCAAAAGGATGCAAGACCATTTTGAGACCTATGAAATAGATGATGACAGTGTGAGAATGAGCATGTTTGTTCAAAACCTAACTGGGGATGTAAGAACTTGGTTTATATCCTTGAATGCAAATTCCATCACAACTCCTGATGAGCTTTATCAAGCCTTTACTAGCAGATGGGAGAAGAAGAAGGATCCTCTGCACATACTTGGGGAATATGACACTATCAAAAGAGGTCCCCAAGAGACTATTTTGGAGTATTGTGCAAGATTTGACAATGTATATAACGCAATCCCACAAAATTTAAGACCCCCTCCTGATTTAGCTTTGTACAAATTCCCTGATGGTTTTGACCCTGACATGGCCTATCAGTTAAAGGAAAGAGACCCTCAAACCCTTGCAGAGGCCCAAAGGGTTGCTGTCACAGTGGAAGCTAACCTGATTGCCAAAAGAAACAGAGCAAGGTTGGAAAAGAGGACTGTTTTCAAAGAGGAACCCTCTGCCTTTGATCAAAAGCTGGATGCAATACTCAATGGAATGAAAAGATTGGGTGATAGAGTGGAATCGGTTGAGAGAAAATCATCATGGGAAGCACCACAAAACAACCCTCCTAGGAATCCAAATTTTAGGAGAACTCAAAACCCAGGCATTGGCAAGGCCAGTGCTGACCAAGACATAAGACCCCCTTTCCAAGAAAACTATGCTGAAACTTCCACATCAACTGAACCCAATGAAGATCCTCAGATTAATTTAATGGGTCTAGATGGTGAAAGTCAAGTTTTCTTAACACAAGAAGATCATGAGGATGATGAAATCAAACTGTTCCAAACTAAATCAGGTGAATCCTTTGACTTTAAACAAGGCTATGACACTGCTGTTTATGAGGTCCATAAACAATACAAGCTAAGGAGCAGAACTGTGAATGTAAATCAGCCTGAAAAGGTAAAGGATAATCAGCAGCCTAAAAGAGCCATAGTCACAGAGCCTAATGACAAAACAAATTCACCTGCAGAAGAAGTAATTATTGAAGAGATTACTGAACCATTGTCTTTAAAACAGCAGCCTATGGCTACTTCATCCTCACACCCTAATTTAAATGTTACTCCTCAAGAGATGAGTAAAAAAGACAAGTCCCAAAATCAAGATAAGAATCAACAAGAAGATTTAATGAACAAGGAAAGGACTGTTATCCATAATCCTAAAACCCAATCTGAAAAACCCTTTGACCTAGAAACTGAAATTGGCAAACTAAAGATAGCAATTCCTCTCTTAGAACTAGCCAAGCATGACATCTACAAACAACAGATCAAGAACTCCCTTCAACTCACTAGCAACAAAGATGATGTTGATGTGTTGGATGACACCCCAGAATTACTGTTTGGCCCAGAAGTAGATGGAAAAACAGTAGTCACAGGGGTACTACCTTTTTATTTCAGCTTACATATTCATGATAAAATATTACATAATGCAATGTTTGACTCAGGTGCCTCTCACAATCTCATGCCAAAAGCAGTCATGGAGAGATTGAATCTAGATATAACAAGACCATACAAGGACCTTTTTTCCTTTGACTCCAGCCAAGTCAAGTGTTTAGGTCTCATAAAAGATTTATGTGTGTCTTTGGTTCAATACCCAAACAAAACAATTCTAATGGATGTTGTAGTTGCAGATATCCCACCTAAGTATGGGATGCTGTTATCAAGATCATGGGGAGCTAAGCTCCAAGGCTCCCTACAATTAGATATGTCATATGCCACCATCTCTGTTTTTGGGCAACCAAAAAGACTATACAGAGAAACACTCATGAAATACATGGTCAGCAGTGAAGAAAAGCCTCAAAACGTTCCCATATATGCAGTCCATTCAGACATAGACTCATACATTCTCTTCAATGACAGCACAACCCTCTCAAAAAATGATGTTGAAACCGAGATACTCATACAAGAGGAAGACCCTAATGAAAGAATTACCACCCATGAAACAACAGTCAATCAATCACTAGGCACTGCTGCTGCTCTAGTTGTAAAACATATTCAATCAAATGATGAGACTGTCCTAGAACACAAGCCAGATGAAAAACCAGAACTTCAACTTACATTGCCAGCACATGAACAGATCATTAAATCTCCTTCACAAGAAGATATTCTATGGTTCCTTGAATTTGATGGTTCAGTCAACAAATTAGGGACAGGAGCTGGAGTTTGGGTACACAATAAAGAAAACAGTCATGCAGAAGGCAGAGCCTATAGATTGAACTTTAGATGTACTAATAACATGGCAGAATATGAAGCTCTTTTGCTAGGCCTCAAGTTAGTAAAGTTCTTACAAGCTGCCAGGGTTTCAATCATGGGAGATTCAGATTTAGTTATCCAACAAGTGAAGGGAAATTTTGTCACAAATGACAAAAGACTAAGGTCTTATAGGTCTGTTGTAGCTGAAGTACTAAACTTTTTCTCTGAATTCCAAATCACTAAAATTCCTAGAACCCACAATCTGCATGCTCATAGTTTGGCCACATTTGCTAGTACTTGCAAATTACCATTGGAGCCTAACAATTGTTTCACAGCTGAGATAAAACACAGACCCTCCATTCCAAACAATGTTAAAGATTGACAAGTATTTGAGGACGATATGCAAATAAACAATTTTTTAACGCTGCAACAAGATTTTGCTGGACTAAATATTGACACTGACAAAGCAAGTCAATCACAAATACTTGACAAAGCAAGTCAATCACAAATACAGTTTGAACAGATCAACCACCCAATATCACCTAGGACAGCAAAACAAATGCTAAATCCAACTATTTTCAACAAGGAAAACATTCAGCAAATTCAACCAATCAGTTGTGAAGAAGTGGCCAATGCTGAAACTGAAATCATAGAGCTGAAAGACAATTTTCTACCAACAGGCCTAACTCCACTAGAGGACATCTTTGATTCAAATGATATTCCCAGAAAACGAAAAATGCAGCCCTTAAATGCAGCCATTGAAGAATGCAACATTGGTACCATTGACAAACCCAAAATAATAAAATTGTCTGCATCTCTACCTCCTGATCAAAAGCCTAAATACATTGACCTCTTTAAAGAGTTCCAGGATGTTTTTGCATGGAGTTATGAGGACCTAAAGTCCTATGATACCTCTGTTATCCAACATACTATCCCTCTCAAGCCTGATCAAAAACCCTTTAAACAAAAATTGAGGAGAATTAATCCTATGCTTCTCCCAGCAATGGAACAAGAGGTACAGAAAATGTTTAAGGCAGGCATCATAGCACCAATCAGATTCTCTAAGTGGATTTCAAACATAGTCCCTACAAGAAAGAAAACTGGTGAAATAAGGCTGTGTGTGGATTTTAGGAACTTGAATCAAGTATCCCTCAAAGACAATTATCCCTTACCCAAGATGGATCACATTCTCCAAAGAGTGGTAGGGGCCTCAAGGATCTCATTACTTGATGGATTGTCGGGTTTCAATCAAATCTTAGTACACCCTGATGATCAAGACAAAATTGCATTCACAACCCCATGGGGAACTTTCAAATATGTAAAAATGCCTTTTGGATTGAAAAATGAAGGGGCAACTTTTCAAAGAGCAATGGATATTGCTTTTGCCAAGGAGATTCATGACTTTCTTGTCATTTACTTAGATGACCTTACACCTTTCTCAAAATCAGATCAAGAACATTTGAAACATTTAAGACAGATCTTCCTAACATGCAGGAAATATGGAATTTCATTGAATCCCAAGAAATCCTTATTTGGTTTAGAGGAAGGTAAGCTACTAGGGCATATCATTTCAAAGGATGGCATAAGAATTGATCCAGATAGGATACAAGCTATCTTGCAAATGCCCCACCCAAGAAATATCAAAGAATTGCAAGGATTCTTGGGAAAAATCAATTTCTTAAGAAGGTTTATCCCAAACTTAGCAGAATTGATCAGATTGCTAAATAACATGCTAAAGAAAGATTCAAAAGTGAAATGGACAGTTGAAGCAAATCAAGCCTTTGAAGGTATAAAGCTGGCCCTTACCCAAACCCCAGTCTTGACCAATCCTCAATTTGACAGAGAATTTATCATTTTCTCTTTTGCCTCCCAGCATACTATTGCTGCTGTTTTGTTACAGAAAGATGACCAAGGAAATGAGAAACCCATTGCTTTCTTTAGTAGAGCTCTTAGAGATGCTCCCCTAAAATACCAAATCATGGAAAAGCAAGCTTATGCTTTGGTCAAAGCCATTAAAGACTTTAGGATTTACATCCTCTATTCACATGTTA
The DNA here is from genome assembly GCA_031772625.1 of Pinus tabuliformis. Lineage (NCBI taxonomy): Eukaryota > Viridiplantae > Streptophyta > Pinopsida > Pinales > Pinaceae > Pinus > Pinus tabuliformis. The sequence continues at coordinate 161,419,474 of CM062805.1, read as the reverse complement.
TAGCTTATGTACCAAGTCCCATTGTCAAAGACATTCTCACCCAAGAAAATTTAGAGGGCAGAAGAGGAAAGTGGATTGCCAACATTTTGGAATTTGATATTGAAATAAAACCTACAAAACTAATAAAAGGGCAAGGTTTGGCCAAACTAATGACAGAAGCAAATTTCCAAGCCTTAGATATCAACCAGCTGGACAGTGAACCGGAGCTGGCGACTCCAAAGATCAATGTAGCCTTTGAACAATCCCTTTGGTACTCTGATATATGTTATGTATTGCAAAACCTGTGTGCTCCCCCAGGATTGTCCAGAACTAAATGTAGGTTCTTAAAAATGAAAGCTTCTAAGTTTTGTGTAATGGATGGAAATTTATTTTGGAAAAACCATGAAGGGATATTGCTGAACTGCCTAATTGAGAATGAAACTGACAATATCATAAAAGAATTTCATGCAGGTGACTGTGGTGGACACTTGTACTGGAAGTCCACTGTGGATAAAATACTAAGGGCTGGTTACTATTGGCCCACCATGTTATCTGATGTCAAGAAATTCACAACCTCATGTCACAAATGCCAAATGTTTGAGGGAAAGAGACAGTTGCTGCCACTTCCCTTAAGGCCTATTGCAACAGAGAGACCTTTTCAACAATGGGGCCTGGATTTCATTGGGGAAATTCATCCCTCATCTTCAGGCCAACATAGATGGATCTTAACAGCCACAGACTACTTCAGCAAGTGGATTGAAGTTGTTCCATGCAGACAAGCAAATGATTCCACTATCATTCAGTTCTTGGAGAACAACATATTGGCTAGATTTGGCTGCCCTGACAAAATAATAACAGACAATGCTACTGCTTTCAGATCCAAGAAAATGGTGAATTTCTGCCACAAATTTCACATTACCTTAGGCCATTCTACTGCATACTATCCCCAAGGTAATGGCCTTGCTGAGTCATCAAACAAAAGCCTAGTAAACATTATAAAGAAAGTGCTAGAAGAGAACAAAAAGAATTGGCATAAGAAGCTTGTGAATGCTCTATGGGCAGATAGACTAACAACCAAAAGATCAATTGGGACCAGCCCATATGAGTTGGTTTATGGATTAGAAGCCAAGTTTCCTTCATCACTAGGGGTACCTGTTATGAAACTTCTTCAAGAAAGCCAAGCTGAACCAAATGATATGCAAAGAAGAATCAATCAAATCATATGTTTACAGCAAACTAGAGACCAAGTTTTCAGCAGAGTTCAGGTTCTACAAGAAAAATTAAAGAAGGCCTTTGACAGAAGAACTAAGGCAGAAGATTTCAACATTGGTGACAAAGTCCTCAAGTGGGATTCAAGAAGAGAGGATAAGGGAAAACATGGAAAGTTTGACTCCCTTTGGAGAGGACCATTTGCTGTCCAAGCAGTACAAGGAAACAATACTTATTTCCTTAAAAGTCTTAATGAAACTGATTTGGATGAAGGTCCTGTGAATGGCAGGATGCTCAAGCACTATTTTGACTACCACCCATAAGTGCAGCCTGAGTTTTCCCTTGTACATATCGAGATGTATATATTATTTTCTATTAAGATGTAAAAATGCAACTTTTTCAAGTTTTCTTAACTACCAACAAAAGGTAAATAGGATCAAGAAGTCTACCAAGAAGGGAACTACACAATTTTGGCATTTCAAAGCAGCAAACTTTAAAATTTTGATAAAAGCAGTCAAGGGCCAAGGCAATCTGACCTGCTGTTCTTGGTCTTTCAAATGAAAAACCATCCCCATGTGGAGCCACTGTTAGCTACCTATACCAATAGGTTTCATATTTCATGATTGGCAATGAAAATGTCCAAATATGCTCTGCTTTGATGATGCAAAGATCACATATTTCCAAGAGAATACAATCTGTGCTTATAGCTTGATGTGGACTCAATTTTGATGGATGGTCCAATAGCCTAATCTGGATCATGCCATGTTTTAAATTTCCAGTTGTAGAATAGAGAAAGAAGTTTGTCCAAACTGTTTAATCTTGGAAGACAAGTAGTTTAGGTAGAGAAGAAAGGCTCCCAACAGCTTAATCTGGGACCTTGGAAGAAATAAGGGTAGAAGTAGATAGACCATCAAAAGAAAAAAGCCAAAGAAAAGAAAAGGCAAGTAAGGGTCTGCAAGCCTAAGTGCACCCTCCAAGAAGAAATAAAAAATGCTAGGCAAGTAAATGGGTAGGCAGATGGGGTTGCATAAGTATCATTCCTTATAATTGAAGGTATGCTAAACTATTTCACAAAAGCAGAATCAATGGATTGAGAAGTCCTTCTTCTCTATCAGGTTGCAGCAAAGCAAAGAAGCATGTATAACTTCCCACTTATCCCCTTTCCCATTCAATACTAATATCCCGTCATCAGTTGTGATTCATGGAAGAATTGATGGTTTTATGGGGGTTCTTAGTCCCTTAAAAGCCACATTTCTTGTCTAAAACTCTTTTCGTTTTGCTCTACTCCCTAAGCTAAGTTATTTTCAAACAAACTTAGTGGTATTTCCCCTCATCCACTCCTTTCATCCATATTAACCCCTAATTTTATTGTATAATTCCCCTATGTTACCTTTTCCCTATTATTATAACACCATGGTGTATAAACCCCAAACATTGTATAAATATCCCTCCGCTTGGCATTATAGCCATACTTTCTCTGTCAGGGATCAAAATGACATCTGGTCACTTTGATAAACCTAAATCTAACCCCCCTACCCTCTTCTGAATTCATTTTGCCCTTTAAAACCTTCATTTACCAAGAAAACCTTATAAAAAGACCCATTTTACCCATACCCGCTTTAAATCGCAAAAGAATATCAAAACCCACTTTTGTTCAGTTATCCAAAGTGTCGGGGCCGCATTATTTTCACATTGGAAAACATTACAAAATACCATATCCGAAAAGATTTTCCGCCAGGCGTAGACCCCAAAAGTATATTATTTTAATCCATCTTCCGCTTCCGTATTGACCGATCACCTCATCAACCCGTCAACCGTTCGATCGAGCGCTTTTGATCGGACGGCCATTATACATATCGGGTTGGGCCCGACGTCCGACAGTTAGCACCCGAGAAACTGTCAGAGGGTGACGTCAGGCCTCTGCCACGCATCGCCCTCACAGTTTCTCGGGTTGCCCTCTGACAAAACCATCGCCGTATGGTAGGCGGTCCGAGAAAACCATTACCGCCTTTTCCGTTTACCACTAGTTTTGCCATGCCCGCGTCATCACCACGTCACTGCCACCCCGTCGCCGCATCAGCTCCTTCGTCCGCCCCCACGCTGATATGTCCGCCACCTCACTATCCCCGTGGACCAATCATAGCTCGCCACATCACCCGATGATGTCATGCTGACGTCATCCGACCTCGACCCCACCTGATGACGTCATGCTGACGTCATCCCAAAAATGCGCCAATATGCCAAAAATCCATATATTGGCCAAAATTTCGCGTATTTTCATACTTTTGCCAAAAGAGCTGTTGTTATTTCTGCATGCTATTTACGTTCGAACCAGCGCCAACCTGCCAAATTTGATCCTGAAACCGTCGGCGCCTCCATTGTACCTGCAGTTGCAACCTGTTATCGGCCATTCGCAAGGTTTCCTTATCATATCAAAGGCAACTTGGAGCAGCTGCCTCTTCTTCAACAACACATCAGCAAACTGCCATGGACACTCAACAGACAGGCAGCAAAGGCAAAGAAAAACAGGTGGAGAAGGAACAGCCACCTCCCATGACTGAAGGGCAAGCAGAAAAAGAGATGGAACAGCAAGAAGAAGTGCAGCAGCAGGAAGAGCAACAGCAACAACAGGAATCACAACAAAGAGAAGGGCAGCATGACAGAGAGCAACCCACACAGCAAGAACGGGCAGTTGAGGCCCCAATTTTCACTGAGCAGCAGGCTCAAAACATAGTACCTCCTAGGCAAGAAGCTGTTAATGAAACCTCAGTCCTCCAAACTCCACAAAAGGAGGATGTAAGCAGGAAAAGGGATAGAGAGACTCCCTTGACTACATCAACAAGTCATGGTGAGAAGAGGCACAGGATGAATCCCCTTTCAGAGGAAGATATGCCTAAAGGGCAATCTTTGGGTATGGGCCCACCCAGTTTGGAGGCATCTGCAAGTTCCTTCCAACAGGAACAAGAGAGGATAGTGGGAGGAGAAGTCAGCTCCTCTAGCCAGCAGAGAGAGGGTGAACTGAGAATTAAACAACAGTTCATCGAAATAAAGAAAAGAAATGAGCCCATAAAGATACAGCTGTATAACCATTTGTTGAAAATGGCTCCCACCAACCAGCAGCGACTAATGTCTGCATATGATGTCCAGGAGGGCAAGATGATCATGAGTCACCTCATACCAACTACATTGCAGCCACAGTCCCCTTCAGATTACTTAAGGACCAATCTTGAGGTCCTGGCCAAGGACATCCACCCGATGGATAAAATTGAGTTGCATAAACAAACAGGTGAGATGGTCTATGCTTCCTTGGCAGACAAGACATTGGATAACTACAGGCTAGAAAATAGCCTTAATAATACAGCTGCCCAACTTGAGTTGGAAAGGGCATCCTCACAAGCAAAGGACAACAGAATAAGGTCCTTAGAAGATATAATTATTGAGATTGGGCATGACCCCAAAGATATCAAGGGCATACAAGAAATATTAAAATTGAGGGATGCAGAGATGGCAGCTTTAAGAAGAAAGATCAAACTCCCAGCCACAATTCACCCTCAAACAGATGAAGTAGCTCAACAAAGGCATGATCAAGATGCCACAACTTTGCTGGTGTCTCTCTACAAGCAGCTTATCCAGACACAACAAAAGCTAGTAGAATCAGAGGCTGCACAGGCAGCGTTACAAGCAACTCTGAAGCAAAGAGAAGAAGGTCGGACCTCCCAGCCTCCTCCTCAAATCATTAACCTTGAGGAAGCTGCTCCAATTACTATTCCTCCTCCTCAACAGACTGAAAAAGCAGCACCATCTACTTCTGCACCACCAACAACAGAGCAGGCCCCTAGCTTGGATATGCAAAAACTAAGGAATGAGATTCAGGCCCTGGAAGCTCAAATGACATAACTGAATGAGACCAGGGAGAAATTGGCCAAAGTAAATGATAGATATGACAAGTCCAAGCAGTCTGTGGCAGAAAAGGGTAGGGAGATAAAAGCCCTCAAAGACAGGATCAAAGAGCTAGAGAATGAGCTCAAATTAGATAAGGTTGTGGCTGAGCTTAAAATAGTGTTGTGGGCTAATATTGGCCAATCTATTAATGACCAATGGCAGTATATTGAGACAATCCATGAGCAGTTAGAGCTCATTCCAAAAGCACAGACTGAAATTCAAAGATCAAGAGCTGCTCTAAGCAATATGCCTGAAATTGCCACCAGGATGATTAATGTGCTTAACAATAGAACAAGTACTCAGTTGGCTTCCATGGGAATTTCAAACAAAACTGAGAACATTCAGTTAATCAAGAGGGTTCTTACACTGAGAAACTTGGTGCAGACATTAGAGAGAAGAACCCAGGACATGCAGACTGAGGTAAACAGGTTTTTGGAGAAGTTTCAGGTATTAGAAAACAGAGGGCTCCCTAGCTTACTGAACAGCGCAGGGAGACTGCTCACACATGAGCAGTATGCCAAAAGGGTTAATGCATTTGCCACATGTCAGATCAATGAGAAGCCCAGCACGTTAGAGGAAACAGGGCCAGCCACAGGACAGATTCTCTACAACAGAGTAGAAAGTTTATTTCTTATAATGAATGAAATTAAACACCTGTTTGAAGTGCCTCCCAATTTTTATAAATATACAGAGGCAGAGGAGACTATGGATGCAATTCTCATGCATCAGCTACCTACACTAGAATGGTGGACTAAGGCAATACAGATGATTTTATAAACAGGAAGTCGTTCAATAAATTTTGTTCATGGAAAATGCAAATTGTCATACACAGGACAGTTTAAAAGAATCATCATGCATTAAAGATTAAAGCTGAGCCAACTCAGCAGAAATTACAGCCAACAAAGCAAGGTGAGAAGCTATAGGTGTCCAAGCCGAGAAGCTACAACAGAGCAGCTCCAAAAGCGCATTTCTCAGCATTAATGTAGATCACTACAACCGACTCGTTGGCTTCCAAAAGCCAAAATATCTTCTGACAGATAGAAAGATGCATTTATGTTGTATTAAAGGTAGCAATAACTTCTTATCTGCTGTTCTGAACAAAGTTGTTGAAATATTTATTTCTCAGATGACTCAACGCCTGATATATTTTGTAATATTGATTGTATATATTTGCCCCTCGCACAAGCTTGCAGGGGTTGTTGTTGATTTCTCTTGAAGAAGTTCTTATGTTGTAATCCTTTCAGAGTTTAATAAAGAAAGTGATGGAATTTCTCAAAGTTCTGAAGTGTTGAATGCGTTCTGGTGTCTGTTGAAAACTGCAGGATTCCTGTGTACCTCACAATACAATAAGTTTTTCTGTAACTCTCTTTGTTATGTGCTTCAATATGTTACAATCCATATATGTTTCTAATTCCTAAGTATTTAGCAACAAAGAAAAAGAATAACCTTCAGGATTTATTCATGCAATACCCTGAGTTCAATCTAAGTTGTTAATGAATGTTTTCTTCAGCTATAATCTTGATAAGTGTAATTCTTAATTGCTGCACTTTCAGAACATATCTTTCACAGTGACCTTTGTTTCAGGAATTCAAGTTTGCTCCTGAGCAACATGTTTCACTTTCACATCACCGGCTTAATGGAGAATTCTTAATTGCTTTCTGTTAGCTGACCATACATCACCACTTAAGTTTAAATTTTGTTTGTTTGAGATACCCAATAGGCCCTGTAGTCTGAACATCATCACTCCAGCATTTCAAAACAGTTCACAGCTCTAGACTCCATTGCCCAATGAAATACTACTCTCTGAACACTACATCTTAAAGCACTGAAAGAAGTCCTTCAACCAAAACACAAACTAAAAACCTGAGCATAATAGCTACCCTAAAACACTATCAAAATAGAGACAAATTATAAAGAGAGAGCCCTCTCTAATTACAGTTTGGCTAGAAGCTGTAATCCAAATATTGGTTAGTGGTTACCCCGGCCGTATTCCCTTGGGAGTCATAGGGAACAACCTGGGTGTTAACAGGATATACCTTATAACACTGTTCAAACCAGAGACAACCTTAAAAACTAGTAAATGGGGGAACTACTGTAGAGAATTTACAAGATTTTACTTAACTTAAACCTGAATTTCCCTACGGCACAAGTTTTCATCCTTATTAACTGTAGAAAAACATAGTAAAAAAAACCCCAATTCAATATTTTTTGCCCATACCATTTACTTCCAAAGTATTTTATGCTTTTATTGCAAGTAGGCTTACCTTATTCCTTATTGCGCAATGACAATGTTGTTCCCGGCCCGTTCTAGGTACACTCGAGCAAATGAACCATGTAATTTCCATGACAAAACAATATTTCATTCGCCATAGCCATTAAATCTTCTTTACCACCGCTGTATTTTCATTGCTCTGAAACATATACCAAATCTTGAAAACACCACCAAGTGAGATAATGGAGTGGGAAGGGAACCATAAACCTCATCGAGGACACTGATAAGCTCAATGGAAAGCTTGTTGAGGTCTTCAATGACAAAACGAGAGGTGGAGCGGCCAGATGGATTTCTTGATGGAGTGGCCAGTTACCCTTAAGTCTCCAATACAACTGAAAAATTCCTTCAACCAGGTGTCGAAACCATCAAATTTAATTTCGATGCTCGCTAGCCTAGAACAGAAATCACTACTGTGGATACTGGTTCAACTCAGTCAATTGAATTGACAGAAAGTTCTGAAATTATTGCTCTGTTTAATACTTACCCGGGTCGTCAATCGTGATACATTCGAATGTTTGCCGATAATGAGCGATGACGCTAGTATAGATCTATTTTAATTATGGATCTACCAAGAGTAGAGAGGGTTCAAATTTTAAACTTGAAAAAAAAATTACACATCAAGAAATTTAATCCTTTTTAGTGCTTAGTAAATATGTGATTAAGATAGATCTACATTATTTAAATTGTCTTTTTGAATAATTTATCATTATTAATATTTTATATTAAATATTGAATAAGTTACACATTTTCCTCTAGTTATGAACATTTTACTTTTAATTATTTTTTTTAGCACTGAAATATTTTACTAAAGTAAACATGTTTTTTTTTTTTTTTTTTTCTGAGTAAAGACTATTCTATTAAGTAAAAGAAAAGAAAAAGATATTTACAAAGAGGTGGCAACCTCTGAGGGGGCAAAAACCAACCCTCTGTCAGAAAAACTCCGGCCCTCGGCACTTGACTGATTGTTTACATAAATAGAGACGAGAGCCTTATACGACATCACCAAAAGCACAGACAAAACGATGAAAGAGCAGTACAATGACACAAGACTGACGAGAGCATTCGCGGCAACACAAAACCGCGTAACCAAAACCACCAAGTTATCGGACTGCCTTCGACCAAAAAGCGGTTTCCGTATGGACAAGCCCGATAAAGCCTCCTGTTGACGCGTGGCGTCCGCCTGACGTCATCCAGTCTGGCTTTCCGGGGCGTAAAGTTCCGCCAAAAAAGGCCTTCTCAAATCCTCCTCCGTCGTTCGATTGTCTACATCAATCCTCGCCGTTGATTGATTCTGCCCGCGGTTGTAACTCTACGTCATCGCTGTTGGCCTTTCCCGAAGAACTGACCCATTCGATCATTAAATTGTCTTCAACGTTCGTGATACTGCTCCCAGGCAGCATCACCGGATACAGAGCAGTGCCGGAGAACTGCGCCGGACCGCAAAAAATGACCTCCTCGTGTGAGGAAGTTTGGTGAAGACCTTCATCCTCTTCCTGACTTTCATCTTGCTACATCTCCGGAAGATTGGGGGAAACCTCTACCCTGCCTCCTTGAGTGTCCTCGGAATTCTGGGAGAGATTTCGATCAATTGAGTGGTCGGCAGAGCCAGGAGGGTCATCTTCTTCCTCTGAGAAATTGACCGTGATAGTGGCAGTGATATTAGGCTTGTGAAGCTTGCTCTTGAAAGTGAAGCGGGAGGTGCGGAGAGAACTTGAGCGGGATGGACCAGAGTGATCTGAAGGTGGAGAGGCAGGTGAGACTGAGACCAGGCTAGAGAAGCATCGAGGAGCTGGACCTCCCTTTCCTCTACCCCTCCCCCGTGTACCTGAATGTCTTCCCCTTCGGGAACCACCGCGAGGTCGAACCATACTGGCTAAAAGAGGTAAGCAAATGAGGCCGACCTATTGCAGGTTTCGGTGGAGCACTGATGGCCTCCAAATGCTTATCTCTGTGCCTAACTCCTGAGAATCAATACTACCTGGGACATCTCTGCTAGAATGAGCCAGAGAGAGTGTCGGGCTCTGGGTAATAGATATAGATCTTGATATCATCCTGAGGCACGTACCGCACTTGCTTTTCACCCAATTTTCCCTTAATGGGATTTGATGTTCTGACAAAAATCGCCTACTTGCTCTACGCTAGCGTCCCACTCCGGCATCGCTCGTACTGATCTCCTCCCTCAGCGTAGCTTGATAGCGTGTCGGCATTAATGAACCATAAATGCTTCTCTTATGCCGCTTGCGCCAGCCTTTCACCTCGCCCTCTGTCATCTGCTCATGTGGCAACATTAACTTCTCATATTGACACCCGCATCCGGATTTCCTAAACTAAACATTACTTTCAAAGATCTAACTAATTTATATAGTTATTTAATTTTTATTATTTAAGATCAAATAATACATATTTTTTTTATCAAATGATTTATAATTTTTTAAAATTTTGTTATCATTTTTTTTTGATATACATAAATTTAAGTGTGGATATTATTTTAAAAGTCCAAAAAAAGGTATATAATTCTAAAGTTTGTAAAATTTTGTTTATGATATTTGATGAGAGATTCATTGGAAATAATTAAACATGTGTTCTAGAGAATTAAACTTGCTTTTGTGCTAACATAAAATGGTGCGTAAATCAATATACATCAATATTGCAGTAAGATATTTATCTAAACACTAGTTATATGATAAATTTAATGTTGTGGAAAAATATTCTCAGAAGATACATTATATCATTAAATACTAGCTAAATAGAATGTGTCATATATATATATATATATATATATATATATATATATATATATATATATATAAGTCGTGATTTATTGTGATTATGGTTTTGATTAATGGAATTTTTATTTTTTTCTAAGTAAGTCTAAATTCTATTACTGTAACATAATAATACACTGAGGCTTTGGCCTCTGCAGGTCAGTGCCAAGGTTCAAGGCATAAAGCATCAAAACAAGATTGAGACTGCCCAGAAATGGGAAACCAGTCTAGTCCAAAAATGAATTTGCAAAAATGAACTTGCTACCCGCGCAGGGGAAACCAGCAAATGAAAAAAGTAGCTAGCATAATTTTCAAAAATGCACAAAATAATCCTATTGACGTGATTTCTGGAAACCTGAAACCCGAAGACACATGGTGAGTCATGTGTCATGCTGTGCTAGCAAGTCATGTGTCATGCGGTGCTGATGGGTGTTCTTCAATGATGAAATACTTGTATGCATCCATGTCGTCCTCTTCTTGCTGCAACGCACCCATGTCGCTCTTCGCCTGAGGATTGCAATTCTTCCCCTCCGCAGTAGTCTTTTCGTGAGGATTATCCCTCTTCTCCTTTGCGCAATGTGGGCATCCATCGTCACTGGCTGGCTCCTCGCAGGTTGGGCGTCCATCTTCGTTGGCTGGCTCCTCGTGGAAGGTAATTGATATGGTGGCTTTTATGAGTGGTTGGTTCAGGGAGCAACGATAGATGAACTGGGCCGAGTGAAGGGGATGCTGTGATCTAGAGGGGATGTCAGTGGCTGGAGACGCAATTTACGAAGGTTGGGAGCGTAGAGCTCGTGAGCAGCCTCTGCCACTGCGAGAGTCTGGATAACGGTCTGAGACATAATGGGCCGAAGGGGAGGAGGAGTCTTAGGCTGGTGATGGTGGAGAGCGAGGCAGTCTGCCTCTGCTACTCCCTCTTCTGCTCTGCATTCTATGGCAAAGCCGGGGCATGATGACGCGGGGATGAAGAGAATTTCTGCGAGAAGTCGGCACTGAGAATTGAGAGGGCTCAGTAGGTTCAAAGGTCGGCTCAGAGGTAGAAAGTTCAGCAGGCTCAGAATGGAGAATAAGGTTGCAGATAAAACTCTACGAATAATGATTACCCAGACCAAATTCAATGCAACATAGAATGCTGCAGTGCCTGCCCATAGTAGTGCATGAACTTGGTTCCACTGTAGCCAGGGGACAATGGAAGTTCAGAGGCATAGGATTAGAGACAGAGGAGGTGGAATGTAAATTACCTGAGGGCGCCATTATGCAGAGCCGAGGCTGGTAGATGTGGGCGAGTTGATTAGAGTGCCAACTTAAATGCCATTTACTGCTGCTGTAAATTAGTTTTATGGCTTTGTGTGCGGGTTTACGGATGGCCATGTGGCAAAGCCACTTGCCGTCCCATTCCCCTGCCAGCAATTCAATTCCGACATACACCCGCATCCGGGAGTTGTGCTTCTTTGTGCACTAGGTCAGTACATTCCTGTAATTGAGTTCTATCATTTAGGATGTTGAGGGATCCTGATTGGAGTACCTGATCATGGTCTACTCCTGTATTTGCCAAAAGATCAGCAACCTTGTTGCCCTCTCTCTTGACATGAATGAAAGTGATAGCTCTCCTGTTTTTTATCCATTGCTCTATTAGTTCAAGACGAGCCGCCAGTCTCCAACTAGTAGCTACTTTCGAAGCCAGGGTCCCCATTTGTATTTGGGTAGCCATGTTGATGAGGATTTGGGAGTCCCCTTCTATTATAATAGGGTGAAAATTATGTTGATGAGCCAGACACATTCCTTGCCATAATCCTTCCAGTTCTGCTGAATTATTCGTATCCCAGCCAATTGATCCAAAGTATAGTAATAGAGGTTTGCCTTCGTGATTTCTAAATATGCCTCCATGTCCTGCTTTGCTTGGGTTGCCTTTTGAGGCCCCATCAAAGTTTAGTTTGATCACATTTGTTGGAGGGGGATTCCATTGAGTGGGCGGCCTAGTAGTGGTTGTGGATATGTTGTGATCATCCTGAACCTGCGGAATCCGTATATTCCAATTTTCCCAAATATTATGTTCCTGTGCCTGAGTGGGGAGGTCCTCTGCTCGCCATTTCTGGAGAGCCAAGGTTTCTTGAATGTTCTGGCAGAGGTTGCTCCAAATGATTTCCAGGGGAGTGCTTTGGTTTTTAAAAATTCTCTTGTTTCTTTCCTTCCAAATTGTCCATAGAAGTAGACCCGGTAGGATTGTCCATAGAGAATTTAGAAGCTTGCTGTTATAGGGAGCAGGGGCCCAATTGCGAATGGTACTTGTAATATCCCCCGAAATTCTGCAAGCTCTTTGACACCTGAAGGTGAGTTTTTCCCATAATTGGTTGGCTAGGTGGCAAGAATCCATGAGGTGCTGAATTGTTTCGCTTTGCTGCTTGCAATTAGGACAGTATGAGGGTCCCTGGAACCCTCTTTTTATGAGATTGTCCCACGTAAGAATTCTTTTATGATATAGCAGCCAAGTGAAGGTAGAAACTTTGGGCCATATTCCAGTGGTCCATAAGCGAGTCCAGATGGGGTCTACTGGTACCTGTGTTTGTAGCATCAACCCATATGCTTCCTTTGTTGTGAATATCCCCCTCGGGGTGTAGCCCCATCTTAAAATGTCTTTCTTATTTGTATATCTGATTTTCCTATTGGTGAGCTCCTTGTGCATTTCTTTATAGTAGTCTTCCGTTTCTTGATGAATTATCTGTTCAACTTTTTTCCATTGCCTGAATCCTTGATTGATGTGTTGAATCCAGTGCTGAGAGACTTTGTCATTTTGGTTGATATTATTTCCTTCAAGATTTTGAGGAGGGATGACGTCTAAAATTTTGGGTCGTTGTTGCCATGAGTCAACCCAAAATCTGGCAGTTCCACCATCTCTTATCTCCCAGAAACTGTGTTGTTGTATTAGCGCTTTATGCTATTTTGCTGCATTCCAAATTAGAGAGCCTGCATCCGTATTGGTGATTCTGATTAACTCTTTCGGCGGTCTATTATTCGCATATTTTGCAGTCCATAGTTTGGCCCATGGCATGTGTGGGCTTGATACCCATTGCCACCATAATCTTGCTCCCATCAATGCATTACTGTGTTGAGGATCGCGCAGTCCAAGACCTCCCTGCTTTTTTGGTGTGCAAACTGTCGACCAATTTACTAGTGCCCATTTGCGATTTTGCCTTGAGGATCCCCAGAGAAAGTTGCGCTACATGTCTTTGATCTTTTTGAGCACCCATTTCAGTGCTGCGAGAACTGAGAAAAGGTAGAGAGGCATAGATTGCAGTACAGCTTTGATCAGAACAAGCCTGCTTGCCATATTGAGGGCTCTGTAAGTCCATAGAGATAGGTGGCCTTCAATTTTCTCTAGGAGAAGCTGCCAGGATGCGTGCTTTATTGCCGAGTCTATCAATGGTGCACCCAAGTATTTGGAGGGAAGTTTGGCCATGGAAAAGCCTATGATTCGGGCAATGACTCTTTGGGTTGTAGGGGGAGTGTGAAAGAAGAAAATTTGAGATTTAATAGTGTTTATTGTGGTTCCTGAAGCCAGAGAGAATGTGTCTAGCAAGGTTTTGAATGAATGAGCTTCATGGATTGATTCTGAAGATGTGCAATGGTGTTATGCATTCTTCTCTGGATAGTTGTTCTATGAAAGAATTTGGTATTTTTCCCCCCTCTTTTAACCATCTGATTCTTGATTTTTGTTTCCAAAGTATCTCCTCTTGCTTCCTTCTTTCTTCTAGCTGTGTGAGGAGATCTTGTTCTTGATTTACAAGTGTTTCGGTTCTGCCGCCTTCAATAATTTTCTACTGGAGTTCAATCATACTTTTCTCGAGCATTTTTTGACCTTGAAAGATGTTGCCGAAGGTGGAGTGATTCCATTGCTTGATTTTCTTTTTAAGATTCTTTAGCCGGTGTTGGAATTGAAACATAATTGACCCTTCAGGAGGAGTGAAGTTTTCCCAAGCTGAGTTGACTATATTTTTGAAATCTGGATGTGAGAGCCAGAAAGTTTCAAATCAGAAAGGTTTCCTGATTGAGTCTCTGGGTCTTGTCCATTGAAGTGAAATGGGCCAGTGATCTGAGCCTGACAGGGGTAGGATTGAGGTTGTGATGTCGCCTCCCAGATGTATGGAATTGTCTGAAATTAGAAATCTGTCCAGCCGAGAAGCAATTTGTTGAGATCCTGATCTTTTGTTATTCCAAGTGTAGATACCATTATTGAATGGCAAGTCTATCAGCCAGTTATTTTGTATGTAATCTCTGAAGCATCTGCTTTCATTGTCCAACTTTACTCTGCCACCTTTTTTCTCCTCCAGTTTAGTAATCATATTGAAGTCCCCACCTGTGATCCATAGTGGGTGTGTTCTTGTGGAATTGAGAGCTTCCAACGTGTTTAGCAGTGCACTCTTTTGCATGGAGTCCTGAGGGAAGTATACATTTGTCAGATGACCATGTATATTTGTTCCTATGATGTGAAAAGTAGCCTGTATAAGATGGTGGGAGGCATGAAAGTCTGTGAGTGAAATAGTTTGTGTATTCCAAGCGATAGCAAGCCCTCCCGATGCACCATACGCATCTACCATAACGGTTTGACATCCTGACCAAGCTTTGGATAGAATAGAGCCCAATGTGCTATTGTTGCATTTTGTTTCCTGCATGAAGAATATGTGGGGTTTTTCATGTTGTATCATGCTTTTGATCATTCTGTATTTCCCAAGACTGTTGAGTCCTCTTAAATTCCATGAGATGAGCTTCATGGTTGACCAGTGGGTAACGATCTGTAATACTTGGTCAGCTTGGAGCATCTGCCTGACTCCACTAGCATTTCCCCAATGAGGATGGTGCGTTGTAGATCTGTCTTTCTGCCCCTTTTCTTTCCATCTTTGTTTGTGTGTTTCCCATCCCAGCTGCTTCCTGGTTGTATGCCCAAGGTCCTTTGCTGGTGTACTCTTGAAAGAACTACTTCCAAATTTTCGAGCTGCCTATCCGGTATTTTGTCGAACTCCTTCTTTTTGCAAGCTTGTTCAAGACTGAAAATGTCTAGGTCTCCTAGATCAAAGCTCTCTGGTTCTTCTTCCATGTGACTTTGTTGACTACTCTCAGGCATTGTGTGAGTTGTTTTGATTGGATCTGACAAAAAGCTGTCAATATCCATTCCTTTCGCTGACCATAGGGTCGTATCTTCCTCTTGGAAGGGGGTGGGTTGAGAAGATGCTTGCTTTTGTTCTGTTTTTTTTGCCTGTAAAGGCGGACTGGATTCATTGGGTTTAGGTGAGGTGGATGGCATGGTGGAAGGCATGGTGGATGGCTCAACCATTTTGGACATATCGGATTCTGGCATGTCTTGGTGTGATAGAAGATCAAAGCTGTTACTGGTGGAGGGTACAGAGAAGGTGGGCAGGGGGTTTTTGGGACCATGAGGGGGTTTTTTGGTGTGCTTCTTTCGATTTGCAACTTTGGTGAACCCTTCAGAGTCAGATTTTTCCGAGTGGTCAGTGGTTTTGGGGGTTGCATTTAAGGGACAGTCACGGAATAGATGGCCATGAGCATGGCATTTTCTACATCTAAAGGGCACATGTTCATAATCTATGGGTTGTATCCATTCAAAGTCATCATGAAGAAGGCTTACCGAGTCCATGAGGGCTTTGCCGAGTCGCATGTATACGCATATGCGAGCATATGAGGTGTACCTGCAGAGCTTTGTTTCCTCTGCGATCTTTATGAATTCTCCTAGCCCATTGCCTATGGCTTTGAGTGATTCTTCATCCCAATATTCCAGAGGTAAGGAGTACATTCGTATCCATACTGGTGCCCAACTGAAGTCTTCCTTGTCTGGGTTAAATCTTTCTATCCAATCTCTTAGATACAGACCCGCAACATTGAAGAAATAGGGGCCTCCATCGAGGATTCGGTTCCTGTCTTCAATGCAGTTGAAGATAGCCGTAAAAAATCCTTTTGGACCTAGCTGTAGGGTAACATGTCCTTTTGGCTTCCATTTTGAGGCAATCCATCCTTGTAGGGCTTTCTCAGTTGGCCAGTAACCAATGAATTTGTCGATAAGTGCATGATCCTTCATAAATTGTATTTGGGCGTTGATTCTATGGCTTGGTAGATCGATCTTGGGGTGGTCCACTGCGATAGGCTTGCATGTGGATGACGTTGCCTTCTTTGGTTCTTCGGGTCCTGTGGAGGTCTTCTCCTTCCCTTTGTTCAGATCTTCCGCTTCCTGCTGCTGAGCAGGTTGGTTCTGCGGCTGTTCCATGTTCCCGGATAAGGACTTGTCAGTTTCATCATTATTCTTGTTTGGGCTGTGACCGTCGTTGCTGCCTGTGGGGGGAGGCCCTGTGGCCTCCCCCATCTGAATGTTCATTATTTGGACTCTGTCAGTGCGACTAAGCCCGTGCTTGAAATATTACGGCTCTGCTTTGAAGGTCTGCCGCACCTGTTCTTCTGCCGTGGAAGGGTTTTTCAGAAACCCTCGACTGCCATGGTTTCTCTTTCGCCGCTCCCTCCCTTCGTTTCATTAATGGAAATTTTAATTGTTATTGATAAAACAAATTAAATTAATATAATATTAAAAATTAATATAAAAATTTATGATAATAAGAGTTTTAAAAACATTATAAAATATATTTCAAAATTTTTAAAATTAATTTAAAGTAAAATGTCATAAAACTAAATTAAAATTAAATATTTATAAAATATTTTGATTTTGAAATAAGCTATAGTTTTTGGGTCATTGGTATTGATAAGCCATGGTATTAGCTCATGATATTGTAACAAAATTTATTTATAACTTAATAATATCCATGGTAAAATGGGGTAAATATCCATGATCTTGTTATATTGTAAGTATTATGTTTTAATTTTAAAAATGTTATAAAATTAATTAAAATAGAGTATTTATAAAGCTTAAATTAATGAAACTAGGAAAATAGTTTTTTATAGATTTTTTTATTTTTAAGATTATTTTTATATTTCACAATTCAATTTAAAACTACATAAAAATAATCATCAACCAATTACAAAAAAATAATTTACATTTAAAAAATTAAAAATTATTTTTTAATTTTCAAAATGTTGAATTTAATATTTTTTTTTTTCAAAACTTTAGTAAACTTCATAGAATCTATTTAAAAATTAATTTACATTTAAAAAAATTAAAAATTACTTTTTAATTTTCGAAATGTTGAATTTAATGTTTTTTTTTCAAAACTTTAATAAACTTCATAGAATCTATTTAAAATTTTCAAAACTAGTTGAAAGTTAAAGTTTTTTTTACCAAAATACAAAACAATATAGCCTATCTTTGAATAATAAGTGTATATGCAACATGTACTAAAGACAATAACAAGTGTATTTACAACCTGCTTATTACATGCCTCTTATGTAAGAAGTAATTGATAACAATAAACAACTAAAATTGCATATATCCCATCTTTTTTTTTCTAAGTAAAAGTAATCTATTAATATGTACAGAAAGAAACAAAGAGCACAAGGCCTCGAACAAGGTATCATAGAGTATCAACAAAATCTAGACTGCCCCAACATTGGGGAAACCAATCCAGTGAGAGCAGAAACTTCAAAAATGGTATCACGTCTCAAGTCCAGACCCCACAAAAAAAATAGTAAGATGGTTCCTTGACGATTAGTCCATATAGGAAGCCATAACCCAAGCACCACTAGCAAAAAACAAGAAAACCAGATAATGAACACCTGGGCAGCCACAGTTGGCCTCATACTATCATCAGGCAGCCCCTGCTTATTCTCCATCCCTTGGTTTCCACCCCCTGGATTCCACCAATGAGATCTGATCGCCATTGCGTATCGCTGGAAGTAAAGGCCTTTCCCTTTGGTCTACCCATTTTGCGATCCGCCGTTGGGTCCGCGCCATCGCATCGCACATGTGAAAGTGTGGAGGCTCCACCCTTTGGTTTCCACCGATGCGATCTGATCACAATAGCATATCGTGATAAGTAAAGGCATTGCCCTTAGGTCTCCCCATTCTGCGATCTGCCGTCGGGTCCACGTCATCGCATCGCACATGAGAAAGTGTGGAGGCTCCACCCCTTGGTATCTGTCGATGTGATATAGCGATGCGATCTGATCGCAATCGCATATCACTATTAGTTAAGGCCTTGCCCTTAGGTCTCCCCATTCTGCGATCCGCCAATATTGCGATGCGATCTGATTGCAATCGCATGTTGCTGGTTATCAATCTGCGATCCGCCATTACTGTTGCATTGAAGAGAGCCGAAGTCTGAGGTATGTTGGAGCGTGCTGAGGCATGAGCCAGAGCGAAGGACAGGATATGATATCCGGAACTACTTAAAACAATGCTAATGAACCCTGCTCTTCTCAAATGCAGAGATCCGTTGATCAGAATCCAAATATCCGGCTTGTCCTGGGTAGGCAGGTGTCGCCCCATATCGCCCCACCCCTGTCCCATCATATTTAATGCCTGTCTATACACCTGGATCCGGGAGGGCTGCATCCCTTTGGACCAATATTATGCACTCCTGATTTTGATCATGATTCTGAATTATGTCTAGAGCTCCAGTGAGAAGAGTGTGCCCAGTTTCCACGCCCAAATTGGCAAGTAGATCAGCGACCTTGTTTCCTTCCCATTTAATGTGATTGAATATGATGGCACAATTGTTCTATTGCATCCAGTTTGGCTTCAAGTCTCCAATTGTTGGCAATTTTATGCGCATGTGCCCCATTGAGGAGTTGATTAGCCAGGTTGATGAGGATTAGGGAATCACCTTTGATCTCCAAAGGTTGGAAGCCATGACGCTGGGAAAGGAGTAATCCTTGCCAGAGACCCTCCAGTTCAGCCAAGTTGTTCGTGTCCCAGCCAATGTTTCTGAAGTATATTAGGAGAGGCGAACCCTCATGATCTCTAAATATGCCACGAAATCCTGCTTTGCTGGGATTGCCCTTTGAATCTCCATCAAAGTTGAGTTTGAAAGTATGCTTTGGAGGGGGGGTCCAAAAGTTCTTTTTGATGTTGTTGCCTTCTGAAGGTCTGTGATTGTGAGTACCTTGTGGGAGTTGTATGTTCCAATTTTCCCAGATGGCTTTCTCATTTGCAAGAGTGGGAAAATATTCCATGTGCCAAGTTTGAAGCGCCAAGGTCTCTTTAAGATTGAGACAAAAGTTGCCCCAAATGATTTCTACAGGAGTGCTTTGATCTTTGAATATGCGCTTGTTTCGTTCTTTCCATATTGTCCAGAGCAGAAGGCCAGGAATCAATCTCCATAATTGGTTGAGTAGTTCGCTTTTATAAGGGTTCTGGTGCCAACGGCGAATGGAGTTGATTATATCTTCAGACACTCTGCATCTTTTTTGACAACGGAAGCTAGCCTTCTCCCACAGTTGGTTGGCAAGAGTGCAAGAGTCCAAGAGGTGTTGGAGCGATTCCTCCTGAGAATTACAATTGGGACATATGGAGGGCCCGTGAAAGTTTCTTTTCCTAAGATTGTCCCAAGTGAGGATTTTCCGGTGCCCAACAAGCCAAAGGAATATGGAGACTTTGGGCCAAGTACCCGGTGACCAGATTCTGCCCCAGATAGGATCCAGGGGCATTGGATCATTGCATATAATTTTATAAGCCTCTTTGGTGGTGAAGGAACCTTTTGGGGTATATCCCCATCTTAAAATATCCCTGCCTTCGGATGATCTAATGCGTTGATTCTGGAGCTCACTCTCCATGACCTCCTTAGTCTGGTTATCTGCATTCCTGATCAGCCTGTCGATCTGCTTCCATTGTCTGTACCCCTGTTCTGTCTCCAGAATCCATTTTTGCTGGATGGATTCCTTTTGTTGCTCCTCCCACTCTTGGCAAGGAGGCGGTCTATAGAAGTCGTTGAGCTTTGGTAGTTGGTTCCAAGAATCCGTCTAGAACCGAGCAGTACTGCCGTTCCTTATTTCCCAAAAGCTGTGTTGTTGGATTAGCAAGAAGTGTTGTCTGGAAGTGTTCCATATTAGTGATCCCTTTTCAGTTGGAGTGAATCTGATTAGCTCCTCCGTTGGTCTGTGATTGGCATATTTGGCTATCCAGATGGCTGCCCATGGCTTATTGGGAGTAGAGAGCCATTGCCACCATATTTTTTCACCCATGATAACATTGCTGTGATGAGGATCTCTCAAGCCTATACCCCCTTTTTCTTTGGGCTTGCAAGCTGTCGTCAATTTTGCCAAGGCCCATTTGTGATTTGTGCCAGTTGCACCCCAAAGAAAATTGCGCTGTAGAGCTTTTATTTTTTTAAGGACCCATTTAGGCACTGCCAAGATTGAGAAAAGGTAGAGAGGCATTGCCTGTAGCATAGCTTTGATTAGCACTAATCTGCTAGCTATGTTCAGAGTTCTTTGAGTCCATAAAGTGAGACGAGATTCAAGTTTTTGAAGGAGCATAAGCAAATAGGCGTGCTTGATGGCAGAATCAATTAAGGGAGCTCCAAGGTATTTGGAAGGTAAGGAGGCTATGGAGAAGCCCAAAATGCGAGTAATAGCATGCTAAGTAATAGGGGGGATGTGAAAAAAGAAGATCCGCGATTTGGCCGTGTTTATGCTCGTCCCTGAAGCATCAGAGAAATCATTCATAAGGCATTTAAAAAGGGAGGCTTCCTAAATAGAAGGGTACCCAAACAACATGTTGTCATCCACGAACTGTTGATGAGTGATGGCTGGAGAATTGTGAATGGATAGACCTTTGAGATGCTGGGAGAGGAGGGAATGTTTGATATGGCGACCCAGACCTTCCGCCATTAGAACAAAAAGGATTGGGAAAAGTGGATCTCCTTGTCTGATGCCTCTAGAGGGGGTGAAAGTTCGAGAGGGTATGCCATTTATGAGGATAGAGAAAAAAGTTGTGGAGATTAAACTCAGAATCCATCAAACCCACATTGGGGAAAAACCAAAGGCTATTAAAATTTTTTGAATATAGTTCCAGCTTAACTTGTCAAAATCTTTATAGAGGTCAATCTTGAGAATCATACTTTCTTGTTTGGAGTGCTTGAGGGAGTGTATGATTTCATGAGTGAGGATAATGCCGTCCAATATTTGTCTTCCTTCTACGTATCCAGATTGTTCAGGCGATATGAGCAAGGGCAAAAGCGGCTTCAACCTGTTAGCAATGACTTTGGATATCACCTTGTAAATAACATTGCATAGTGTGATTGGACGGAATTTGTCCAGAGTACTGGTATTCTCTTCTTTTGGGATGAGGGTGATGAAAGTTGAGTTTAGAGAGGGCAGAAGCCAATGAAGAGTGCGTGATTCCTCCACCACTAGCCACACCTCCTCTTTGATAAGATCCCAGAAAGAGTGGAAGAAGGTAGTAGTGAAGCCATCTGGACCAGGAGCTTTGCCCTCCTTGAGCTGGTTCATAGCCAAATCCACCTCCTGAGGCATTACTGGTCGAAGAAGAAGTTGGTTGTGTTCTTCTGTGATAATTTTCGGCACATTTTGAGTGATCTTTTCTATAGCAGGCCGTCTATCAATTTGGGGTTCTTGATGGACCTCCTGGAAGTGATTGATAAACTCCTGTTCGATCTCTGCATGGCTTTCCACTCTTTCCCCCCCTCGCTTCTGTATGAAAGAGATGGTGTTGTGCATTCTTCTCTGTATTGTAGTTCTGTGGAAGAATTTAGTGTTCCTTTCTCCTTCTTTCAGCCATCTAATTCTAGATTTTTGCTTCTAGAGAATTTCTTCCTGCTTTCTTCTCTCCTCCAATTGATTGTGAATGTGCTTTTCCTATTCCAATGTCTCTTCCTTGTAGTCTTCTGTGATTATCTGTTGCTGAAGTTCTCTCATTTCTTTGTTTAGACCTTGCTGAGCCTAGAAGATGTTGCCAAAAGTCTCTTGATTCCAACACTTGATTTGGGATTTTAGGAATTTGAGTTTCTATTGAAACTGATACATTTTTTATCCCTCTGGCAAAGGGAAGCTGGTCCAAGTGGATCTGATGAGGTCATTGAAGGCCAGGTGGGTGAGACAAAAAGCTTCGAAGCGGAAAGGACGCCTGGTAGAGTTGCCTGGTCTTTGCCATTGGAGAGAGATAGGCCAATGATCTGAGCCTGAAAATGGAAGAATTGATGCCGAAATGTCGCCCCCAAGATGCACTGCATTATCTGAAATGAGGAATCTGTCTAGTTTGGAAGCAATTTGATGTCGCCCAACCCTGCGATTGCTCCAGGTGTGCATTCCATTGCAGAATTGCAGATCAATTAGCATATTTTTTTGGATAAAATATTTAAAGTGGCCATTTTCCTGTTCCGGCTTGGCTTGGCCTCCCTGCTTTTCCTCCAGCTTGGTGATCATGTTGAAGTCTCCTCCAATGATCCAAAGAGGATGGAGTCTATTGAAGTTGAGCGCTTCTATTGTGTCTAAAAGAGCAATTTTGTTGCCTGCTTCCTGTGGGAAGTAGACATTGGAGAGATGGCCATGAATGTTGGTGCCAATTATATGAAAAGTAGCCTATATAATGTGATGGGAGGCATGAAAGTCTGAGAGCATTATAGCTTGCGTGTTCCAGGCAATTGCCAGTCCCCCAGAGGCACCCGAAGCATCCACTGCAACCGAGTGACAACCTGGCCATGCTCTAGAGAGGATGTTTCCAAGTGTGTTACTATTACATTTCATTTCCTGCATAAAGAAGATCTGGGGCTGCTCCTACTTTATCATGTTTTTTATCATTCTGAGTTTGTCGGGGCTATTGAGCCCTCTTAGATTCCATGAAGTGAGCTTCATGATTCACTATTTGTGGTAGGCTTGTAGTACTTTGTCAACTTAGCATATCTGCCTGAGTCTACCAGGATTTTCCCTATTGCAATAGTTCTTTGAAGATCTGTCTTTCTTCCACATTTTTTGGAGTCTTTAGGAAAGAAGCTACCATCCCATTGACTGCCCAGTTGTATGCCCAGTTGTTGTTGCTGGTAAGCCCTAGAGATGATGACTTCCAGGGTATTGAGCTGATGCTCTTGAATCTTGTCGTAGTCTTTCCTTCTGCATGCTTGTTCAAGCTCGAAGATGTCAAGTCCTCCCAAATCAATTCTTTCCAGTTCTTCTTCCATATGTTGTGTCTGACTGCTTTTTGCTGAGGTGATTTCTAAGTGCAGGGTCTAGCTGGGGATACCGTCAACATCCATTCCATTAGGTTTCCAATCAGGGTCCTTTCGAGCCGCCTCAGGAATCCCGATGTTGTCACTCAGGGGCAGGGGAGTGGGAGAAGAGCCAGACAGAGGGGGGGGAGAGGTCGTGATGATCAGCGGTGGGATTGGCAAAATGCTCTGAGGTGGGTCTTCTGAAGTTTTAGCAAGAACCTCAAAGCTATTACTTGTGGAGGGAATGGAGGCAGCGTCCTACATGGGATTTTTCCCAGAGGAAGGTTTTTTATGCGATCTTTTTCGATTTGTGACCTTGCTAAAGCCATCATGAGCCGATTTGTCTGAGGGGTCAGAGGTTTGGGGTTTAGCATTTAGAGGGCAGTCCCGAAAAAGATGCCCATGGGCATGACACTTGCGACAGCGAAAGGGTACATGTTCAAAATCTAAGGGTTGGATCCATTCAAAGTCATCATGGTAGAGACTTACCGAGTCCGGAAGGGCTTTGTCCAGGCGCATGAAGACACAAATATGGGCATAGGAGGTGTATCTGCGCAGCTTCGTTTCCTTAGCAATTTTTATAAACTTGCCAGTGTCTCTCAGCGATTCTTCGTCCCAGTATTCCAACGGGAGCGAGTACATCCGGATCCAAACTGGTGCTCAGCTGAAATCCTCCTTGTCAGGGTTAAATCTCTCTACCCATTCCCTTAAATACAGACTAACGGAGTTGAAGAAGTAGGGACCTTCATCCATAACCATATTTCGGTCTTTGATGCAAATGAAAATCGCAGTGAAAAACCCTTTTGGTCCTAGATGCAGGGTGACATGTCCCTTGGGTTTCCATTTGGCAGAGATCCATCCTTGCAAAGCTTTTTCAGTCGGCCAGTATCCAATAAATTTTCCAATGAGTGCATGGTCCTTCATGTACTGGATTTGACCATTGATTCTTTGGCTACGAAGTTCTAACTTTGGTCGTTCAGCTGCTATGGGTTTGCATGTCGTTGAAGTAACCTTGGGCGTTTCCTGTTTCCTAATCTTTTATTCTTGTACTTCACTGCGCCTGTCTGACTGATCAGTGGGAGCGTTTGTCGTATCTTGCATTGGGAAATCTCTTTTATCCGTGTTTACTTGTTCTGGACTAGAAGACATTGTTGGTTTCTTCGCTTGATTATCTCTGTTGGCTGAGGGGGAAGGCTTTGAAGCCCCCCCCTGAGGGTCAACCATTACAGTATGGTCTATGCCAGCAGCTACTGTCGCAAGGAGGAAGGCGGACGGAAAATAGAAGCAGGGAGGGTTCAGACTGCGCTGTTGCAAGGGCAAGCAGAAAACCTTAGGTTGCGGAGCGCTCAGGCAGATCCACCGAAATTCCATATATCCCATCTTATGACAATAAGACAATTGCATTTAGGCCAAAGAATGTAATAGCTTTTGATGCATTTGTAAATCATTTTGTAACAAACATTTTGGCTTAGTGGTATAAACAAATGCTTTAAACAATGAATAAGGTGAGAGGTTTACGAACAATGAAGTAAATATGATGTCATCGATAAACACATATGTTGAACAGTGAGAAGAAACACTTGGAAAGGATAAATGCCCCTTTCTTAAGAAAGACTTCTTTTCTGCAATTTTTTTCAATCGATGATAAATCTTGACAATATTTCAATCGATGATGAATCTTGACAATGTTGGAGCGAAGACCCCTTCCAATAAGGGAAACACTTTGGACAATGCACCACATTCAATCATTCTCCTTTGCATTAACTTGATCCTCTAACATTTATTTTCATTTATTAAATATTATCGGTTGCACCATATACTTAGATGGAAATATTCTCTTTCTTAAAATCATTATTCAAATATCATATTTCCAATAATTGAAATTATGTGAGAGAACTAAATTTGGATTTGAATTATGATAAGTTTTAAACATTAAATATTATCCTTTGCACCATATATTTGATGGAAATATTTTCTTTCTTAAAATCATTATTCAAATATCATATTTCCAATAATTGAAACTATCTGAGAGAGCTAAATTTGGATTTGAATCATGATAAGTTTTAAAATCCTTATTTTTGGATGGAGTAATATATATATATATATATATATATATATATATATATATATATATAAGTTTTCAACTTTTATTATTTGAATTATTGATTTTAATTTTATTGTATAGTTTTATTTATAATTTCAAAAATATTGTTTGAAATATTAAATTTTGTTAGTCTATTTAGTTTTAAAGGATTATGTTTTATTTATCGAATATATTAACCTAAAGAAAAATTAATTGGGCAAAAACTTGCATAAATAATGGTGGATAGTATCTACTAAAAGTTTGCACATTTACATTTTTATTCCTACTTATTAAATCTGCTCATTTACACTTTTGCTCCTACTTATTAATGTGTTTAAGAAATCATAAATATGGGTAAGAAATAACAACCCTTAGTAAGTGTATTTATTTATATCTTGTTCTTATCCATTTTTTATGCAAATATTTGCTAAAATTATAGTAGGTAGTAATTCATGGTAAATATGTTATTTACATGAATGAATTATTTTCAAAGATTTTAATTTCTGGTGGTTTCTTATAAAACTTAACAATACAAAATTTAAAAATATCTAATAATCACGACAAAGAACTTTTTTATTTTTATTTTTTAATAAAATTTTTATATGTAACAATTCACTATAAAACTCGGCCTGGAGTATGTCGTAAAACTGCTTCTGCTTGGCTAACAGTTTGTCTTCCTAAGACGTAAGGAAACAGGTTAACGGCCCAAGACCCGGAGGCATCTGGCACTAGTGAAAGCCTGCTCCCCTACGGACCACAAGTGGGTTATTATTACAGGTGGCGTGGTTTTCCTTGATAACAATGATGCGTCAACCGACACTCGCGGATAGCAGCCAGAGATGGCTATCTTCACTCTTGGTTTGACCACTGAGTTTGATAGGTTTTTCCACTTTCGAAAAAAAAAAAAAAAAAAACAAACAAACAAACAATTCACTATAAAACCACATATAAAACCACATAAATATTGCTATCAATTCAAGATTGCAAAGAATCTCTCCATCAACTCCCGGATAAATCTCGTTGAAGTGTAATCTCTTCGTATTCACTGTGTTGAAGCAACGTGGCAATGTCTCTCTATTTTTTGCGATGAAGGTATTGCATTTGCACAGTGTGTAGGTTGGTAAAAATGAATACAGAAAATTTGGAATGATGAATTAAATTGAATACTGGAACAAACTCTTTCTAGTGCATTGGTTCATTTATGCCTTACCAAATGTCCAGTTAATCCATTCTCCGCCAATAATCTCCATCGCTCTCTATGCATTGATATTCATGGTACATACGTTGATTATTTAATCTTATATGTGCTCTTGAACGGTAAAATTCATATGCATTGGTTATATGCCAATTAGTTTGGTATATAAGTATGGGCATCTATGCATATTATATTAAATCACTCTGTGATATAAATCTGTGCATATTATATTGGATTGGTATTTAATATTATATTGGATTGGTATTTAAATAGAAGGTATCAAGAATGTTGTTCATATAATAATAATAATAAAGGTAAAGAATAGGGGTTTGGTTAATTTGGAAAAGGAAAGATTTTTGGAACCATTTCCATTCACAAAAATTATTGGCCGATAGTTTTTTTTTGAAAATGCATTTTTTTATTTTTATTGTTTGAGTAGTTTTCACTAGTAAAGAGAACTATCATGAATAGTTTAGAAAGATAAAGCATATCTTCATTTTCAATGAAGTATGGAAAGGTGTTTCTGAAGGAGAAGGTGAAAATCCTCCTAAAAACCTCACATCAAACAAAGAGCTCACCATATGGGAGAACAAGAATAGCAAGGCCTATGCCTTGGTTGTTGCATCAGTAAATGAAGAGGCGAGTTCTCACATTACATCATTTAATAATATATTTAGTTCTTTAAATAAGTTGAAAGAATTATATGACTCACACTCATAGATTGAAGTAGTTCAACTGACAATCAAACTCTTCAATCTTGAATTGAAAGATGATTATCCCTTGACCTAGCCTCTGAATTAGAGATATTATGCATAATGTGTTAGCATTGATGTCAACAAGCTTTTGTGCTGTTGATCATAAGCATGTGTGATGAGTGCTTGCTGATGGATGATTGGCTTGGTAGTCTTGTTAGTTGGCATTGATGTCAACATACCTATGCCTAGACCTAGTGGAGGTGATGCTGTAGTTGTTGAGGAGATGGATTCTAAACATGTTGATTTGGTTGGAGTGCTGCTCTAGGTGTTTCATATGTCTCTTTATGTCTTGGAGACATTGCATACATTGCTACATGTGTGAGATGTGGTTGCTTATGTTGGGGGTGCTTCTAATAGTTATGGAGGCCATTGCATGACTTGATGTTGGTGTTGCAGGGGTTGGTGATGCTGCTATAGGTGATGGAGATGTTGTTGCAAGTGTTGGAGATGTTTTGGTTGATGCTTGAGGAGTTGGAGGTGTTGGACTTGGTGCTAAAGTTAGAAGAATATGTCTAACAGCTCACTGAATTTTTCTTAGCCTATTTTTTCAGTTACATGCCTATTGCAAAGGCTTGAAGGAGTGTTCAAGAGCTGATGAAGATGGTCCATCAGTTGAAAGAAGTTTTGGACTAGGGAACTGATGCTTTTACTGAGTTTTAGCCCAAGTCGCATGTTGCTGAGTTAAGGGAATGGCAGAAAATCCATAGTCGTATGGAGATAGGTCCAAGGGAGAGGTTATAGCCCTAGTCGCATAGATGACAGTGGTAAGGGAGCCACTGAGGTGTTTTCACAAGAATTTCTCCGCATTCCTCGCGTTGTTGAACTAATTTTTGTGTTTTGCTAACATCCTTGATAAAAAAAATTCGGTTTATGGTTGGCAAAGTGCGTGGGATATCTAGAAGATGATTAAAGTTGAAAATATAAAAAATGATAATGGAGTTAGTGGTTGATAGAGTCAATGAGCGGAATCTTGATCAAATCTAGCATATGAATAGAGTCGTGATGCCCAATTGTTCTTTGTAATTATTAAGTTGAGCAATTGAGTTCATCTACATATTGGAGAAAGCTTATTGTGAGTATGGTTGATTGTCTAGTGTGCGGAGTAAGTGCGAGTTTGGAGAAGACCTTGCAAACTATGTGCGTTTATTATGCATAATTTCTAAAGTAGTTTGCAGTTGTAGTAGCAGTGAGCTGAAGTTTATTTCAGCCATAATGTTATGCAGTGAGTGAATTGTTGATGTGTGCATTGGAGTGGAGTTTGAGGAAATTGTTTTCCATCTAGGTGGTGTTTTTGTGTGGATTTTTTATGGAAGCTTGTGCTGCAATTTTATCATTTGATTGATATTTGATGTTATGTTGATACAGTTCTCATATTGAGCAATTTTTAGGAGTCCAAACTGATAATATGTGAAATGAGGCTCACATGGAGGCTTTCAATAGATAATGACTTGACATATTCAGTACAAGGGAAGAGTTTCCTTCGTCCAATGGTGGTTGGATGATTCGACAAAAATTGGGCGAGGTTCATTGGTCATGATAGTATCAATAGATCAAAGTTTGTAAATTCATTTGTTACTTCATGAGTAAGTAAGTGAGGATCGTAGATCATGGTGGCCTTCAGTGAATGGTAGTTCATAGATATGAGAGAGAAATCGTTTCTTGTCTGAAAGGGTCAGCATACTATGAAATAAGTTGAGTTTTCTAGCTCATAGGAGTGAGCTTATCCATGTATAATTTGTTTAGCATATAACAAAAGAATTGAGCAGTGTAGTAGCTGTAGGGTGGTTAATTTCCCAAGGAAGGGTTTTCCACTAGACATACTTGTGTCAATTGTGTGATTTCTTTTTATGGTCGCATGTTTATTTTTGATGCTCTAATATTTGATTATGTGTTTCAGTTCATGCATGCTTAAAGTTTAATTAATTGGAGAAAATTTTTAAAAGTTCCTCACTATTGATTCACCCCCCTCTTAGTAGTGATCTAGTTTCCAACAATTGGTATCAAAGCAGGGATCACGATTGCAACTTGATTGCTGGAGAGTGGATCTTGGAGATTTTGGCAGAATTTTTGCAAATTTACCGAAATGGATCAGTAAGGTATTCCAATACTTTATAAAGGTAAATTTACAACTTGGAGAGTGAATTTGGAATCATATTTTGTGTCCATTGGTGTAGACATTTTTCTATCAGTTAAATATGGAGTTAAAGATAAATATAATGATTTAGCTAAAAAGATAATTTTCAATAGTATTTCAAAATCTCAGAGTGAATTTCTGAAGCTTTGTGAGACTGCCAAAGAAATGTTGGATAAGTTGCAGAACTTGTATCTTGGAGGAAAATTACATTTTTCATAAATGGAGAAAAATGCAAAGGATTCAACTTTTATTGCAGTAAAAAATAAATTCTCCTCACAAGAAGAATATGAAGGCACTAGTGATTGCATTTGTTATATGGGGTTTACGATTGCGGATAAAAGTATCTCCCCTAGTTTTGGTGTCTAACCTAAAACAACAGAGAGACAAGGAACACAATTCTTTTCTTAAAGTAAATAGACGATGGAATGAAACCTACCTGGAATATTTCACGGGATTCACTCCTTCTTTAGCTTGAATGCTCCAATTCCATCTTTGGTTGCCAAAATTAGAACTTGCACAGTCAGATAACACAAGCCAAGAAACTACGAGATATACGCAATATAATCTAAATATTATATTCAATATATCAACATGGTATTGAAATACATGAAATATAAACATCACATATAGGAAAACATAGAATTCTTCGCATTAGTACAAATGGAAGGAGTTTACTTGCCCTTTCCTTGTCATAGTGTGCACCTCCAGTCACCCTAAATGAACCTCTCACCACAACATCATAAGTGTAGAATCACTCTCCAAAATCCAACCTCTTGCAAATGGAAGGCTCTAAGTATATAGAGGAGTGGGGTAAGTTGGGAGTTCTTATCCAATTACCAATCTAAGTTTTTAGATCTACCTTTGATGGGAGGATGGGATCAAAGGATAAGGGATGGAAACTCCAAGGTAGGATAGGATAGGATATAGATGTTTTCTCTGAGGTAAATGGTTGTTACAAATTCCAGAATCTTCTAGAAAAGGAGGCTTCCAAAAATTCTCTCTTTTTCCCGAATTTCTAGAACCAACGTAGGTGCAGATGGGAGAAACCTGTAGGTGATCAATGCAGGAAACAATGGAGAAACCTGTAGGTGAACATTGTCCAGCAAGAGGCTAGGGTACGTTGGTCCTAAAACTAGCTCAGATGATGCAGTTTAGGGCAGAAACTCTGGGGAATGCAAGAGATATGCTTAAGGTTTTGTGCAAGAAGATGATAAGGGGGGATGGGACGTTGATTGATCCCATTAGGAGGCCTATTGTTTGGATGTGAGAAAATGGTCTATAAAAAATTACCCAAATTCATAAATGATGATTGATGACTGAAGTGCTTTACCTTGTGACAAGTCGGGATCAAGAACAATAATTGAGATTCATATGTTACAATACATTTTCATCATGACATGTTGTTGCTGAGAGAGGCATAACCATACTGAACATATAAGCTAACATAAAATGTACAATGATCAAAAGATGCATCCACAGATGACAACTGGTGGACCCATGACTGGATGATTGTCTGTATGATCATGGTCATCATACATTGTGATCTCTGTATAACTCTTGAAATCGCAGCCTAGATGGATGAAACTAGATCTGGGGTATTTTATCGCCTTCACATGACCAACCAACATACAAGTCTAACCATGTGAATCAATGATCTAAGGTCTAACATGGTAGACACCATCTAATTACCGACCGATGATGTAAGCCATTAACAGACGTGAGAGAAACCAACGATGATGTTAATGGCCCCCAAGGTACTACAGTACAATCCATATGGTGTGAATAAATGAGTTGATGTCGAACACCACATAGAATCTTTCGGTCAAAGGCCATTGATGTAAACCTCTTTCCAAGAGCAAGGAAACTTCCCATTGATGTATGCAAGAACCAAGGTACCAAAGGGTTTTTCTAAGTCAAATTCCTGGATAATGTGTTGATGTCGACAGGAAGTGACCCGTCGCAGAAGGGCCTTGATGTATCCCCCATCAACGAAACAAAAAGGGCATTATGATCGAGATAGAATGATGTTGATACAGAGATGGATCAGGAAAGGAAAACATGGAATGAAGGCTTAAGAGTATTGTAACAGATATCAACTGAATGACTTTTCTTGAACACCCTGGTGAAACTGAATGGAGTTGGCAGCATTGACCCAAAACTGAAATGGAGGCTCTGAAAAGGTATGATGAACTGAAAGACAACTAGATTAACCAACCCAACAACCATGGAGATGAAGTTGAAGAGTGTCATGTTCAAGAGAGACTCACTAACATTAGAAAATGGAATACCCTGTCTTCCCAATTTCCCCAACCATATTGGTTAGTACCTCTTTATTTTTTAATAATCTTGAGGAGGATAACATATGCTTGATTTGTAAGTCCATCCTTCAGAGGAATCCCTCCGAGTATATTTAATGAACCCCAAAAATGAGTGGTTCAACCTTGTCATGTTCGACAAGTCCATCGTTGTTTGATGTTTTAACGAGTCTAGTGAAGGTAAAACTTGACATTTTTTTCACATTTAGAGAGTTTAAAAAAGAGGCGACAAAGAAAAATCCATATGTCCCTTTTTGTATATAGTCTCTCAAGTCCGAAAAGGTTGAAAACAATACTCAAGAGAACCTCTTAGCCATGTTCGACTAATTTTTTCCTTTTTCGTAGATAATCTATCTCAGTCCAGAAAAGGGTTAAACATATACTGAGAAGACCTCTTTTCATTTACTTTTACGAGTTCGAAAAGATACATGCTCGAAAATATTTTCATATTTTGGGAGTCTAAAAAGAGCTAAAAGAGGACTCCTCCTGGAGGAATGAGTGGTATAATGGGTAACAACTAGTTCTGGTCATGATGGAACTACTCAAAATATGAAAAGGTCAAGTGGTTAGCTAATAAGGCCACTCATCACAACGGTTCCTCAGGCAAGGGTAAAAACAAATTGAAAGTGTATGATCAGCCAAGAAGATGGTGATTGTGGAATGAAAAAGCCAAGGCTCATCTGAGAGAAATAGGTTGATAAAAATGGAAATCACGACTGATAACAGTGGAATTGTTACATTTTTACAGAAGCTTGAAACATGGGAAACTATGCTTGAAATTGGTTTCATTTTTATGCAAGCTTGAAACATAGGAAACTATGGTTGAAATTGGTTTCATTTTTACACAAGCTTGAGGAAAAACTATGCTTGAAATAAGTTTGTATTCCTCTAGCATAATGAATCAATCCGAGTTACATGCCCCCCAAGCTTCATTTCATGCAACTAAGTAGAATATTGGGTACTAACAAGTGGATGGAATGAAGGTTCATTTCCAAGATCAAGTGAAAGACTTCACTGGGAATTTACGAGATCTAATCAAAGACTCTAATTGAAAGGTGATCTATATCACTTTTTAACGAGCTTGACAGAGAAAGAGAATTCTCCTCATAGGAACGTATTTTATCTTTTAACGAGGTTGACATAGTAAAATAACTATCTTCATAAGAGTTTGTTTCATTTTTTAACGACATTGACACAAGGAAAGGAACTTTGCTCTGTGACCTTGTTTCATTTTTAAGGAGCTTGACACAAGAAAAGGAACTCTTCTCTGATCCTAATCATGGCATCCAAGAGGCCATGGCTTCCAAGAGGTTCTCATCATATGGAAGAACAATGCTCTGGAAGGGATACATATCAAAGGATCCGATGGAAAGATTAGACTTCAATGCCCCCAATAAATGGTTCACCATATCACCTACTCGATCTAGGTCAAAAGAAGTTGAGCAGAAAGTGAAAGGCTCATCTTCATTAGTAGGTACATGAACGTGATATGTTGCCACATAATTACCCTGTAGCGGGGAAAATACCCCTTGCATATAAGGACAATTTAGGGAATATGGTTGATTAAGAGTCATATTAGGACCATTGAATGAAAGATGGGCAATGGTCATGATTATTCCTTCATGCGGGAAACACATCACACGAAAGAGTGAAGAGACAAGAGCTCCCATGACATAAAAATAGTCATGCCGGAGGAGTAAAATAAACTCTAAAGGGCCTTGGACTACCATGACATCGATATAGATAGTCTTTCCTCCCAAAGTAATAGGCAACTCAGGAAGGATCCCTAACGATTGACTCGTTCCTCTATTAAAAGCCAACATATTCTGGGTAACAGGTACAAGCTATGGAGAGCCTAAAGCCTGCCAAGTAGTTGAGGACAAAATATTAATAAATGTGCCTTCATCTACGATTGTGCTAGGTACGACCACATTATAAGCCTGTACTATGATATGGAAGGGAACATAAGGAGTAAGACCATATCTTGCCAGTCAACTCTAATCAAAGGAAGTGACCATACTACTTGGAGGGGGTACTGTGGGAATGGGAGAATTGTCCCCTTATTCTATGGGAATGAGAGGATTTCTCTCAAATGTTGTGGGAACGGGAGGATTTCTCTCCAATGTTGTGGGAAAGAGAGGATTTCCCCCCTGTACTGTGGGAATGGGAGAACTATCCCCTAGTTCATTGGGACCTGAAGAAATGAGAAGAGCATGAGCTATATGAAATTCACTCTCTATGGGAAAGGTACGATCAACTGAAGGTGGAATCAAGTCAACCATTTTCTCATTCAATGGTTGGCCGGGAACAGACTCATGGGATTCACGTTTAGAGAGAGCGTGATTGATTGGATTCAGAGTTTGATCAATCACTTCATCAACTAGTGGAGGATTGGGAGAAAGCTTCTAGTAACTAGCTAGAAGTCGTGGTTGAGAATCGGTAAGGTTTTCCAACACTTTTTAGGCTTCATCCATATAAGGACAAAGGTGAATAGGATGATTCCCTTCAAATAATTTTCAGGGAAATTTGACCTTACCCTTTTTCCCATGTAACTTACTATCACTAGTTGAGGGTTTATCACTAGCATTATCTCCAAAAGATGATGATAAAGGCTAATGTGAGCCTATAGACCACGCTTCTAACACCTTGGGAATACCAGGAAAATCTCTAAGAAGGTGGCCACCCTTACATAACATGCAAGGTAATTTAACTTGACGGGGTTGATTCGAAGACTTTTCCATACTAGTTGTGGCTGTAGCAATGGTTTCTTCATTGCCCACCTGCTTATTTTGCTTCTCCTTATTCATCATTGTCTTCTTCTTCTTAGCTTCCTAGTTACTAGAATCAAGGCTTTCACTATGTGAAGAGGAAGAAAGGGATGAAGAAACAATAGGTGAAAAAGGAAAAGGGTCAACTTTAGGATCAACATTAGGTTGATGTTGTTCAAGTGGAGGAGAACTTAGTTGAGAAGAAATTTGGACATTCAGAACCATAGGGTTCAAGAAATAACCAAACTGGCAAACCAATGGTAAATTCAGGAAGGGACAACATTGCCATGTAAGGAGCACCAATATTTCCAAAAGAAGGAAAATGACCAAGATTCCCATGAGAGGGGTTCACTTGATTGGTAGACTCCAGAACTGTTGCCATTAGTCTCAACCTAAGATCGACTAAGAAGTTGTTCCATGGGGAGGATGTTGTTTCGCTGTCAATTAATTGATTTTAGAAATTAAAGACAACCAAAACAAAGGGGTAAATAGGCATAAAATTTTACCAAGCCACCGTGAACTGCAATATACACCTTGGTGAACCAAGGACTTAACGTACATGCAGAAAATATCTCTGAATGTTGTGTTCGGTGTATCATGGTATACAAGGTGGTAGACTCAGTTTCCTCTAGATGGATAACAACCTATAGGGGACTCCAAAAATATACTCGATGGTACGTGGGAGCGCAGTCTGTAGTAGTGTTGTCTAATGTGTAATTGTTTGATGAGAACGTTCCCATATACTTTATGTGTGTGAAGCGTCATTCAATATACCCAAAGGTACATGGAGAACAATCCTATACACTCACATACGTGGAATGAGACTTCACCCTTGGGATGCAATGTTGGAAAACAACGAAAACTCCTACATTTAACAACGTTGGAACACATCTCTATCCTAGACCTCTAAATGTTTGCGTTAATGTTACAAATGCTCCTTAGGTTAATTAAGGTGAATTTTAGAGTTTATCTTGAATTAGATTTTGATTTCAAGGCTCAAAATTTGATGTCACCAGAACACACCTATGATGCAACTAATATGAGAAAAATAACTCTTTTCAATTTCAATGAAAGCCATCTATTGTAGGAAAGAGGTGCAAACCATCGTGCAACAATAAAATATGCAGCAAAAAAGAGCTTCCTAACTAGATATTTCAATTTCGTTATTCCAATTCAATTCAAAGCATTAAAAGGTGCCAAACCATGAAATATAATCTATGCATGGTTCCCCTAAGAACTATGCAAATGTAATCTATACAGAATTTCCTTTCCTGCTATGAAAATAAGAATTCTAGCTATGCAAATGTGATCCATGCAAGAGAATTCTTCAAAACAAGCACAAGAGAATTCCAATGAAATTAAACATGATCTAAGGTTTCATGAACAGAGGACTCAAACTGAAATTGGGTGAAAATTTCAAAAATCAAAAGGGATAACACTCAAAGGCGATTAACACTCATACAGAATTCGATTGAGGGGGGATTTTTTTTGCAAAAATGAAAGAAAAGACACAATTTCACACACAAAACCCTAGATGAAAATGTATTTTTATTTGTTTTCAACACACTTAATTTTCAAAATGAAGAAAACTAAGATGCAAATGTTTAATCATTGATTCAAATACACTTTTTAGAATGAGGAGTAAAACAACAATTCATCCAAGCAGTCAATGACCAAACAAAATCACTTTCCAAGCAAGGAAATGATAAGAACAAAGAAAAATCAAAACCGATTCTTACCAAAGGAAATCAAACACAAATGCAAAGCAAATGGAGGCTTTAGAGAAACCCCAGGACACTCAAGGCTTGGGGAAGGTAAGTTATAAGTAGGCTGATCAAAGAGACACTAAAAAACAAGGTCAAGTTTTGCGCAAAAACAGGGGCCAATGTTGACACAGAAGAGGCACCAGTGCTTTGCAACACAGACATAGAGAGGGCCCAGGTGGGGTGCAATGCTTTGTGAGAGGAGAAAAGGGTGCGTTGGTCTAGGGATAGAGGATTACCTCACGAAAATTGCAAAAGAGACTCAATGAAATGGCTTCTCAAGTCTGTTCTTGGCTGGGTAAAGCAGCAAAGGTCTATCAAGGAGGTAATCAAACATAAAGGAAAAAGGAACCACCAAGGGAATACACCGTTCCCTAGTGGAGTCGCCAATTTTTTATGCAAGATTTACGATTGCAGACAAAAGTATCTCCCCTAGGTTTGGTTTCTAACCTATAACAACAAAGAGACAAGGAACATAATGCTTTCCTTAAAGTAAATAGATGACAGATTGAAACCCACTTGGAATCTGTCGCAGGCTTCGCTCCTTCTTTAGCTTCAATGCTCCAATTCTAACTCTGATTACCAAAATTAGAACCTGCACAGTCAGATAACACAAGCCAAGAAACTATGAGATCTATGCAATATCATCTAAATACTTTATTCAATAGATCAACATGGTAGTGAAGTACATGAAATAACAACATCACATATATGAAGATAGAGAATTATTTGCATTAATATAAATGGAAAGAGTTTACAACCATAAATAGGTGTTGATCTTGTGGAAGAGATCCTCGAGGCTAACTTGTCCTTTCCTTGTCACAACATGCACCTCCAATCACCCTAAATGCAAGAAATGAAACCTCTCACCACAACAACATAAGGGTAAAATCACTCTCCAAAATCCAACCTCTTGCATATGGAAGGTTGTAAATATATAGAGGAGTGGGGTAAGTTGGGAGTTCTTATCCAATTACTAATCTAAGGTTTTAGATCCACCTTTGATGGGAGGATGAGATAAAAAGATAAGGGACGGAAACTCTAAGGTAGGATAGGATAGGATACAATTTTTTTATTTGAGGTAAATGGTTGTAACAAATTCTGGAAGCTTCTGGAAAAGGAGGCTTCTGTAAATTATCTCTTTTTCCGGAATTTCTAGAACTAAGGTAGGTGCAAAGGGGAGAAACCTGTAGGTGATCAATGCAAAATACAATGGAGAAACATATAGGTGAAAGCTATCTACCAAGAGGGCAGGGTGTGTTGGTCCTAAAACTGGCTCAGGTGATGTAGCTTAGGGCAGAAACTCTATGGAATGAAAGAGCTATGCTTAGGGTTTTGTGCAAGATGATGACAAGGGGGAATAAGATTTTTATTGATCCCATTAGGAGGCCTATTGTTCATATGTGACAATATGGCCTATAAAATCAGTGATATATCGAGGATCAATTGCAAAAATGATGAGGAATCCAAGATCATGGCACTAGAAGCAGAGATTCAAAGGCTCATGGTTGAAAACAAAGAGTTGGAGGATAAATGTCAGAAATTGAAGGGTGATTCAATTTTTGCAAGAGAAGAATTGGAGAGATTCAGATCTAGTGCTCAAGCTTTAACAAGAAAATATGAAAATGTTGGAGCAGTTAGTGATAGCAAGAAAATTGGAAATCTCCATCCATGCAAGAAGCAACACAACAATTGAAGAGGGTCCAAGAATAAAAATAGAATTGGGAAGTGTTATAGTTGTGGAATTCATGGACACATAGCAATAAGTTTCAGCAATGGAGAGATCAATTTATCTCATCAAAAGGAGCAGCCAAAGGAGAAGCAACATCAAGAATGCATGTAAATAATATCTCCTCTCGTCAAGTATAATAGTCTTTTCTATGGTTTATGTTTTTCATGCAATGATTTTAGCCATAGGGCTATTGATTGCAGGGCACATGCAAGGAATAAAAATTGATTCATCAAAATATATAAGCCTATTCCTCATTTCCTTAGTCACATTAGATGCTTTTTATGTGATAATATTCGCCACAAGGCTAAGGGTTGCAAGTTCCCCATGTATTTCTGGAGATCCAACCAAAGAGAGGAGAATATGCAAAGCCAACCGCATAAGAAGAAGAAGGATTAGCAGATGAAAGTATGGAGGAGAAAAGAGTAGCAAGGAACTCCCTCCAAAAACTAAGGTCAGTTTGGTCTTAGGGGGAGCATATGGCTGCATTATGAATTGCATGCAAATTTTTAATCATGCAACCATATTGAAAAATGTATGAGATGAAAAATATGATTTTTTAGAGATGCCTGTGGTTAGGGGGATTCCTTGAGGTTTGAAGTGTTAATTCCATTTTTTTAATTTCTGTTCATGTTTGTTTTAGTTGGTGTAGCTATGTACATATGTTGATAGTTTTGGAGCAGCTATATGTTTTGTGATATTAATGGCGGATCATACATCCAAGGGAATAATTTGTGCTTCCAAATGGATTTCAAATGTGTTGGCATTGTGTTCAGGAATATTTTTGTTGTTGTTGCCACACATTGCATGTTGGATGAAATATTATGGTTGCATGGAAAATTTGGCATTCTATCAGTGCTTTCATTACTAGATCATGTTCAAGTATTGTCATGCATATGTTTGTTTCCATGGACATCAAATGATGTGTTGGAGATAGTTAATCTAGATTGTGCATATTATTGCTTATGTTTTCATTTCTATATGAAGAATCCATGTTATTGATATGTATTAGATGGATGAGTCATGTGTTGTAGTTGTATGAAGAGATTATGTTGTTGCCTATAGTATACATTTAAATGGTTGAGAGATGATGATTTATATTGCAACTCACGTTGTTTTGAAACATGCTACTGCTATGTATTAGTTAGATGAGTCATGATGTTGTGGTATGGAGAGAATGTTGTTGCTTATGATGTTTTTGGTATGATGGATGTTGCTTCTTGTTTTCCTCTCATGG
This sequence comes from Pinus tabuliformis, assembly GCA_031772625.1. NCBI lineage: Eukaryota > Viridiplantae > Streptophyta > Pinopsida > Pinales > Pinaceae > Pinus > Pinus tabuliformis. The sequence continues at coordinate 161,380,210 of CM062805.1, read as the reverse complement.
GGAGAGAGAATGTAATGATGAGGATGCATAATGTTGTTGCTATTCTATGACATATTCCTATGTTGTTGCTATTAGTTGACTTTTTTGTTGATGCACATGTGGAGTATGATGGTGATGGTCGAAGTGTTTAGTGCCCATATACTAACACATTGATCTGGATTTAAACAGGAATGCAATAAAGTACAGAAATAACCATAAATACAGAGATGCAGCAGAAATAATACTTCATTTCATTAATGTAAAATACTGAAATATGCTTACAAACGAAAATGAAAATAAACTAGCTAGGGTGATGGTAGCTTATCTCTGAGAAGAGATGTGGCAGCTGCATGCCTCTGAACTATGTTACAATGAGGCTCGAAGGCCTATTTATTGTTGAGAAACAATGGAAAACCCTAAACATCCAAAAAAATAACCCTAGGAGATGAAAAGCTAAATTGTGGGCCCCATTTGGGTAAATTGGTACATCAACTTCCCGGGGTCATAAATTTGGCATGCAATCTCCGTTTGACACGCACAAAATCTCGTTAGAAAGATCTATCTGAGGACTACAAATTTGGGAAGAGAAACATCGGTCCATGGACCCATGTTGCTCCCAGTGTTCCCAAAAAACGTCGTTTAGGGCCTCAAAAGAACTCCAGAATTTTAGGACCTGAAAAATTGCTAAAAATAGTAAGTTGTGCTACAAATAAGGAAACTGAAAAACTAAAAGAGACAGTTGTGGGGGTCCAAGTGGGATAGGTGGGTGGTCACCAACATCCACCTAGATCATTCCTCCCCCCTTAGGAAGCAATGGTACCCATTGCGTTGAGTTCCTCCATCTACTGAACTTGGTCCCTGGTGACTTGTTCTGCAATCTCTGATGTGTCCAGTACTAGTGGGAAGCATGATAGAGGGCAGTCCACATTGAACACTCGGTGCAAGCGAAGGAATGGGGGAATGATGTGCTCTAAAGCATTGTTCTCCACAACCTTGGTACTGGTGTAAGGACCATGTTGCTTCTTGTACTTGTCATTTCTAAGAATGGACCGGTGATATATCGGCCCATTAGGTAGAAGTGCTCTGGGAATCAGATCGAATGAATGCTTGACTTGATAGTGCAACAGTACCCCTGTGGGTGGGGAGAAGATGTTCCTATGTTCTTTCATGACCGTATCCATCTGCTGCTATTGCTGCGTGGAGGATCCCTTCGCAAGGGTCATGGATGTGGCTACGATCTTCCCCTTATTTTGAGAGCGAACCAAACATAAAATAAATTTCCTAGTCTGGGAGATGATCTTACTGCCTTTCTTAGTAGAGATCAAAGAGGTGGCGGTAGATGGGGCTACCTCCAGTATCTTGTATAATTAATTACACAAGGAAATAATAACAGTGCGAGGCCTTGACTCATACACAACATGTTGCCTCCACAAGTATGGCTGGCCTAATAATACATCACAAACATCTAGAGGTGCAACATCACACAATACCTCATCTGTGAAGGGTTTGATGTTGTAGGGAAGGCGACACTACTGGCGAACTCAGAGATCTCATCCTTGGTGAAGCCACCCGATATTGTACGGCTGCGCGTGTGGTGTAGTCGGTAGGCCCAACCGCTTCATGACCTCTACTGAAATGAGGTTCTTTTGGCTCCCACTGTCAATAATGAATTGCAGTGGTGAATCCTTCACCCACATCTGTGAGTGGAAAATACACTCCCCCTCCTCTGGATCTTTGGGTTCATTCTTCTGGATCTTGGCGGTGGCTACAGTGGTGCTAGGCTCCGCGTCAATGATCTGCTTCCCTTTGTCGTTCCCCTTGTTGGGTTCTGACTCAGGCTTAGAACATGCATCTGATTCTGAAGCCATCAACTTGGCCACCAGCGAATGCTTGGTCCGACACTCAACAATGTAAACTTTGAAACGGGAACTATAAACTCAAAACGGGAACTCTGGCCCAAAAACCCCAAAAAAACCACAAAAACAGTGCTCAAAACGAAAAGTGTGTATACTGGAACGATGTTTTTTTTTTAGGTGTCAATTTTGCGGCTGTTTTAAAAATGGCAGTGACTACGAAATTTTCTACGAAATTTTCCTGCAAAATATAGCTTTAGAACGAAAGTGTTGATACTGGAATAATGATTTTTTTTTTAGGTGTCAATTTTGCGGTTGTTTTAAAAATGGCAGTGACTATGAAATTTTCTACGAAATTTTCCTGCAAAATATAGCTTCAGAACGAAAGTGTTGATACTGGAATAATGATTTTTTTTTTAGGGTCGATTTTCATACTTTTTAAAAAATGCTAATAAAACCAACTTTTTATGTCTCAAACAAAGTTAAATTTTAAGGAAAAAACACATTAATGTTTCGGGTAGAATATCATTTTGGGCCGCCCCCTCCCCCTGCGGCCCAAAATGCAAAATTATTTTATAAACTTAAAAAAATTAAATTTATCTTTTTCGACTAATCGAATTTAATACATTAGCGATGAAACTCCATTGGTTTATTCTACAAATAGATGTTTTTTTTACGACTCCACTTTAGCTATTTCAGGATAAATATATCTTTGTCATAGTAGATATAACTTTAATGTTAAAAAATACCTAATTTTCATGATAGAGGCGATGTCATTGTTACCATAGAGAAGCGATGACATTGTTACAAAGAATCAATACCATATAGGGATGAGAGATTGATGTATAATGATAAGGCATACATGCCATCACAATGCAAGAGCCATAACGATAATGAGACATTGTACAAGAAACTAGCCAATATAAAGTTGATGTGAATCACTGTAGTGAGCCACCATCATGTATGAGAGCCATCATCATGTATGCGAGCCACTATAATGTCAAAGAAATGCGAGCCAAAGCCTCTGTTATATAAGTGAGCCATTGAAGTTAAAATACCGAAACTTAGCAATCTTAGAATTAAGTCTACGAACCATTCTAAGGAATGTGAGCCTCATAAAAATAATGCAAGCCAATGTTAAGCCTATGCAAACCACATAGGTTATATATCGTGCCTCTATATGGAGAGTGAATCACATAGAATATAGCGAGGATGTGTGTAATCGAATTCACTATTTGGAAATGGATCGATACTCTTTCATTAATAAAAAAGAGTACATTCTTTTAGATTCCATTCCATACATATACCGCATAAAAATACTTACGTGCTTCTGAGAATAAACGAGAGTACATTCTTTTAGATTCCATTCCAAACGTATGCCGCATAAAAATACTTACCTGCTTCTGAGAATAAAAGAGAGTACATTCCATACATATACCGCATAAAAATACAAAAAAAAGTCACGGTCTTTCATGTAAAGAGTAAATGTCGGTCTGTATGAAACCGTCATGAAAATTACTTTAATTTGTTAAAATTATTTTAAGTTTTTAATGGATAATGCCAACCGAAAAATGTGGCCCTCTCTGCGTTGACCTCCACTTCCGAAATTTTTTAAACATTTAAGAAAAGCGAGACCACGGAAAAATCGTTGAAAACGATTTTCCGAAATTCTGGGCTTGGCTTTCACCAAACTCCACCCCTTTTTGTTTGACTGCTTGCATATCTATATGTGTCACAGCAGCGAAAAGAACGGTCATCATGAAATCTCAACGAAACCCACAGCGTTTACATTTTTGATCTCTGAGAAAGTAATGGTATAAATACCCTCGGGGTTCTCAGAGTGAGAACGCAGGTCGCATTTGGCTCGATTTCTGAGATTCATTGCACTGAAGTTTGAATTGCGCTCGAATCCTGAAATTCGTCGTGCGAAATTTGAATCATGAATTTTTTGTTTGTTGAATTAAAGTAATCAGATCGTAACAATTTGGTTTGTTTGCGGGTCGATTCTGGGAATCGACCTGCCGCCGGGTCGGGCGGGGCGGGGCGGCCCGTGGGTCGCCGCGCAGCGCCACCCCCGGGCCGCCCCGCCCCGCCCGACCCAGCGGCGCCGCCACGCAGCGCCACCCCGGGGCCGCCCCGCCCCGCCCGACCCGGCGGCGGGTCGATTCCCGGAATCGACCCGCCGCCGGGTCGGGCGGGGCATGGCGGCCCGGGGGTGTGTTATAGACATTTTTGTGCCTCGCAGCATGGAGCATGAAATGTCGATAATTACAGGGATCCTCAGTCCCTAAACATGTTTTTCTTACCCCTAAAAGAACAAGGTCATCAAACAGCAGCACTTCCAATCAGTTCTCCACCTGAAAACACTTCAAAACAGGCTATTTTTGGATCATGTCAGCTGCTCCACTGAGCTTCTGCGCTGGAATGCAATTGTCCCTCCTTGTACCTGCACTGGAAGTCAAGATTAATGAAGGCTACCTGCGCTGGGCGAGATTGGCCAAGTGGCACAGTCATTCTGCAAGGTGTCAACTGCCCAGGAAGCTTCCAAACTGACACTTGGTTCATGAGATTCGCCCTGTGATGAGTAAGAGGTACTTGATCACCATGTTTAAGCAAGGATCTCCAAGTGGACTCAAGAACTGAAGATTAACTGAAGAGGGAGAGGACACAAGGCAGCTTCATGTCAGTCTCAAGCTGACTCATCCTCTCTTCTTCTATCCTATATATAGAGCTCTTCTATGAGGTCTAAGGAGGCTGGAATTTTGTGTAAAGCAAGGAGGTGCTGTTGGTTTACAGTTAGAGCTATTGGGTGATTGTTTTACTAGAGGTGAAGAGGAGAGTTCTTGCTGCTGGGGAGGTGCTGCTGGATTGGAGCCATCATTGGTTGTAACCTTCTCAGAACCCTGTTACTTCTATCAATAAAGTTTTGCATGTTCTCCTATATACTTGTATTGCATTGATGTATTGTATTTACATGTATATTTGATTCACTCTAATCCATGCATCAGTTATGAGTACTTGTATCTTGTAGTTTCCTCTCTTGTTTTGTGCAGGATCTGTGTGTAGCTGGACCGGCAAAGAGAGCAAAGAGCTGGGAACAAGAGACAAAGAAAGAGGACAAGGATCGACTAAGCGAAAGACACCAGGTTGGTTAATCTTTTCTTCCTTCTCTCTGTACTTTCATAAAGGAAAACATCAAAGCTTTACTTTCAGTTGTTGCTAAAGACTGTCACCTTTAGAGTAGGGATAGGGTCATCCGCATCGGATACTTTTCCCCACAACAAACTGGCGACTCCGCTGGGGAGCCTAGTATCTTGTTGGTGTTTGTAGTATTTTGCTATTCATTTCTTGAAGAAAAGAGTACCAAATCGAAAAGCTTTTGACTATATCAAAAGCGAAGTAGAGGGACTGCTACTCTTGCTCATTTGCTGAGCAAATTCAAGATTTGAAGAGCTTATCTACAAAAGACTCTTTACTCTTTGTGATAGATCTTCATCCTCTTAATCATCCCTTAGCCTGTACTTGACCTATAGCTTTTTATTTCAGCAAAAATAGTGCATTTTTGAGTTTTTATGACCCGGAATTCTTTGTAGACGCAACTCTCGTGTGTCAGTGCAGGCTGTCCACAGGCAGTCTGCATTACAGCACAGGTGCTCCCTTCGGGAACTGCGCTGAGAGTCAAACTGGCAGACTAGAACCTGCGCTGGTCCAGTTAGCCATTGTCTTGCTCAGCTTTCCCTTTGTGTCTTAGCCCTGTTTTCACTGATTTTTGCTGATTGCTTGCTGGTCATTGTACTTGCTGTAAACCATTCTCCTTAACATTATTCCGCCTCAGTTGTGTGATGAAACTGTGAATGTTCTTTCAGTATTTCTTGTTTCAGTTACAGTTTCCCATTGTGAAAAGCGAACCAGTATGGCTGTGGCCTCTTAGATCCTGAATTGTAAAAGTGTCTTCGTGATCTTATGAGCTAGTTTTATTACTGTTCATGGTTGTTTGAGTTTGTTTGCTTTTCATTTTATGGTTTGAATCTATACATTTCCTGTGTTTAAACAAGTCTATCATAAGGTGTCTTTTTGATTTTGGACAAGCTTGTTTATCTCTACTTGAAATTAGATTCAAAATTATACAACAGTTTCCTTTCTGTCTTACATCAACATTAAGGATAACGAAAAGAAATACATGCATTGTGCATTTTGCATTTGACTGTGTGCTTGACGATTTAGGAAAATGTGCATTTTAGTGTGTGTTCTATGATCTGTGGAAAAAGTTGTGTCTTTCTTTTCCCTCAGTAGATTAAGGTTTTCAAAGTTGAAAGATTGAAAAGATTTGCTTCTCATCTTAGGTTGCATATAGGAAGTTGTTTATATACATCTCGTGGCGACCCTGAAAGGCAAACTGTTAAGCAAGATCAACATTAAAATAAACTCAATTTACATAACAACGCTTTGTAACATAACGCAAACATCTAGAGGTCTAGGTAGAGACGTGTTCCGGCGTCGTTAAACATAGTGACTGTCGATCTCTACGAAGGTGGGTGATTCCTCCTGAGAGTCGGTGGCACTAACACGGACTTGTGCTCCCGCGTACCGTCGCATATATTGGGAGACCCCTATAGGCTTTTATCCTTTATCCTTAGGAAACCGTGTCGGCCGCCCTACTGATCACGATGCAGTGAACACAGCATTCACGAAGATCGACCACCCGTACCATAAAACGTATTCTGTGGTTTCGCGAAAGGTTTGGCACACCCTCTGCCTAGATCTCCAGAGCAGTTTCTTTTGGCCTTTTTCAAACTCTATAACTGAAAAAGTCCGACCGAGCATTTGTCACTTCGGGCTCGTTAATACATCGAAGGCGACTAGAGTCATCTTTAGCTTTTTCTCGACTCTTAAAACATGAAAAAGCAAGTTTGTGTCTAAAAGCGTCGTTAATAAAATTTATTTTAAACGAAACATAATCACCTGTTATTCCCACGTTGATCTTTCAGTTGAAAAGTATGGAGCCCACCAACCAAGGAAGTAACCTTGGCGGAAGTCCAAATCCCTTCTCCTCTTGGGGAGATGTTGGTGCGCCTCATATGGCTACATTGTCACTTCCAGGATTGACAATCGGCCTCCCTGTATGGCTCTTTTCAACTAATGTAGTCCAGATCGCCACTAATCCTGAGCAGTCGAATCAACAGTCAGAACAATCTAGAACTACCCACCAGCCTTCCACTTCTTATGATACTTCCTTTGATCCTTCATCTTCGCAAGGTAAAGCTGGCAAAAGTCAGCCTCCCAAGGAGAAGAAGGAAAAGAAGAAGAGAGAAAAGAAGCAGAAGGAGCCTCTGGCGAAGGCGACTGGGGGCAAGCAGAAGAAAGCTGACAAAAACCCACACACTGCACCGACCGGGCCTAAATCGCCATGTGTCATTTGCAAAGGGATCCACTTCCATCGTGATTGTCCTTGTATTCCCCGGATACTAAGGGACTAGTCCCCAAGGTTGCACAATCCGGTAGCATCAACCTCTGGTTGTCATGTTGATTGCATTCCGTCAACTAGCGAGAGTGAAGGACGAAGAAGGGGACCAAGATCACCCTGTCTATTGTGTGAAGGCAATCATGCTATCCACAAATGTCCATTCTTAGATGAGGCCAAGAGAGTTTTGGAAGATCGCCCGGTTTCTCTGTTGCAACTTCCTCCTGGATACCGAAAACTCGCGCCTAATCCCTCGATAGTTGAAAATCCAGTTGACCCGCTCAAGTGGTCAGCTGAAGTGTCGGTCATTGAGAATGAACCTACTGAATCTAGACCAGACAAAAGTCTAAAGGTCGATACGGCAGTTGGCCCGGTTCTTCCTTCAGAGGTTCTATCGTCCAATGACTCCGTCATTGAAGACCCGTCTTCAAATGACACCGTCGCCGAAGAGTCATCTTCATGCGACACCCTCACTGAAGAGAATAAGGATGACACTATCCAGGTTCTTTTCATCAGCACCGACTCCGATGAGCGTCAGGGCAATGCGCCCATTCCTTTATCGCAGGAAGGAACATCATCAGAGTCATATCCGGCCGTATATTCGGTCCCACCACCAAGCAACCTGGTTGTATCCTTTGATTGGAATCAACTAGGCAGACCCCGGTTACCAGCCAGTATACCATTCAGAATCATTGTCCAGATCTATAGAATGATTATGGCTGGTACTATCATTGATGAAGGGGCGTCTGTGAGTATCCTTTCCTCTATTGCTTGGAAAGCACTGGGTTCCCCAGCGCTTTTACCTGAGTTGAGAAATCTCTCAGGTTTTGATAAAGGAACCAGTCGATCATTAGGAATCCTCCCCAATGTACCTGTTACATTGAAAGGGAAGACCGTTAATATAAACGTGATGGTCGTCCAAGGACCCTTGGATTATAACCTACTCCTTGGACGCGACTATATTTATTGCATGGGAGCGATAGTCTCCTCACTCTTTAGAGTAATGTGTTTTCCACACGAAGGAAGGGTGGTCAAGCTCGTAGACCAACTTTCATTTCCGAGATCTCGCATCGCAAATAGTCAAATACCATTCCTAAATGGTCTGTTCACTCAAGATTCGCCTCCACCCCCAGTCCTCCTTCCTGATGAATGCGAGTGATTCGGAAAGAAAGACTAGGACCCAGGGGGCATGCACCCTGGTCTGCTTCGGGCAGAAGAAACCCCGGGTATAAGGAAGAATTTCCGCAGAAGAATATGACTAGTCCATACCCCGTCCATGGAAGGAAGTGGGGTTGTTCTGGAATAGTGTTCTTTTGTTAAAGTTAAGTGTTTGACAAAAGAATCATTCACCTTTGTCTAAAAAAGTGGGCAATGCCCAAGTAGGAATTCCCTTATCACGACAAATAGTAACCATCTTTGAATTCAAGCCTCGCCCATTAAAATATATGTTTTGAAGGATAAACAGGGGCAGCCTACAAAGTAGGGGACTATATTGTTGTGACAGAGGGTAACCATCTTTGGACAACCCAATGATAGACACCGCCGAAGAAAGAGATTGATTTGCGGCAGCGAATAGAACCCTCTTCGGATAATAAGAAAGAGGCAAACCTCGTTGAAAAGGGGCAGCCTCGAAATTCTGTCCTATACCTGGGGGCATGCAAACTTTTGGAATGCAAGCAAGGGACGACTATTTATTTTTTTAAAATTTTTAGGTCCTCCCTTTAAACCTGTAGGTCTAACCCTTTAAACTCGTAGGATTAGCCGTTTCCGACCTTGCATAAAAAAAAAGCCTGTGGGGCAAAAGTAAAATTTGCCAAAATTGGAGCATAGCTTTGTGAGATAAAGCTCTTTTAAAAATAGTGATCTCATAGGAGGCGTTCTTATTATGACTGGTATATCGAGCAGTTTTAGCATATAGTTCATGCTCTTTAAAAAATAAATGCAAGATCCGAGCAGTTTTAACGCGGTCTTCATGCTCGTTAAAAAATAAATAAAAGCAGTGAGCAATGTTCCCTCCAGAGTTTAAGCTCATTTTTATCTAAAAAAAGAACCTATCCCGGTAAATAACCTTTTGAGATTGTAAATTCATCAGCCATAAGAACCTTGATCGTGTTTTCATCCATCACCTCCACTGTTCATTTGGCCGATCATTCACTTCCATTTGTGTGTTTACCTCTTTTGAGAAACAGCTGCGAAGAGTGATTTCACCTAGCCATCCTCGTGACACTGCCGTGATTGGAAAATTCCAACCTGTACCTGGAATCTGCTGCTATCCCTGTTTATCACTCGTTCCTCAAAAGACGAGTCTTCTTTGAGCTCTTTTCACTGACTCGTAAAATATGAAAAGTTTGCCGAGTTTTGGCCTTCCAGCTCGTTAAATGACCGGAACACTATCCCTCCTCTAAATTTTAATCTTTTTGGACCTAAGGGATTATTGCACAAAAGGATCGAGCGCTTGTCTTGTTCGGCTCGTTAAAAATACCGAACAACCATCCCTTCTGTATTGTTTTATACTTTTTCGGACTTAAGGGATTAGCTGACGAAAAAGGGATTATGGAGTTAACTTTCTGTACCTTTTTAGACTCTCTAAAAATGAAAAGGACCGAGTTTTCCTTGTCGTTAGACTCGTTAAAATGATTAAATAGCGACAAACTTGTCTTTAGACGAGAACGAGTTTCCCTATCGCTAGGCTCGTTAAATCATAGCGATGGGCTTGCCCGAAGGGCAGGTTATAGAACAAGCATATGTTATCCTCCTCAAGCTTGACAAAAATAAAGAGGTACTGGTCAGAAATGACTGGGGAAAAATTGGGAGAACATCAAAGTTTAATGGTAGCAAGTCACTCTTGAACATGACACTTTTCCTCCGTACCACATCGGGTTAGGTTGTTTCATTCACCGGTCTCACCGCCATGGTCCTCGCCAAACCATCCACATTTGGGGTAATGCTACCGATCCATTGCATCAGTGTCGTTATATGTTCAAGAGGGGTCATTCTGAAAGTGTCAACCGTGTCCCATCCACTGCCATACATTATCCTTCATCCATTCACGATCGCCACCCTGAATCATATGTCACAGTTTGTTTTCACCTCCACTAAAATCATTAGCTCCGTTCCGTGTCATTGATGTGGGATTCATTAAGGCCCTCCTTTGACGGATCGCTTCTTGTCGACTTCAGCTCATTATCCAAGAAGTTGATCTAGGAACACCCCCATCAGTACTTTGAAGCTTGCATGCCTCAATGGCAAGTTTCTCACTTCCGGCGACAGGTATACATCAATGACCTTCGACCAGAAGATTTTGCGTGGCGTTCGAAGCCAAGTCCTTTATTCACGCCACATGAATTGTACTGCAGTACTTTGAGGGTCATCGTCATTATTGGTGATTCCTCTCGCGTTTGTTAACGGTTTTCATTATTGACCGGTAATCAAGCGACGTCTTTCCATGTTCGACTTCAGCGCAATTCTCACATGGATTGACTTGTACTTAGAGTGAAGATCGAACGAGTTTGAAGACCCCGGATCTAGTTTCATCCATCCGGGCTGCGATATATATTCAAGAAATATAAAAACATTTGCCGTGTACATCATTGCAGCAGATGATCATCCTATTCAAAGGATGATAATTTCAGCAGAAAATTATCAGTCTACCTTCAGACGATCGTCTGTCATATGTACCAAAATGTATTTATAAAAGCTGAGCATGGGAATGCCCGCCTCAGCTAGATCATGAAAATAGAATGAAAAATAATGTATTGTATTGTATTGTATTACAGGGCGCCTCCTCAGCACTGGAATGAACTTCGGACCCTCTAGATAAAGCATTTGACCCGATAAACGGCCTCATACTTTAGGGGGCAACTGTTATAGACATTTTTGTGCCTCGCAGCATGGAGCATGAAATGTCGATAATTACAGGGATCCTCAGTCCCTAAACATGTTGTTCTTACCCCTAAAAGAACAAGGTCATCAAACAACAGCACTTCCAATCAGTTCTCCACCTGAAAACACTTCAAAACAGGCTATTTTTGGATCATGTCAGCTGCTCCACTGAGCTTCTGCGCTGGAATGCAACTGTCCCTCCTTGTACCTACGCTAGAAGTCAAGATTAATGAAGGCTACCTGCGCTGGGCGAGATTGGCCAAGTGGCACAGTCACTCTGCAAGGTGTCAACTGCCCAGGAAGCTTCCAAACTGACACTTGGTTCATTAGATTCGCCCTGTGATGAGTAAGAGGTACTTGATCACCATGTGTAAGCAAGGATCTCCAAGTGGACTCAAGAACTGAAGATTAACTGAAGAGGGAGAGGACACAAGGCAGCTTCATGTCAGTCTCAAGCTGACTCATCCTCTCTTCTTCTATCCTATATATAGAGCTCTTCTATGAGGTCTAAGGAGGCTGGAATTTTGTGTAAAGCAAGGAGGTGTTGTTGGTTTACAGTTAGAGCTATTGGGTGATTGTTTTACTAGAGGTGAAGAGGAGAGTTCTTGCTGCTGGGGAGGTGCTGCTGGATTGGAGCCATCATTGGTTGTAACCTTCTCAGAACCCTGTTACTTCTATCAATAAAGTTTTGCATGTTCTCCTATATACTTGTATTGCATTGATGTATTGTATTTACATGTATATTTGATTCACTCTAATCCATGCATCAGTTATGAGTACTTGTATCTTGTAGTTTCCTCTCTTGTTTTGTGCAGGATCTGTGTGTAGCTGGACCGGCAAAGAGAGCAAAGAGCTGGGAACAAGAGACAAAGAGAGAGGACAAGGATCGACTAAGCGAAAGACACCAGGTTGGTTAATCTTTTCTTCCTTCTCTCTGTACTTTCATAAAGGAAAACATCAAAGCTTTACTTTCAGTTGTTGCTAAAAACTGTCACCTTTAGAGTAGGGATAGGGTCATCCGCATCGGATACTTTTCCCCACAACAGGGTGGCGCTGCACTGCGTAAACAGTTGGATAACCAATTAAGATCACCAGTGATCAGGTTTGTATTCAAACTTCAGCGCAATGAATCTATGTTTCGTACCCATTTTTTCTCAAACATCCCAATCCGAAGCTCGCCCGCCTTTAAATGTCCATCTTGGCCGACGATATACCCCTTTAGCATGGGCATCTGTGGCAGCTCGTCCACGAACATCTCAAAAGTCGAAGCTATCTCATGCAATTCCTCTTCAGTCACATTCGCAGCGTTTGCTAGAGAGAAGTGGATCAGAATTAAAATGCAAACCAGTACACTAGAAACATGCTGCATATTCTTTGCCAGCGTCATCTTCAGACCTGCAATAACATATTCGGTCTCATTAAAACCCTGTGAAGTATTTTCCATTCCCTGCATCTCTACATAGAGAAAATACAATTTTCATATAACATGGTTTCGCAGTATGAAATGCATACTTACTCTAAATTAATTCTCCCCGATCAGAACAGCAGTACCCGCGATGCAAAGACACCCGGTGTGATGGCCTGGATGATTGCAATACCTCGTCATTAAATACAATTCGTTAGTTACTTCGTTCAGTGCTAAGTGAGAGTTGTCAATTTTTCTTTGGGGACAAGGATCCATTTCCACCTATACATATTCCTTTTTTTATTAATTTGAATTTGCAATTTGACCAAAAAAAATTATATATGTCCATCATTAAACCCATTTAATAGGTATTATTCACGTTGAAGGCACCTGCCCCACTGGATTTCTGCACGTCCGTTGCCAGGTTGGAAAGATAAAATCATTCCTTTACTTTTTCACTGTCGGCCCCGTATAACGCTGCACCTTAATACTTGCCAATGCTAAGATCCTAACTCAAAATTTTAAGTAACTTCCGACAAGTCGATCTTCACTGCAAAACAATATGAAAGGGGAATAGTTCGAACTTCAGGAAGGATGTTACCAGACGATATAGGTTTGATGATGACACCTGTCGACAAAGAAACTGACCTGTTTAATGTAGGGATTTGCATTTCCTGTTCTTGATCTTTTTCTAACTTGTCTTCGGTAACTATTGCCTGCCGATTTCCAATGGATGCAACAAAATACATTTAGAAGATTAGTTGATTGTAAAATTGGAGAATGGTAAAGCACATTAAAGGTTCAAAATTCAGAGTATACATATATAGTTAAGGTACTGCAATGGCAGTGTGAAGTTGATATTAAATATAACTGACGAACCCCGTGAGCGCTGCAGTTTCAATCCATTACCAGTAGTTACCGGTAAAAAGTCCATGTGATTGCAACAATTTCATTCCAATATGGTAGTTTGGCTGCATCAGAAAGTTAAAACAAATTAAATGAGCTTTTTTTAAATTTGGAAAGTGATTTTCTTAAATGAGCTTTTATTATTATAACATATGTTTTTTTTGTTTTTTTATTAAATTATGAATTTTTATTTTTATTTTTATAATGCTTTTGCACCAATATGGATTGTTATTAGAGCTTTTATATTAATATGTCGTTAATTTTATGATTTTTGTTTTCAAAAGTATTAAATAGTTATTAGAGCTTTTATATTAATATGTCGTTAATTTTATGATTTTTGTTTTCAAAAGTATTAAATAGTTAACATCTACATGTATTTTTCTTAATTTTATATTTTTTTGTTTTTTTCAATTTTACATTTTTTTCATATAAGTTGGTGCTTCTTGTAAGGTTTATTTTTATATATCTCTTTAATATTCTTGTAAATTTTATTTTTATATATATTTTTAATATTTTTCAATTTGAAAGTGCCACATTTTTTTTAAGGCATCAATAGTCATTTTAGTGTTCATAAAACATCATAATAGCATCATTATGTTTTGTCGCACCTATTATTGTTACATAGTTGCACATTATTTTTAAGTAACTTATTATAATCAATCTTGTCATTTTATCATCCTTGTTTCTAATAAATATATCATTTTGCATTTAAGTAATATAATTTAGCATTAGATTTTATACTATGTTAATATTATGAATCATGATTTAGAGGTATTGAAATTATAGTTAGGTTATGAAAACTTTCGAGCATGGCACCTCAAATCTATTACAACATTATTTAAGAGGAAATCATATCAATAGGCATACTTATGAAAGAGAGATAAAAGGTAAACATATGAACAAGAGAGAAATGGGTTCTATAAGTTAAAAAGTTTATCACAATATCAAAATATGATGTTACGAATGATGTATGAATTGTTTATTTATACACAGATTATGACATGGGGTAGCATCTTCCTGCATGGAGTATGGGCCCACTTAAATTCTTCTGTGAACCTTACAAACCCCAGACAAATGTGATGACAAATGTGATGACCGAAATGAAATTATTTCTTTTATGAATGATTTTCAAAGGAATCAATGGCACATTTAGGACATTTTGATTCATCTTCAAAGGAGAGAGCACAACTGTGATTTTCGCATTGATTTTTAAGTTAATTATTATTTTTTGAAAAAAAAAGTTGTTATTATTATTTTTTTGACATGAAATTCATAAAAAAAACTATTATTTGACCATTTTTAGTTAATATTTTTGTATAAAAATTGTGATTTTGACATGTTAATTCTAGCAAAAAATTATCAAAACGTTTAGTTTTTTTGTTATATTTATGTTAAAAATGGTTATTTTTATGTCCATTGTTAAAAAATGTTGTTTTTTAGAAACAATTATTTCATGTGGATTGAAAAATTAATTAAGGATGTCTAAATATGTAGATTATCTAAAATTCAAACTATCGACTTTCTAATTTAAAAACGCAAAACAATAAAAAGCCCACTAAAAAAAAAATAAATTAAGATAGAGAACAAGAAAATATGAATACATTGACGACTTCAAAAACTATCAAATTTAGAAAATTATTTTTTTCATTTCATACACTAGAAAATTTAAAGTCAAAAAATAGGTCTTTTAAAAAAAGGGTGTGATGCAGAATATCCACTTTTTAAAATCAGGATGAAAATCACTACCATTCACTACCATTCTAAAACTTAATGCACATGAAAAAAATTAAAGTTCCAAAAACCATGTTCTAAAAAAAACATGTGTATTCTGCATCACCACTTTTGAAAATCGGGTCATTTTTTTGCCACCTCTACAAAACGGGTAACAGTATCAGTTCCCGTTTCAAAGTTTACATTGTTACTCACTTGTGTTGTGAGTGGGGATCTTATGGAACTCACACCACTTTCTTGTGTCCTTCTTCGACTTCGTGGTTTTTTTCTTTTCTTGTGGCTTCGATGGGTTGTCTTGGGTTTCCCCGTCTTGGATTTGTCCTTCGTTCTGTGATTTGGGGAAGCCTTTCCCTTGCTTCATATTCGCAGATCTAAAGTCTCGCTTCTTCTATTTAAACTTCTGCTCGATTTTGACAACGTATCGGTACATCGTGCCAAGCGAGGAGATGTTCAGGAACTCCATCTCGTCCTGGATGTATCTATGTAAGCAACCGCAGTATTTGAGTACCAAATGTAGCTTAGAGTCCTTGATACCCAACTGTGTGCGAAGGGTATGAAAAATGTTTGTGAACTCTGGGACATCTTGATCCCTTCCCTGCCACAGTGTGGCCCACTTTGTGTATTTGTCCTCATAGCTTCTGACAGGGTAGTACTACTCCTTGATGGCATCCCAAAATGAATTCCAAGTGGGTGGGGCTGAAAATAGTGATCTCGTACTTTCATCCTTCTGCTCGCAGTAAGTTTCCCACCAGTCCTTGACGTGGGGCGCTGCTTTGAGAAGAGCGAAAATAATCTTTTCCCGACAGGAAAAATCATGAACAGAAAAATACCCTTCTAGTAGATTTAACCATTTATCTACAGCCTCTGCATGTATCTGACCCTCGAATATGGGGATTTCAAATTTAACATGTACCTTAAAGGGTGTGTCATTTCCAGAGTAGTTGTTGGAAGCCAATGCGTCGCCCTTAGGTAGCCGCTAAAGGATCTGGGCAAAGTTTTCCATCATCGCATTCCTTTGTCGCTTGAGGGCTTCTTTGAGCAAGATTTTGATAGGATCTCCTACCCCGTCATCTTTCTTGTCTTTCACCATGGGAGGCCTTCGGGATTTGAGAGGCTGGTCTTGTAAAGGTTCGACCAGTTCAAGCCCTAACTCCTTATATCCCGACCTCATTGGGGACATGCAAATATAGACAGAGAAAGAGGAGACCTCTCTGATACCACTGATTTGGATTTAAACAGGAACACAATAAACCAAAGAAATAACCATAAATACAAAGATGCAGTGGAAATAATACTTCATTTCGTTAATGTAAAATACTGAAATATGCTTACAAACAGAAAGAGAAATAAACCAGCTAGGGTGATCGTAGCTTATCTCTGAGAAGAGATGTGGTGACTACATGCCTCTGAACTGTGTTACAATGAGGCTCGAAGGCCTATTTATTGTTGAGAAACAATGGAAAACCCTAAACATCCAAAAACCTAACCCTATGAGATGAAACGCCAAAGTGTGGGCCCCATTTGGGTAAATTGGTACATCAACTTCCCGGGGTCGTAACTTTGGCATACAATCTCTGTTTAACGCGCACAATATCTCATTAGAAAGATCTATCCAAGGACTACAAATTTGGGAAGAGCAACATTAGTCCGTGCACCCATGTTGTTCCCAATTTTCGCAAAAAATGTCGTTTAGGGCCTCAAAATGGCTCCGGAAGTTCAGGACCCGAAAAATTGCTAAAAATAGTAAATTATGCTACAAATAAGGAAACTAAAAAACTGAAAGAGACAGTTGTGGGGGTCCAAGTGGGATAGGTGAGTGGCCACCAACATCTACCTGTATCACACATAATGTGTCTAGTTATTTTTCCTATTTTTTGCTGCTACACATGGATATTATATTGTTTCATTTGGAGAGCTTATGTTATAGCTCATGGAGGACTTGTACTTGATGGATATGCTGCGTATTTCATCTTATTTCTACTTCCATATGGAGCATGTACATTATTCACTGATGCCATTTTGGGCATGTATTGATGAGAGCAGCATTGTGTGCAAATGTAAAATCCATTTACTATCATTGTATGATCTTTTGGATGTATTTCTCATGGAGAGACCCATGGTGTTTAGCATGTCTTGTCATTAGCTATGTATAGGTCAATGGATCTCCAAGTCATGTATTATGATGTATATCATTGATGTAGCACTACTTTGGGTGCATAATGTAAACTTGGGTACATAGAATCATGGTTGGTGATAGGTGTAGAGGAGTCATATGTCAGTCCTATGTACTTGTCACAACTATGTTTTTTCTCTATGAAGCATTTTGATGTATTTTACTTCATTATATATCTTATCAAAAGTGAGTTGGAGTCATGGTCATGAGTAGTAGTCTCTTGCACTTGGAAATGAGGCTTATTGCAACAGGCAGAGTGTTGATTGCAACTCCATTACATGCTTAGTTGGAGCATGTTCAGTTCAAAAATGGCATGGCATTGGAAAATATATGTTTGGTAGCCGGTTTCCTTATTTTTCATGCCTATCTTCCAAAATATACTTCTTTTGGTTGCATCAATATGGTGTTGACTACGACAGGGGGAACACTCCTCTTTTCTAGCACATTATTGGAATTGTTATTCAGTGTTTGTATGGCCCTTTGCCATTGATGTCAAAGGGGGAGATATTTTGGATTAAAGAGTCAGCCTCACATGTTGTATTGAGGTTCACATCAATTCCAAAGGGGGAGTTTGTTGGAATTGTAGTGTTAGCATTGATGTCAACAAGCTCTTGGTGTTGTTGGTCATATGCAAGTGTGATGAGTGCTTGATGATTGGCTTGGAGGTCTTGTTAGTTGGCATTGATATCAACATACCTATGACTAGACCTAGTGGAGATAATGTTGTGGCTGCTAAGGAGATGGATTCTAGACATGCTGAGTTGGTTGGAGATACTACTGTTGCAGGTGGTTGGAGTGTTGCTCTAAGTGTTGCATATGTCTCTTTATGTCTTGGAGACATTGTATATGTTGTTACATGTGTGAGATGTGGTTTCTTGTGTTGGAGGTGCTTCTACCAGTGATGTAGGCAACTATATGACTCGATGTTGTTGATGCAGGAGTTGGTGATGCTGCTATAGGTGATGGAGATGTTGTTACAAATGTTGGAGATGTTTTGGTTGTTGCTTCAGGAGATGGAGGTGTTGGTATTGATGCTAAAGTTGGCCGAATAGGTGTGGAATGTCACTAACTTGTTCTTATCCTATTTCATCAGTTGAAAACCTATTTCAGAGGCTTGGAGGAGTGTTTAGGAGATGATGAAGATGGTGCATCAGTTGGAAGAGGTTCTCGACTAAAGAAATTATTCTTTTATATAGTTTTATCCCCATTCGCATGCATGCTGAGTTAAGGGAGTGGATGAAAATCCATTGTAGCATGGAGATAGGTCCAGGGGAGTAGTTATAGCCCCAGTCGCATGGATGGCAGTGCTAAGGGAGTGATTTTGGTGTTTTCACGAGAATTGCTCTGCATTCCTCACGTTGTTGAGTTAATTTTTGTGTTTTGGAAACATCCTTGATCGAAAATTTTTGGTTTATGGCTGGAAACGTTCACGGAACCTCCAGAAGCTGATTAAAGTTGAAAATATAAAAAAGGATAATGGATTTAGTGGTTGACAGAGTCAATGAGAGGAATCTGGATCAAATCTACCATATGAACAAAGTTGTGATGCCCAATAGTTCTTTATAATTATTGAGTTGAGCACTTGAGTTCATATACATATTGGAGAAAGCTCATTGTGAGTATGGTTGATTGTCTAGTGTGTGGAGTGAGTGGGAGTTTAGAGAAGACCCTACAAATTATGTGAACTTTATTATGCAGACTTTATTAAGAAGCTTGCAGTTTCAGCAGCAATGAGTTGAAGTTTATTTCATCCAAATATTATGCAATGAGTGAGTTGTTTATGTGTGGATTGGAGTAGAGTTTGAGGAGATTTTTTTCTAGTTGGGTGGAGTTTTTGTGTGGATTTTTTATGGCAGATTGTGCTGCAAATTTATCATATGATTGAGCTTTGATGCTATTTTTTTTGCAGTGCTCATGTTGAGAAATTTTTAGGAGTCCATCCTAAAAATATATGGAATGAGGCTCGCATGGAAGAAGTGAAGGCATGGATGCTTTGAGTAGACAATGACTTGACATATCTAGCAGAAGGAAGAGTTTTCTCCATCGGATGGTGGTTGGATAGTTTGGAAGAAAGTGGGTGAGGCTCATTGGTCATGATAGTACTAGCAGATCAAAATCTGCACAATCATTTGTTAGTTCAGGAGTAACTGGGCAAGGATCATTGATCGTAGTGGCCTTTAGCGGATGGTAGTCCATAGATCTGAGATAAAAACAATTTCTTCTATGAAAGGGTCAACATAGTGTGAAAGAAGTCGAGTCTTTCGGCTCATAGGAGAGATTATCCATGTATAAGTTTTTCAACATATAATAAAATAATTGAGCAGCGCAATAGCAACAAGTTGATTTTCTTCCCGGGGAAGGGTTTTCCACCAAACATACTTGTGTGTATTGTGTGATTTCTTTTTAAGGTTGCATGTTTATTTTTGGTGCTATAATCTATGATTATGCGTTGCAGTTCATGAATGCTTAAAGTTTAATTAAATGGAGAAAAATTTTAAAACTGCCTCACTACTGATTCACCCACCCCCCTCCCCCCAATAGTGATCTAGTTCCAAACATAATGTAGAAGCCATCAGTGTTAAAATGGACGTTCCTCTTACAAATTTCATGAAGGAACTATATCCCACATATGCTCACTATGTTGAATCATCACAAGCTAGTGACAAACTTAAATATATTACCTCTAACTCTCTTATGGAGAAGTTTGCAAAAAGAAAGAAAGATTTTGGGAAGAGTAAGACAACTTCTCAGTCTTCTAAAGAAGTTGTGTGTCTTGCATAGATAGAGAAGAATGAAGCGCATGATTCTTTTAGAGGAAGAGGTGGCAGAAAAGCACGAGGAATGAAGAGTAAAAAATGAAAGGGGGGAACATTGCCAAGGAGGAAGACATGATCTTCATTGTATACACTGCAAAAAAACTGGACATGATGCTTCCACATGCAAACTCCCTTGGGACAGAATAGAACAAGAAAGAAATGAAGAGAAAGGTAAATCACCAAATATATGGAAAGATAAAGCACCTGAATCCGTTAATTATATTGTGACACATTGCAATATTGGAGTAACTGAAGACTTGTTTAATACTTCACATGCTTTATGGAAAGATGTATGGTTGCTTGATACAGGAGAAACCTACCACATGAAATTTTGGAAGGACTTCTTTGAAGATTTCAGGGAAAATGTAGATAAAGAAGTCTACTTTGCAGAAAAATAAAAACTCAAGCCATTTGGACTTGGCACCATTAGGCTCAAAGTGCTTAGACTACCTAACTTTCTTCTACATGATGTTCTCTACCTTTGAGATTTGTGGAGAAGCTTGTTTTCCTTATTTTAGATCTGCTAGCAAGGACACTCCATTCACATTTTTGATGGCAACTTTGAGGTGAAAAAAGCATCAAAAGCTTAATTATCATGAGATGAATAGAAGAAGAAAGACTCTTGAAGCTGTAAGGAACCTCTACTCATGTAGAGAACTATGCATACAGTTCTGTTGTGGCCACCAACAACCCCCCTCCTTATTTAGTATTAGCAATTACACTAGGTAAGTGGGGACCCTTAGTAAAAAATTCAAAAAATCAATTAAGGCTCATGTATTTTTACTCCTTAAGAAACATCGCATCGCGCAAAGAATGATAGGACATTTCCTTATGAGTAAAATGATAAACTGCGAGATTGCGACGCGATCTCCATCGCATCGCATGCATTAAGAAACGCTCACATTGGAAAACCTTAAAATCGCCGATATGTGATATCGCAATAGCGCATATCGCAAAGTTGCATAAAAACACATAACGATTTAACGATTACAGCGATCTGCGATTTTGCGATGCTACGATACTGTGATCCGCGATCTTGCGATAGCGTGATCAAGCGACCTTGCAATAACACAGCACAATGAAATTGCGATAATGCGATGTTGCGATGCGAATCATAGAAACAGTCCATCACAAATTTTCCTGGCTCAATATTCAAGAAACGTTTTCCATAAACCAAGAACTGGATACGTGCTTTAATGATAATTAATGAATTATACGCCAGTTGTTAATGAAAGACAGTTTTGTGTTTTTCAAAGAGCCAGGTTACGTCAGGTGGCATGTTTTTGTACATCCGTAGAGTTTAAAGCTTTCCTGTCGATTTTTATTATCATTACTCTCTCCTCACTTGTGAACTGCAGGAATGAAAAAAAGAAGTTACGCAAAGCAATGTGCAGGAAACTATGAGAAAAAAAAGGGTAACGCTCCAATGTTCAAAGACAGAGAAAAGACGCCCGCATGCAACAGAGCCGCAGATTCACAAGAACGCTGCTGAGCCATCCATTACAGATCTTTCATTTACAGCCATGATTGAATGAATAATTGAATGATGCTGATATCAACAGGCGGTTTAATGACTCAAGGTCAGGAGCTTACAAAAGCAGTATTTTTACAAATTTTGAAGCTTATACCCGGTGAAGAAAAAGGCGCTAAAGGTGAAAAACGCATCAGAGAGGCCCGGATCAAAGAACGGAGGCAGTTTCCGATGCGCGATTAGCTGCCTAGCGCTAATCGCGCATCGCTGAGAAAATTGTGCGAGAAGGAAACCCTCTAACTACTCAGTCACCTGTAAGCCTGAGAAATGCAAGAAAGCAATGGTAAAGATCAAACTGGAAACAAAAATCTAAAGAAAAGGCAGAAGCAATTCAAGGGTTAACCAAGTTCAACTTGGATTATTACTGGGCATACGCAGTAAATCCACATAGTCAGAGGATGACTCTTGAGTATATCATCCATTTTGCTGAAAAGATGGTGCCAACTCTTACCATTTTTGTTTGCTTAGCTCAACCAAAAGCGGAAGATAGTCAGCCGACTCTACCCAGGCAAATACTGAATGCTCTCAACATTAAGGAGCAAATGCAGAAATAGTTAGATATTAGATTTAATTTTTAGAAATAGTTTTGCTTAGAAAAAGGGCGGTCATTTAAACCGTATCCTGAATCTGTGTAATTAAGTTATTTAGTTAGTAGTATTTAAACCATTCTCATGCATTTAGAGAAGGGTCCAAAAATTTGTCAAAAACTTGTCCTCAGAACAAGCACTTTTGCACCCTCCGAGGATGTTTTGGTGTTTGAATGGATCAAGATTTGCTGATGTTTTCATTTGATATCTGCTACTGTGGAGCGATAAAAAGGTGTCTTTTAAACTCCTAATTACCTTCACATTAATTATCAACCCAGGGACGACTTTTTATTTCAAGAGTGTACTCAGTCTGAGGCGGCTATTTACTTAAGAGTAATGTTTTGCAGTACAGTGCTTAAAACCCAAGAGTAAATGAATGCTTGAAAAAGAAATCTAACAATAACATAAACTCAAATGCTCTGAAATCCAACTATTCACTCAGCAAACATCAATTGAGGATACAACAACTATTCATTGAGCAAGCTATGACTAAATTACTTTAAAAGAACAAGGAAGCTTATCAGTCAAGGGTGCGGAAGCGATAACCCATCCCTCTAGAAACTGATGGAAAGGAAATTAGAGCATGGACCATAGGTCTGGGAGCTAAGCAGCGACTTGCTGGCTCACTACAGCCTTAGACCTTCTCTCACACCAAAGCAGCAAATGCAAGTAAATGGAACGACAGGAAGTAAAATGGAACAACAAACAGGAAATGGAACAACAATCAAATAAACTAAGTCTCGCGAGTCAGAACTAAACTCACATTCTGCAATAAAATAGCAATCTTCTTTCTTAAGGCAAATTGGATGGAATGTACTTTATGGAATAGCACTCATTGATGAATTAGCAAGAATCAACCATACATACACACGACACGCTAATATGGTAATCTGACAATTAAGGTGAATATGACTATGTTTCCAAATAGGATAATATCACTTTTCGGATTCCAATAATCAGGATTTCAAATGAATCCAACAACAGTAATATTCAGTACAAATGCTCTGTAACAGAAACATGCAATCAACTCTGAAAAGATTCACTCATACAATACAGAGTCACTACATAAATTTCTTGAAGAAACCATTAATGAATTAATCGTAGCAGAGCATGGAATAGCATATGAAAAAGCATGTCAGATTATCGAGCAATAAAGATAAGCAAACCACGCAGAAATCAAAATAATATAATATACAGTAGCAGCAGCATACTCCACCAGAGGCTGGGCCCTTAGCCGCCAGCGGACGCTGCTGGGTTACTTCAGAAGGAAAAGAATGAACAGCAACTCCCAAATCATGTATTAATCAGCAAATTGTGGAATCATTACAACAGCAAATGCTTGAGAATTACAGCATGCAACAATCCCTATCCTATCATGGATAATCCACCATCATTCTTCATCATTTTTCTATCATTCTTCCATTATTCGAATTCCTCCGAAATCACACCCCTCTCTGATCTCTGTTGTGATTTAAATAAAGAGAGATCAGAGAGCAGTTACAATCAAGATAAGTACAACATGATTTCTTTTACAAAATTGGATTGATTCTAACCAACTGATCAACAAGAAAATATATTTCCTTTCATCTCTCAACAAAAGCAAGACGAATTTGGCTTTGCAGCTGAGATTTGGAGGACGGCCGCAACAGCAAATCTGAGAAAATCGTGCTCAAAGAACCCTACGTTTCTCTCAGTACAAGCCAAATTTGGGCAAACCATTCTATTTCAAAGTTAATTGGGCCCGTTCTGGACAAAACCCATGTTCCAGATTTTCCAGATTCTGCTCCATTTGCTCAGAATCTCAACCGCAAAACTGTCACTCCTTATTCCAGCGCATTTCTGAGTTGGCGCTTTCAAAAATCAAATATTCAATCTGAAAATTATCTTGGAGGCTAAGAATGGTAAATAATGTTATAACTGATTTATTAAAACTATCATTGATAAAATCACGCATAATCATCAATTTATTAGAAATAAAGGAGAATAGATAATATTCATTCATAAGAGCATAAATCATTTATAAAATGGATTTAAATGATAAATTATAACAAATGATATGATGAAGAATAGTGGAAATGGGTGGGATAAGTGTTCAAAAGTGATAATAATAATGGCATATTAACGACCGAACATACCCCCACACCCAATATGTTGCATGTCCTCATGCAACAAAAACTGAATATATTGCATGTCCTCATGCAACCCAAAGACAGAAACCATGTGTTAACCAAGCAAATATGTTCATCTCAGCTCATGAAATGGATAGAACAAATGAATTCTTCCTTAATTAATGAATATTTACTTTTAGTAATCTTGATGAAGGCATAACAATTTTTACATTGACATTCAATTATATGTATATATGAAGTTGCAACAAAATATGATATAGATAACAGCAAACTTCATTAACCATTTTGTCAAAAACTACAAACCATATTTTGTTGAAATGTTGCAAGTAGATTTGTAATATATGAAGGCTTCTATGATCGAAAAATCAGATCGTTTTGATGCATGGATCATGAGATATAAACAAAATGGCTGTAGGTGAGAGTGCATGATTTCCGCAATTTATGAACCAATATTTCTTGAAATTGTATGGGTTTGTATTGATGATACGTATGTGTTTTCCAAAAATTACAAGAATTGAGTTCATAGTTTTAAAAATATGTGGAAATCAATTTCTGCACTGTGTAAAAATGAAATTGTATGCCTTAAATAAGGAAGAAAGTAGAAAACATCCATCATGCATAGCAATTCCTCCCCCTCTCTGAAAAATTAGCATGTCCTCATGCGACGCTAGAAAACAAATAGAGGTGGTTGCTACCAGCTGCTGAATTCTATGCTTGGTGTAAAACAACATGAAATAAGGGAGGTGTTGAGAATGAATAAGAATAGCAATGGATGATAAAGAATATGAATGACATGGTCATAAGAAAGAAATGAAGGAACACTCCCCCACACTCGGAAATGATATGCTGCTGAAAAATGGGAAGTGGTAAAAACTATGAAATGAAGGATGGTAAATAATGCTCAAAATGGATGTTCAGTAAATTCTCCTAAATTCGTAATAAATCAGAAAATTATGCTATTTTACCTCAAGTTTTACCTCCAAAAATGTGGAATGACATATAAAGACTGACAGTTGTTGAAGCTGATGTAGGAAGAGTTGGTGCTGAAAGTGATGCAAAAGGTGGAATCCAGGGAAGCACATCATGTCTGAAGAATTGTTCACGTTCACGAGCCTCTACTGTGAAGTGCAATAGTGTGGTTATGCTACGAATAGAATTCTGCCCATACTTGTTGTTCTCCTGTAAACAAAGCACTATTTTGCATACAATGTTCTTGAATCCATAGTGTTAGCTTTGAATAGCAACAGATAAGATGCATGCAAAATTGCAATTAGAAAAACTTATGTATACATACAATACTAATATGTTGTCAAATCAACAAGGTATGGCAAAGTGCAGTAATCATATCGCATGCAATCCCATAATGCATACATTCCCCCCTCCAATTGGAAAATGGGTTCCATAACCATAAAGCATATGAAAGGGGTGGTGTTGATGACAAGGCAAGGGAGTGAACAATACAATAGTAAATGAAGCAGAGTACACATATTAATGATAGGACGGTGAAAGTTATGGTTATATTGAGAGCAAAGTGTGTAAAGATAGTTATGAATAAGAGATAGGATGCTTTGGATTCATGATAGTTTATGCAAAACGAAAAAGGACAACAATATGCTAAAAAGATGCTTTGCTGACGGTATTCTAGCTGAAAATGATGTGATTGATCATAAAACAATTTCTCATGCATAAAGGTTCAAAATAGGGAAAAAGTTAAGGAAATAACTTCTCTGATAAAAAGAAAAAATAAGAGAAGGGTATTATAATAATAATTGATGATAAGATATAACTTCAATACCATAAGCAGAGCCGCTGCTGCCAGTAGGCGTCCATAGCCTCGTCAGGGTTGCTTTTTAACCCATATGAGCCAGGATCCTCAATTTATAAATGGAGAGTTACAGTGCTCTTCTACAGAAGAGATCAGTGTGCTGGCGTGGTAACCAGATAATCACACTGCCATTCACTGGGATGTAGCAAAAGTGATCAGGCCGGCTCGTGATGAGACCTCCTGCTCCAAGGATAATTTGCCTATCCAGTGGATCATAACCCTGGTGTGGTGGCCATAATGGGAATGTCACTTTGTTACAACCTTATGAACATGGTAGGCTGGCTCGTATTGAGACCCCCTATCCTCCATATGCGAACGAAATTTTGTTATTATTACACATTTTGATGATAAAAAGAGGGAGGCTCAGTACTCCTTAAGAGCAGGGATAGTGGAAGAAGTTGAACATGTCAATAGAAAAAAAATATACCCATAATCTCATTTATTACAGACAGATAAGATTATAACCAGGAAGGGTGGAACTAGCATGGTATTAAGATGATCAATCAATATCATGTTCAATAGAAAAGAATGCAGTAAAGTGATATATAAATAATTGTGTGCCTTTTGAAAAGAATCTATCATCAAGGAGCTGTCATGTTAAAGATCATAACGTGAATGATATTAACTTTGCTTTAAAAAAAATCCATAATTCTTGTCCTCATAAAAGTAGTGTACTTCATGCCATAAAAGGGGATCAGTAAAATGTGGTTGGGATGAACTAGGAGTAATCCTACAAGAGGAAGGAAAGGGTTGCTCTCAAAAATATTCCCAAAGTGTTTCTCTTTTGAATGAACAGCAAAAACACTCAAAAAGTGGTGTTCCGTGTAGGGAACAACAAAGAAAATGCACACCAAAAAAAACAAAAATACACACAAAAAAGCGTGAAAATGGAAATGTCGTTCCTTTGGAAAAAGTAACAGCAAAAACTAAAAGTTTCATTCCTTTGGAAAAGGAACAGCAAAAACGCAAGTGCCGTTCCTTTGGAAAAGGAACAGCAAAAATCAAAAGTGTCGCTCCTTTGGAAAAGGAACAGCAACAACACAAGTGTCGTTCCTTTGGAAAAGGAACAGCAAAAATCAAGAGTGTCGTTCCTTTGGAAAAGGAATAACAAAAATGCAAGTGCCGTTCGTTTGGAAAAGGAACAGCAAAAATGAAAAGTGCAGAAGTGTTGTTCCATTCGAAAAGGAACAGCAAAACGTGAAAGTGCAGAAGTGTTGTTCCATTCGGAAAGGAACAGCAAAACGTGAAAGTGCAGAAGTGCTGTTCCATTTCGAAAAAGAACAGCAAAACGTGAAAGTGCAGAAGTGCTGTTCCATTCGGAAAGGAACAGCAAAACATGAGAGTGCAGAAGTGCTGTTCCATTCGGAAAGGAACAACAAATCGTGAAAGTGCAGAAGTGTTGTTCCATTCGGAAAGGAACAGCAAAACGTGAGAGTGCCGAAGTGTTGTTCCATTCGGAAAGGAACATCAAAACGTGAGAGTGCAGAAGTGTTGTTCCATTCGGAAAGGAACAACAAAACGTGAAAGTGCAGAAGTGTTGTTCCATTCGGAAAGGAATAGCAAAACGTGAAAAAAGAACAACAAAATAGACAATCATAAAATGAAAGCATGCAAAAAACAAATTAGTTGTTCACGACATTCATGCTAAGGATGAGTTACACTTTGAATGAAGCGACACATGAAACACAAAATATAAGAGAAATTAGAAAAGAAACAACATTTTATTTAAAAACAATATGTAAATTAAGTTACAACAGCTATGATATTATGTAAAAAAAATGATCTTTTTGAAAAATGTTTTGGCAGCAGTGACAAGACATGAATCTTCAAATTGAAATCAATTCTTCATTTCTTCTATTATGAATCCATTGGGTAATGAGTTGGGTGAAATTCCTTTGTTTTATTAAAATTTGTTTTAAGAATCACTTGTCCATAAATTGACGTTCTTTTTCTCCTAGGACCTGCAAAAAACGAGTGTCTACCTGCAATAAAACATTAAATCATGGAGAAAGAGAGGTGCACGGCTCCCCTAATCCAAGAATTATGCAAAAAAAACTAACAAGTAGTTACTCTATAGAACAAATCCAAGGAGAAAATAACAAAGTAAAATTTATTTGTTACCTGCGGGAGAGCAGTGGTCGACCATACTAACCAGCAGTGTTTTAATCACAACTTCTTTGTTTTTTTGTCCAAATTGAGTGATTCCAAAGCTAAATGAGAGGTAATTCAAAGGTATATCTCCAGTAGAAACAGGTTTTAAAAATTCAATGATATGATATGTCAATTTTAGTTATAACATCCTGCATAACAGAGTCATTTTCGATTACCCAGCCTAGACCAACAATTGATATTTCAAGCATAATTTTTTCGTTTGATGTCAGATTCAAAGGATTCAAATTGGAAATGAAAGTATATTCATTTATTTATTTCCAATAGAAACATGTTTGGAAGAGAAGAAGAATTGATAGGTCAAATACTGTAAGGAACAGTCGGAAAGACATAGTTTTAAGGGTGCTGATTTACAATAGATAGTCAGTATTTTGATCATAACTTCCCCATACGATATCAAAAATGCGTGATTCCAATTGCATTGTAAACTATATTCATAGGGTAATCTACCATAGAAATAGTTTTTAAAAATTCATTCATTTAGGCCTCCAAAAACCGACTATCCCAGCTTTGTTCCTGAGCTGCCCACTAGACACCCTGTCAATGTTTTGTTTCTAACTTTTTCGTTTCAAATCCAAATTGAGTGGTTAAAATTGGGTTAGAAAGTAGACATCAAGGGCTACCTAGGGTAGAAACATATTTTAAAAATATTCACTTTTGGTCCCTCAAAACATGACTGTCCCAACTGTTTTTTCAGAAATCTCATCAAGTCCGCAAGCCAAAAAAATGATGTTCAAGCATTTTTTCAAATTGGTGATAAAGATGAATATAAGTGTTTGTAGAATTTTTATTTCTATTATAAATCATCTACATACACAAATGAATTGAAACATTTATCATTGATGTTGATTTCAATAGCGTGTTGCAACAAAAGAAACAACTAGTTTTATAAAAGAAAAAACAAAATGCATTTATTTATTCCCTTATTTATTTTATTTTCTACACTAACCTATTTTGATTGGAAAAATGAATATGACTACGTATATGAGTACTTCCAGTGAAGCCATTTTCGAAGTAAGGCTTCACGTATGCACATACCCAAATTTGAAAAATGCATGTTAATGGATATTAGGGTATGAGAAGCCAACTTCCCTTCAAAAAATGGTATCAAAAATTGTTGAAGCATAGAATGATGTTGCAAACAAATGATGGAGTGAAACCAATCTTCAATATATCCTTTACTTTTTTGATTTCGCATAGCCATCATATCATGAAGTTCTTGAGATTTTAAAATAGCTTGTTGATGCATAGTAAAAGAAACCTCATTTTCCTCCATAGCTTCTACAATTTTTGCATTTGAAACATTCTGAATCTCATTGTAGGTTTTCTCTAATAACACATGTGAGATAGAATGGGTGGGAAGGGTGGGTAAATTTTCCAGTTCAACATTGTAAGTATGTTGTACTGGTTTATTATGGTGAGGGTGTGGAATTAGTTGAGCAAGAAAATGTGTAAGGAATGGAGCATTTTGATGATATGGTTGATTGGGTTGTGTGAATGGTTTTGATGGGCAAGCAAGATATTGTGGAAGAGCTGGTGGAGAATATGGAGAATGTGCTTGTGCTACAAGATGGGGGAGAGTAGTCATGCAATCATAAGGTGAACCATGCCAAGCTTGTAGAGAAAATTGCTGGTGGTTATATTGAGATTGGCATGGCTGCCCTAACACATTAGTATTCCATAATGGATTATGCAAGTAAGAAAGTGGAGAGGGAGTGTTTTGAACCATACCTGTAGGCCATGATTTCCGTGGTTTTGACCTTGTTGCAGCTTCCTTACCTCTTTGATATGCTACTTCCATCCTAGATAAGGAAGAGTGAGTATCTATGAGATGCTCCTTTCGGTCCTGAGGGTAAAACACTTCATCCGATTCTTGATTTTTATGAACCTGCAAAACATCCAATTTTTCGTTTAGAGAGCTAATAAAATCAACTTTAAAATTTTCAAATAACACATTGATTTCAGCTCTTATGTCTCCTATTCTTGTAGCAGATTTGGAAAAGAAAGAACGAACATCTCTAGAATTCTTACCAGCCTTGGAGATTCCTCTTGAATACCTTATGCACAACTCACAAACATCATCATATGATAACTAAAAAACATCACCTTTTCCTATCAGATTTAAGATTTCTAAACATTCATCTTTGATTCCTTTAAGAAGGAGTGTTTTTAAGATCTCTTTCTCCAAATGCTTATATTTTGATTTTTGAAGGTTGTATTGAAATCGATCTACATAGTCCTCCAAACTTTCATCTTCCCCTTGTATCATACCGAAAATATCTTCATTGGATTTGCAATAGTCTTGGTACTTCTTCAAGAATATGTTCTCCATGTCCTCCCATGATTGGATGCAATTCCCACCTAGGCTCATGAACTATCGGAGAGCTGCTCCTTTTAGAGTAAGAGGAAACACTTTCAATCTTTGATCATTAGTACAATAATCATATCCTCTACAAAGTATTTCGAACTCAAATAAAAATGTATCTGGATCTTCATTTGCTAAACCATGAAAATTTGGTAAAGATGGGGGAATTATGTGCATTTGTGTCACTTCTCCTAGATCTTTGATAGGAAATTCAAAAGTAGAAATGTGAGCCATTTCTTACCATAATATAATATGTTCTTCATGTGTTTTCTTCGAGGCTCCTTCTTCAAATGTTCCTGTCAATCGGTTAGTGAAATGGGTGGTGCTTACATCACCACTTGCGTGAGATCATGTGATTCATTTTTTTAAAAATTTCTATCTTTTTCCTAATCATTCAAAAATTCAAACATCTATTTCTACCCTAGGTTCTTTAACATTCATGCTGGAAAGCGGACGGGGGAGTAGGGCTTTTACATGCTCTGTACGCAGGTTCTTACCTTCCGTTTTTAAGATCCAACTCTTCCCTAGCAGGCACTCATCAGATTCACACTACTCTTTAGAAATGGCTACACTCTTCCCCGGCAACGGCACCAAAATGTGGAGCGATAAAAAGGTGTCTTTTAAACTCCTAATTACCTTCACATTAATTATCAACCCAGGGACGACTTTTTATTTCAAGAGTGTACTCAGTCTGAGGCGGCTATTTACTTAAGAGTAATGTTTTGCAGTATAGTGCTTAAAACCCAAGAGTAAATGAATGCTTGAAAAAGAAATCTAATAATAACATAAACTCAAATGCTCTGAAATCCAACTATTCACTAAACAAACATCAATTGAGGATACAGCAACTATTCACTGAGCAAGCTATGACTAAATTACTTTAAAAGAATAAGGCAGCTTATCAGTCAAGGGTGCGGAACCGATAACCCATCCCTCTAGAAACTGATGGAAAGGAAATTAGAGCATGGACCATAGGTCTGGGAGCTAAGCAGCGACTTGCTGTCTCACTACAGCCTTAGACCTTATCTCACACCAAAGTAGCAAATGCAAGTAAATGGAACGGAAGGAAGTAAAATGGAACAGCAAACAGGAAATGGAACAGCAATCAAATAAACTAAGTCTCGCGAGTCAGAACTAAACTCACATTCTGCAATAAAATAGCAATATTCTTTCTTAAGGCAAATTGGATGGAATGTACTTTATGGAATAGCACTCATTGATGAATTAGCAAGAATCAACCATACATACACATGACACGCTAATATGGTAATCTGACAATTAAGGTGAATATGACTATGTTTCCAAATAGGATAATATCACTTTTCAGATTCCAATAATTAGGATTTCAAATGAATCCAACAACAGTAATATTCAGTACAAATGCTCTGTAACAAAAACATGCAATCAACTCTGAAAAGATTCACTCATACAATACAGAGTCACAACATAAATTTCCTGAAGAAACCATTAATGAATTAATCGTAGCAGAGCATGGAATAGCATATGAAAAAGCATGTCAGATTACCGAGCAATAAAGATAAGCAAACCATGCAGAAATCAAAAGAATATAATATACAGTAGCAGCTTCATACTCCACCAGAGGCTGGGCCCTTAGCTGCCAGCGGACGCTACTGGGTTACTTCAGAAGGAAAAGAATGAACAACAACTTCCAAATCATGTATTAATCAGCAAATTGTGGAATCATTACAACAACAAATGCTTGAGAATTACAGCATGCAACAATCCCTATCCTATCATGGATAATCCACCATCATTCTTCATCATTTTTCTATCATTCTTCCATTATTCGAATTCCTCTGAAATCACACCCCTCTCTGATCTCTGTTGTGATTTAAATAAAGAGAGATCAGAGAGCAGTTACAATCAAGATAAGTACAACATGATTTATTTTACAAAATTGGATTGATTCTAACCAGTTGATCAACAAGAAAATATATTTCCTTTCATCTCTCAACAAAAGCAAGACGAATTTGGCTTTGCAGCTGAGATTTGGAGGACGGCCGCAACAGCAAATCGGAGAAAATCGTGCTCAAAGAACCCTGCGTTTCTCTCAGTACAAGCCGAATTTGGGCAAACCGTTCTCTACCAAGTTAATTGGGCCCGTTCTAGACAAAACCCATGTTCCAGATTTTCCAGATTCTACTCAACCACAAAACTATCACTCCTTATTCCAGCGCATTTCTGAGTTGGCGCTTTTAAAAATCAAATATTCAATCTGAAAATTATCTTGGAGGCTAAGAATGGTAAATAATGTTATAACTGATTTATTAAAACTATCATTGATAAAATCACGCATAATCATCAATTTATTAGAAATAAAGGAGAATAGATAATATTCATTCATAAGAGCATAAATCATTTATAAAATGGATTTAAATGATAAATTATAACAAATGATATGATGAAGAATAGTGGAAATGGGTGGGATAAGTGTTCAAAAGTGATAATAATAATGGAATATTAATGACCCAACAGCTACTGATGTTGCACTTCTGTACTCTTAGTGGATGTTAGAGCAAGGAGAGATAAATCATTGTCTCTTGAAGCTTATGAGTAGGACTAGTCATAAATGATACTTTTATCTCTTGACCATTTCTGCTTATATGTTAAAGTGATATACAATTTTTAGTTGTTTATGTATTATTGCATGAAATCTTGAGTTATCATTTGGCAGTTTTGTACGGTGATAGCTATTTATTTATGCCTAATGTATGAATAGCTCATTATGCGATATGTTTTTCACAACTGTTTCGTCTAACCTTTTATGCAAAGTGGTTCATCTTTATTGATTTCCTTTCTTATAATTGCTGAATGATCTTTATTACCAGTTTTTATTTGAAATCTCTTTAGATCGCATAATAGAAGAATTACATCTCGGGTTGGTATATATTTAGATGTGATGTTTATTAGATTACAGTAGCATAGAATTAAATTAGAGTTAGAATTAAAATATCTTAAATAGAAACTGTTAGATTAGCAACATCGAATTCTACACACACACACTCATAGATTGGGAAACTGGTCCCATTATCCCCAGTCGGACCCGCTATACCAAATGGATAAGGAGCTGCCAACCAAGGCCCGGACTGGGCGGGTATCCCCCTTGTTTTCGACCCAATTTTCGGGGCTTCAAGATATTTTGCACTAGAAGGACGGCCTGAACTATGTATGGCAATAAAATCTAAATCTGAATACCATTCTGAGAGTAAATCGCCCTCACCATCTCCCTCGACTTATCCATTACACTTAAATCCAGAGTCAGAAGTCGCTCGAGTATCAATCGCTGCTACGCACCCAGATATTTCAGAATAATCTACCGTTGAACTTCCTAAAGTCGAATCCCTGATTCACAAACTTCAAAGATTTTCCATTTCTCCTCAAAGGTCTGACAAATCTCAAGGCAGCGTGACTTCACATTACAATCCCGCTCATCCCTTGACCAGGCTAAAGAGTGAAAATTTTGGTGTTCAACCAACCGAATTACCTCTTCCCACTAGGAAAAGAGCGAGGAAATCACCTAAAGAGTCTGACAGCGAGACTCTTTCGTCAACATCTTCCATCTCAACTTCTTCACCGCGAAGTCAACCATCCACTCCACCACTCCAGATCATCGTCCATCTGTCCACATGAACCCCCACGACCCCTCTTCAATCATCTATAATCGTAGCATCCTCATCCTCCCAGCCACAGGGATCATCTTCTGCACTTTCCTCTGTTAGCAGTTCAACAATGGCCCAGTCTCCATGGAATAACCCTGGGGCAGTCTTAATGCTTGCACCCTTGAGTCAAATACCGGCCCATCCTGAGAAATGGCGACCTAAATTTAATCCCGAAGCAGGGATGCTAGCAGAAGAGCACATAAACAACTTCATGCTTTCCATTAATCTCAGTGGGGTTACTAATGAAGATGTTGTTGTTCAGCTTTTTCCTTATACTCTGCAAGGAACAGCCGGGTCATGGTATTTTTCATTACCCTCCGGATCCATCACAAGTTGGGACATCTTCCAGGAGCAATTCCTGACCAAGTTTGGTGATGACAGGTCTACGGCAACGTTAATCAATGACCTATCCAACCTTAGAGCCGAAACTAGAGAGCCTATCAAGGATTTCAATTTACGTTTCAACAAAATCTTCAACAAAATTCCTACTGCTTCCCAGCCCAGCGAAGAGGTACGATGTGAATGGTATATCACCGCTCTACCATCGAACATAGCAATTTTCATGGACAGGGCCAATAAAACGACCTTAGCCGATAACATGAAAGAAGCAATAGCAGTAGAGAAACGAATAATAGCCCTGGAAAAGAAATCCATGATAGAGGAGCGTAAATCCAAAAAAGTCACCTTCAAGGAAGACTCCAAGAAGAAACAAGCAAAAGATCCATTTGATTTGGAAGGATTGCAGAAAGTTCTAAAGACCATGTCCAATGAAATGGTCGACATCAAAAAGCAAGTAGCAGAAATTTTTTCAAAAAAGCCCTACAGAGCTTTTAAAAGAGGTCCTTCAACGGATTTAAAGCCACCCAATGCCATTTCAAATGCTGAATCTGAGGAAGAGGAAGAGGAAATTGGAACTGAAGGGCAGACTGATGACAAAGAAGTTGTGGAATTACAAGGAATGTGGGATTTCATTCTCCTACAAGAAGAAGATCAAGAAGTATTTCCAGTTAGCACACGAAGCAAAAATCAGCTTGATCCTCCCGAGACTACTGCTAAGCCGAAGAGCGCAAGCTCTGCAATAAAGGATAAAGTCGCATCAAAGAAAACTACATCTAAAGCGACTCAAACCAGCCCTGTCCAAACAAATGAAATAACTCCATCTAAAACACTGATAGTGTCAGATGAAATGGAGTACAATATTATATAAGACATGAAAAAGACTAGGGCTAACATCACCCTGTACGAACTGAGCAAGTTGAAGCATCAACAGAGGATAATGATGAAAGAATTACATGCCGTGCTAGTTGCACCTTTGCCT
The DNA here is from genome assembly GCA_031772625.1 of Pinus tabuliformis. Taxonomy (NCBI): domain Eukaryota; kingdom Viridiplantae; phylum Streptophyta; class Pinopsida; order Pinales; family Pinaceae; genus Pinus; species Pinus tabuliformis. Next base: position 161,344,400 of record CM062805.1, on the reverse strand, counting down.
ACCACTATACTTTCTCAAGCTTCCCATAACATGGGAAGACCTCCAACTAACGTGATCAATACGATTTATCCAAATGACATCGCTCTAATTAGAGGAAGATCAAGATCTCACACTCCCCCGTTTCTCCTTACTTATGAAATCTTCAATAAAAATGTGCACAATTGTTTGGTAGATTCTGGTGCTTCATCGAATATTCTACCCAAATCCATATGTTCCAAGTCAAATGTTCAACCGCAGAAATCCGCTGTGCACATAGTTCAGCTAGATCGATCTCAAGTCGAAGTGATTGGCGAACTAAATCAAGTAACCATAAGGTTTTCATCCAACCCAAAGGTATGTCAAGTTATTGACATTCTAGTTGCTGATATCCCAGAATTCTATGGCTTAATTCTTAGCAGGGATTGGTCAGAAAAACTTCATGGATACTTCGCAACCGACTGGTCGCACATGTGGCTGCCCTACAATGGTAAACCGAATCAAATAAAAGTTGAACAAGAGTTACATCAAAAGTACATAGTAACAGAGCTATAGGGGGAGAATGAACCAGTAGCGTATAACAGCAGCATTATTGGCAATTACTCAGTAGATTCTTTCCTCGGCAACTTCAATGCTCATGCGTCACCCTATTTAGAACACTCTGTTTTGTCCCAAGTCGAAAATTTTTCTCGAACTGATAGTTCGAAATGTATCAATTTTTTAGATAAACCTGTAAATAAATCTTTGTTTTGGAAATTATTTTTTGATGGTTCTAGATCTAACGAAGGAGCAGGAGAAGGATGCGTTCTGATTAGTCCAGAAGGAGATAAAATGATGCTCACGTGCAGACTCGAATTCGATTGCACAAACAATACAACAAAATATGAGGCTTTTGTCCAAGGCCTATACAAAGCGATCGGGTTAAACGTCAAGTACCTTCAAGTTTTTGGAGACTCTGAGATTGTGGTTAAATAGGTACGTAACACTATACATTGGTTATCAGGTCATTTAAAACTTTATCAATCCTTAGTTCAAGATTTGACTTAGCATTTCATAGCGTTTAATATTTCTTCAATCCCCAGACTCCAAAACGCAAGTGCAGACCTTTTGGCTAACGTAGCTTCTAAGCTTATTCCTTCCGAAGATTTTAGTCCAGATAGATTCTCAATAGAATTAATCTTTAGACCATCCATTCCTGATAACATCACAAATTGGAGAGTATTCAATGATGATCCTAATATTGTAAATTTCCTCACATCTGAAGGATCCTACTCCAATCAAATAATTGACGAAGACCAGCATGATCGACAATTGCAACAAGATAGCACTAACAATGCTATACCTAAGTCGGTGGTCAAGTTAGAAGACTTGTACGATTTGAAAGATCGGTTTAAGAGGTCTACCAATTCAAAACTCCAAAGTTCAACCTTGAACTATGAATTAGTAAACCTAGGGACCGATGCTAAACCACAAAACATTAATCTAGGCCTCGGCCTAGCCCCTGAAGAGAAACTTGCGTATATTCGTCTTTTGACACAATACAAAAATGTTTTGGCCTGGAATTATGATGAGCTGAAAACATATGACACTTCCATCATCCAACATACTATTCCCATGATCGATAACGAAAAACCTGTCCAACAAAAGCTGAGAAAGATCCACCCAAATTTAGAAAATCAGATAAAAACTGAGCTCAATAAGTTATTGAAAGCCAGAATAATCTTTCCCGTCAGACATTCCAAATGGGTCTCCAATATGGTACCTGTTAGAAAGAAAAATGGAGATATTAGGATTTGCATTGACTTTCGAAACCTTAACAAAGCCTGTCAAAAAGATAATTTTCCTCTACCACCTATGGAACAGATACTGTAGGTAGTGGCGGGCTCAGAATTAATGTCTTTCTTGGATGGATTTTCAGGATACAATCAAGTGTTGGTACATCCTGATGATCAGTTGAAAACCACATTCAGAACTAAATGGGGCACATACGCATATCAAAAGATGCCATTTGGTTTGATTAATGCTAGTGCCACATTTCAGAGAGCCATGGACATCGCATTCAAAGGTTTAGTCAATAAATCTGTAGTAATTTATTTGGATGATATAACAGTGTACTCGAAGAAACGAAGTGACCATCTCAAAGACTTGAAAAAAATCTTTCAACGATGTTTAAGGTATGGAATTTCACTTAACCCAAAGAAGTCTTTTTTCGCACTAAGTGAAGGGAAACTTCTAGGATTCATAGTGTCAAAATCTGGTATTCACATCGATTCCGACAGAATCAAAGAAATTTCTGAAATATCCCTACCTCACAATAAAAAAGCCATCCAATCTTTCCTTGGTCAGATCAACTTTGTAAAGAGATTCGTTCCAGATTTTTCACGAATCATATCTCCTTTGCAAACCATGATTAAAAAGAATTCAAATTTTAAATGGGGCCAAGGTGAACATGAAGCATTCAACCTGATCAAACAAGCTATTATTAATGTTCCATCTTTAGCAACTCTGAATTTTTCAGAGCCTTTTATTTTATACAAATTTGCCTCAGATAAGTCATATGCTGCGATATTAACTCAAGCAAATCAAGAAAATGCGGAAGCCCCAATTTCGTTTTTCAGTTCAAATTTACAGGGTGCTGAATTAATTTATTCAGACGTGGAGAAACAGGCTTATGCTGTTTTCAAAGCGATCAAATACTTCAGACCTTTCTTACTTAAAACCCATACTAAGATTATAGTACCATTTCCAGCGGTAAGGAACCTTCTAGTACAGAAGGATGTGGGTGAGAAAAGGGCCAATTGGGTTACTGCCTTACAGGAATACGACATCGAGATTAAACCAGCAAACATTGTAAGAGGTCAAGGCTTCTGCAAAATGCTAGCTGGAGCAGCGCAAATTTCTGAAAATCTATCTGAAGAGGTACAAGTGTGCGAGGTAAGCCTAAACAATGCAGAATCATTATACACTGATATCATTTATTATCTTAAGAACGGGTATGCTCCTTCACACCTCGATCATACTAAGAAAAGAGCTCTAAGGTTGAAAGCCAAACAATATCAGCTCATAAATGATATTCTTTTTAGGAAAAATTATGGATCTGTTCTTCTTAGGTGTCTTGAGAAAGATGAAGCTGAAAAGGTTTTGCAGGAACTCCACGATGGACCGGCAGGCGGACACTATGCTGGAGATGCTACTGCACATAAAATCTTGCGCACAAGATATTACTAGCCCACGTTGTTTAAAGACTCGCACAGTTACGTGAGGAGATGTCAAGTCTGTCAAACTACTGCTGGAAGAAAAAAAAAGCCATCCTTGCCACTACAGCCGGTAAACATCGAGCAACCTTTCAGTCAGTGGGGCTTGGACATAATAGGTGAGATCGTTCCTCACTCTTCTAAGCAGCATAGATACATCCTCACAGCAACAGATTTTTTTACTAAGTGGGTAGAAGCAGTTCCACTCAAGACGGCTAATTCTAAAAATATCATTGAGTTCATAGATCAATTTATAATCACCAAGTTTGGATTGCCATCCGCTTTAATGTTTGATAATGCATCATACTTTTCTGGAAATGCAATGACTGAATTCGCACTTAAAAGAGGATTCAAACTTAAATATTCAGCCAATTATTACCCACAAGGTAATGGGTTAGCTGAGTCCACAAATAAAAACCTAATCAGGATTATTAAAAGAACAGTTGACCAAAATCATAAAAATTGGCACAAGGCTTTGATATATGCTTTATGGGCAGACCGAATAACGCAAAAAGCTTCTATCGGCACTTCTCCCTTTAATTTAGTTTATGGGAAAGAAGTGGTTCTTTCGACGCACTTAGCTATTCCCTCTTTGTCTTTAGTTCAATACATTGATAAAGTACCCACTGCCTCCTTACAGCTAAGACAAATGGAAATAATCAAATTAGAAGAACAACAAGAACAGGCTAGGAAAACGCATGCTCATCATCAAGCACTAGTGAAATCCTCTTTTGGTTCAAACATAATGACCAGAAAAGAATTTTCAGATGGGAGATTTAGTTTTAAAGTGGGACAAGGCCCATGAAGAAAAGGGCAAACATACAAAATTTCAAAGAATGTGGCTTGGTCCTTTTCAAATTGTAGGAGTCATAGGTCCATCAACGTTTGTGTTACAGGATTTAGCAGGTAAGAGGGATCCTTTGCCTGTTAATGGACAAATTCTCAAGAAATATTTTCCATAGAAGATTATTATTCTATTTTTGTAGAATAGTTGTTTTTCTTTTTCATAATAAAACCAGTTGTGAGTGGTTACATTAGGCATTTACGAAAAAGACACCAATTCTCTTTCAGATTTTGAACTTTTCGCTTGTATAAATAGCAAATATTTTGGAAAACTGATCTTTATTATTGATAGATACAGTTAAAGATTCTAGTCTAGATATGATACTAGTTTCAACTTCAAAAAGTTTGATGAAAACAACCTTTAGTGAAGAAATTGTTTTATCTCAGTACAATGAAAGGTATCAATAACAAAATAAATATTCTCTGTAGAACAGCTGTTTCCAAAAACTCTATTATTGTCATCCAGAGCTATCTTAAGGAAACAATGACTTCCTCCCTGCTAAAGAAATCGCAACTTTCAGAGGAACAACCCAAGAATACACTTTATCTTGAAGAATAAGAGGTCTCATCATGAGCCGGCTTATCATTATCACAGATATTATAACTTGCTGACTTTGCCAGTACTGTACACCACAACAGGGCAATGACTCAAGATTGTTGCAATCAAAAGACAAGGGGTCTCATCACGAGCCAGCTTGTTCAGCAAAGTTATAAATCAAGTGAATGACTATGTCATAATTTGGCTACCAAACCAAGACATTGTTCTTTAAGAATAAAAAGGAAAAAATCAAAGCAATAAGTGTGGATATGGATTTTTCTTTGAAATTTGTAGGCTGCCTTAAGTAGGATACAGGATCTAGAACCCTGTCGAGGCTATAAACGCCTGCTGGCAGCAGAGGCTCTACCTACGACAAATGAGCATATTTAAAATTGGTTTACAGAGGAGACTTTGTTTTATCTTTACAAGACCAAGTAATGACTGATGTAAATACAAGGACTGGCCTGAGGAAGCAAATAATCAAAGTGGAAAATGGTTGAAACAAAATATCATTGACAGTTTAGAGCATAATGTACTTTATCTTTCCATAATAAAGTTTAATTTTCTGAAAAATTTTCTGTTTTGGAAGTTTAGAAAATTCAATAGAAAAGTAGATATAACTGGTTCTTCCAAGTGAATCGCCAATTGTTGTGGCCACCAACAACTCCCCTCCTTATTTAGTATTAGCAATAACACTAGGTAAGTGGGGACCCTTAGTAAAAAATTCAAAAAATCAATTAAGGCTCATGTATTTTTACTCCTTAAGAAACATCGCATCGCGCAAAGAATGGTAGGACATTTCCTTATGAGTAAAATGATAAACTGCAAGATTGCGATGTGATCTCCATCGCATCGCATGCATTAAGAAACGCTCACATTGGAAAACCTTAAAATCACCGATATGCGATATCGCAATATCGCATATCGCAAAGTTGCATAAAAACACATAATGATTTAACGATTACAGCGATCTGCGATTTTGCGATGCTGCGATACTGCGATCCACGATCTTGCGATAGCGCGATAAAGCGACCTTGCGATAACACAACACAATGAAATTGCGATAATGCGATGTTGCGATGCGAATCGCAGAAACAATCCATCACAAATTTTCCTGGCTCAATATTCAAGAAAAGTTTTCCATAAACCAAGAACTGGATACATGCTTTAATGATAATTAATGAATTATACGCCAGTTGTTAATGAAAGACGGTTTTGTGTTTTTCAAAGAGCTAGGTTACATCAGGTGGCATGTTTTTGTACATCCGTAGAGTTTAAAGCTTTCCTGTTGATTTTGATTATCATTACTCTCTCCTCACTTGTGAACTGCAGGAACGAAAAACAGAAGTTACGCAAAGCAATGTGCAGGAAACTATGAGAAGAAAAAGGGTAACTCTCCAATGTTCAAAGACAGAGAAAAGACGCCCGCATGCAACAAAGCCGCAGATTCACAAGAACGCTACTTAGCCATGCATTACAGATCTTTCATTTACAACGATGATTGAATGATGTTGATATCAACAAGCGGTTTAATGACTCAAGGTCAGGAGCTTACGAAAGCAGTATTTTTAAAAATTTTGAAGCTTATACCCGGTGAAGAAAAAAGCGCTAAAGGCGCAAAAAACATCAGAGAGGCCCAGATCAAAGAACGGAGGCAGTTTCCGATGCGCGATTAGCTGCCTAGCGCTAATCGCGCATCGCTGAGAAAATTGTGCGAGAAGGAAACCCTCTAACTACTCAGTCACCTGTAAGCCCGAGAAATGCAAGAAAGCAATGGTAAAAGATCAAACTAGAAACAAAAAGCTAAAGAAAAGGCAGAAGAAATTCAAGGGTTAACCAAGTTCAACTTGGATTATTACTGGGCATACGCAGTAAATCCACATAGTCAGAGGATGACTCTCGAGTATATCATCCATTTTGCTCAAAAGATGGTGCCAGCTCTTACCATTTCTGTTTGCTTAGCTCAATCAAAAGCGGAAGACAGTCAGCCGACTCTACCCAGGCAAATACTGAATGCTCTCAACATTAAGGAGAAAATGCAGAAATAGTTAGATATTAGATTTAATTTTTAGAAATAGTTTTGCTTAGAAAAAGGGAGGTCATTTAAACTGTATCCTGAATTTGAGTAATTAAGTTATTTAGTTAGTAGTATTTAAACCCTTCTCATGCATTTAGAGAAGGGTCCAGAAATTTATCAAAAACTTGTCCTCAGAACATGCACTTTTGCACCCTCCGAGGAGGTTTTGGTGAATGAATGGATCAATATTTGTTGATGTTTGCATTTGATATCTGCTACTGATGTTGCACTTCTGTTCTCTTAGTGGATGTTGGACCAAGGAGAGATAAAACATTGTCGCTTGAAGCTTATGAGTAGGACTAGTCATAAATGGTACTTTTATCTCTTGACCATTTCTGCTTATATGTTAAAGTGATATACAGTTTTTAGTTGTTTATGTATTATTGCGTGAATGCTTGAGTTATCATTTGGCACTTTTGTACGGTGATAGCTATTTATTTATGCCTAATGTATGAATAGCTCATTATGCGATATGTTTTTCACAACTGTTTCGTCTAACTTTTTATGCGAAGTGGTTCATCTTTATTGATTTCCTTTCTTATAATCACTGAATGATATTTATTACCAGTTGTTATTTGAAATTTCCTTAGATCGCATAATAGAAGAATTACATCCCGGGTTAGTATAGATTTAGATGTGCTGTTTATTAGATTACAGTAGCATAGAATTAAATTAGAGTTAGAATTAGAATATCTTAAATAGAAACTGTTAGATTAGCAACATCAAATTCTACACACACCCACTCATAGATTGGGAAACTGGTCCCATTATCCCCAGTCGGACCCGCTATACCAAACGGATAAGGAACTGCCAACCAAGGTCCGGACCAGGCGGGTATCCCCCTTGTTGTCGACCCAATTTTCGGGGCTTCAACAAGTTCTTAGTATGATGAAGATAATTTCCATCGAGTCTCTTATGCCATGCTATATTTGGACATTTGAACTATGATAGTCTTCATTTACTGAAGAGAAATGGTGTTACTAATTTTCCTAGCATTCCAAGGAAACTAAAGCAATGTGATGTTAGTATTGTAGGAAAACATAGCAAACAACCATTTCATGGTTCTCTTTCCTGAGAACATAGAAAGCTTGAATTAATTCATTCTAAGTTGAGTGACCCTATGTTTGTTCCTTCTGTAAATGGAAATAAATACATGATGCCTTTTATTGATGACTATACTAGAATGTGTTAGGTATATATGTTGAAGAACAAATATGAATCTTTTATAACTTTCAAATTCTTTCATGAATAGATTGAAAAAAAAACACACAATCTCATATTGGCTCTGTTCATACTAATAATGGAAAAGAATATACTTCAAATGAATTTGAAAATGATCTTCGTCGGCATGGGATCCAACATCAAATAATTGTGCCTTATAATTCTCAACATAATGGTGTAATCTAAAAATGAAGATAATCTTAAATATGGTACATTCAATGGTGTTTTAGAAAAAATGTAAAGTTGATGTTCTAGGTTGACATATATCTATGTGAAGTTTATATTAAAAGTAGATGTCCATATCATGCTCTCAAAAAAAATATTCCTTATGAAATGTGGTATGGTCACATTTCTTTAGTGATGCATCTCAGGGTTTTTGGTTCCTCCTAGTATGCCTTAATACCTAAGGTAAAAAGAAACAAACTTGGTGCAAGGAGTTGAAAGTGTATCTTCTTGGGGTACTGTGATACCTCCAAAGCATATTATCTCTATAATGAAGTAAATAAGAAGTTTATACTATCTAGAGATGTGATTTTTCTTTAATATTCCAAGACTGACAATGTTGGTGAGTGACAACTTGATTTCTTGGACAGATTCAAACATGGAAAATATTTTCAAAAATATGATATTGAGATTCTACATATTTTCTTGGGGATCCCTATACTGGATCAATCTATGGAATCTCCTTTTGAATCATTATATTCCCCTCATGATGCTCGAGTCACTGATAAAGGAGACACTTTGAGTGATGTGATTGAGAGAATTGGAAGGCTAAATCTTGATTCAATGCCATAGTAGTCATATGAACATCCAAGGCCATCTTAGAAAGGTCCTCCAAAATAACTCTCTAAGACACTTGAAAGTGTTCATCCTGATGAGGTTGAAAAGACATGAACGAGAAGTTCCACTAGACAAAATGAAGGTGTTGTAGATGATTCTATTTCACTTGTTGATACAGATGTTTCTTATGATTGTGAATTACATTTTTCTACATATTTCGAACTAACTTCCTTTAAAGAAGTTGCTTCTCAACATGAATGGAAAGAAGCAATTCAGAAAGAGTATGATGCCCTTATAAGGAAATTAACGTAGAAGTTGGTGGACCCTCCATTTGGAACCAAACTAATTGGCTGCAAGTGGGTCTTCAAGAACAAGTATAAATCAGATGGCTCACTTGATAAGCACAAAAAATGGCTCGTGCTAAAAGGATTAGCACAGAAAGGAGGGGTCGATTATGAGGATACTTTTCCCCCACAACAAATTAGCTACCATCAAAACTCTCTTTGTTTTGACAACTCAAAATGGATGGAAATTCCATCAAATGGATGTAAAAAATGCTTTATTGAATGGAGATATGAAAGAAATATTTTTATGTCTCAACCATAAGGATTTGTTGTGAATGAACAAGAGCATAAATTGTGCAAGCCTATCAAATCCTTGTATGGCCTCAAACAAGCACCGTGAGGCTGGTACGATAAATTGACTAAGCATTTTCTAAAACTAAATTTCAAACATTATGATCTTGATGATGCAACTTTATTTGTTAATAAATTTGGAAAAGATGTTTTCAACCTTGTGGGGTATGTGGATGATCTATTGATGACAAGGAACAATGAAAATTATATTTCATCCATAAAGAAAGAATTGAGGAAAGGATTTGAGATGACATATTTGAGATATGTTCACTACTATTTGGGTATTGAAGTAACCCAACATCATAATTTTATATTCCTTTCTCATTAGAAGTACATTGGAGATTTGTTGAAAATTTTTGGGATGACTGAATGTAATCCTTTGTCCACTCCAATGGAAAAAAAATTAAAACTCACATCCAAATAAGGGAATGAATTTGAGGATGCAACTAAGTACAAACAAATCATAGGAATTCCCAACTAAGTACAAATTAGGTACTATCCATAGTGAGAAGGGATCTGTTGATGGTCCAAAATGACCTTATCAAAATTTAAGGGAGACCACCCGGTTGGGAAGTTAAACTAGCACCTTTTCCATTTGGAATTGTGGTTCCGACTGGTTCAATTGGGTCTAGTTACCCTCTCTCTTTCTCTGTTGGCTTATAGTATATATATTACTTTCAAATAGAAAAGAGACATCAGATCTGCCCTCTTGTAGAGCTCATGCAAGAAAGTGATCCTTAAGCTGAATTAATGGCTCAACCAAGCCACTCTAAAGTCTGCCCCTATGTAAGAGGACTTATAGAATGCAATAATTAAAACTAAATGCAAATATACTCTAAGTAACAGAAAGTAAATCCTAAATCTTTCTCGATTGAAAGAAGGATTAGTCCCCCTCTCAACCAAGAGAAAGGTAAAAGGGGATTTGAACCAGTTTTGAATTTGGAATAAAAAATGAAGTCAATATGCCAAGGAAATATTTCCAATGTAGTAGATTTGACCTAAAAATATATAGCAATGGAAAATATGCTGAATAAATAATAGGATAGATGATAGAACTTGAGATATTTATTAATATCAAAAACCCTTAAGGTAGGGTAACACCATACAACTACTCCTTAAGGAAGGAGAACACTCCACAAGCCATATGATTGTCAATACAATAATCCTTGACATCTCTCAATGGGGAGTCTCTAGCTTCCATATAGGCTTCATACATATAATACCATGGGTCTCTCAATACCATACATCTGATACAATGGGATTATCACATTATTCCTTAAGTGCTTGTGGCCCCTTGCATGATGCGGGTTAACGAATTTATTTATTAAATATGGCCCATCACATTATTACAATATTCCATTGGGTACCTCCCTCTGTACCCCATAATATCCCCCTTAGGTATACGAAATTCCACCCCCTTAAACATGTTCCATCCCTGAAACATGATAAGAACAAAAATAATAAGATTTACTCAAAAGAGTAGTCCACTGGTACCATGCACATGCATCTAGCCATCCCAAAGAAAGGTGAACCTAAGATCTAGCCGGTGCCTTTCTCACACCTCTTTGTTTGTCGTCCAGGAGTTGTTTTCATTGTTTCTAAATCTTTTCTTCCTTGTTGGTGGTTGTCTAGTTGGGTGGTGCAGGTGGTGATATGCTGAAGTTTTAACTGATGGTGTATCTTTCTTTAATTCACCACTTGATGGAGCCTAAGTGGTATTTGGTACCTGTTGTGGCACCTGCAGTTGTTCCTTGTCTTCCATTATTACTTCCACCACAGACTCCTCATCTGATGTGTTAGTACTTGTAGCGGTTTCTGCTTAGGTCTCCTTGGGCTCTACTTGTTTATCGCTGGAAATATCCTGTAACGTAGTTTTCTTCTTTTTATACTAGAGTTTCAGGAATATTTTCTACACATTAATATTGATAGTACCAATAGATTCCATCCAAGGGTATCCCAAAACAACATCCACATCAACCATATCTGAAGCATAAAAATCAGAATGCAACACATACTTATCCATAGAAATCTTCAAATATTTATAAATTTGAACATCATCATCATCCTGTGTGTGCTCAATATGTTGCACTGGGACTTGCAATTTTGTTGACAAATTAACGTTGATAAAATTATGCTGGCAACTAGGATTGATATACACAATGATCTTCTCTTTCTGAATACTTCCATGAGCCTGTAATATGGAAAAATTAGTAGAAAATTAGCCTTTATGGCTCTTATTTTCCTTCTTCCTAACATGAGGCCACTTGTTCAAAAGGATTTTTTCAATCTCTTCATCGAGATGTGCCTTTATTTGATCATGGTTATGTGATTTCCACCATATTGTAGCCTCATCCTTAAAAGAGGACCATTGTCCTAAAAACCAAGTTATTGGCCACCGTGACCTCCTATATGTTAGGTATTCTTCAATAGTAGGACCATCATCTTTAAAAAATATCCTTCTAGAACCCATAAAAATAGAGTAAGGGTTTTGAAGAAAATCACTTACTTTGGCGAAAATTTAAAATGGACATAACTCGGTCAATATGGCTCAAAATCCTTATTATAACATTTTTTGGAAATGGAATGACCATTCTCACCTTCCCATGCTATTGAAATCCTGATCTACGCAATCCAAAAACTCAGTTTTGCGCTGCAACAATCCTGCCATCAAAAAAATTATGAAAAAAGAACTGATTTTAAATCAGCGATATCTCCCTCTTTTTATAATTTAGGTTTTTTTTCAAGAGGATCTCAAGTATTTAATTATTTTCCCCAATTTCCCATAAAAACTTCCAAAATTTATTGGAGAGCCGTCATCCACGAATTTCCGTCAGAAACAATTCTGCAAAATTAATGATTTTAAATGAGTGATATCTCCCTCATCCGGACTCCGATTCGACTGTTTTTTTTTTTTAATTTGGTATTTTTTTGGAAGGGATTCAGATAATTTATTTTATTTTTAAATTTTCACCAAAACTTTCAGATCTGATTTGCAAACTCGCCACCCAAAAAATGCCTACAAAAAATGAAAAAAATCTCCCCGCTCTTCCCAAGAAAGAGCTCTAATATAACTTGTAGTAGATCTGACTTGAAAATACATAACATTGAAAAATATGCCCAAGAAATAACACGATAGATGATAGAACTTCAGATATATATTAATATCAAAACCCTTGAGGTAGGGTAATGCCATACAACTACTCCTTAAGGAAGGAGAACACTCCACAAGCCATATGCTTGTCAATATAATAATCCTTGACATCTGTCAATGGGGAGTTTCTAGCCTCTATATAGGCTTCATACATACAATACCATGGTTCATTACCATGGGTCTCTCAACACCATGCATCTAATACAATGGGCTTATCACATTATTCCTTAACTTCTTGTGGTCCCTTGCATAATGTGGGTTAACCACTTTATTTATTAAATATGGGTCATCACATTATTACATTATTCTCTTGGGTATCTTCCTCTATACCCCATAATACCCCCACTAAGTATACTACATCCAAGATTTATTACTCATTCAAGCAAGTATATATGTTCAACTATCTCATGAATAGTCATCAGATCTCTTGTGCACATACATCCAAATTCAAATATAATGAATTCAAACTAAAACATATATGACTGCATTAAGGAAATGGTTCTCATAAAATAATCATTATTAAAACCAAGATAAACTTGACATGGATTTGCTAAATAGTTAACAAATATGCCATGTTTGTCTATTCGAATTTATAATTAAATTTGATAGCAATTAGATCCAACATTAAAAGATAGCTTTCAAATGATTAAAACACACATGTATTAAATGGATTTACAATAGTGAAAATTTTCAAAAACACATACTTATCTAGATCAAGAATTGCATAAAATTTTATTAAATGCAGGCCACCAATTAGCCTCTATTTTCGACAATAGTGTACAAGAATTAAAGATATTATCAAAGCCTTTGAGTGCATGAAATTCTCAGAAAATTTCATAGCATGAAATATTCAGAGTTGAAATACATCTCTTTTAATCTCCACAAGTTTAATCCAAACTAGCTAATTCTCTACAAAATATTGCTCCCTACGGTAGTGCAATAACAATTATGTTTGCAGAGAATTTCCTCCCCAAGTTTCAGAGCTGAAACCCCCCCCCCCCCCCCCCCCCCCCAATTCTACAAAAGGCATATTTATACTTACAAAATAAAATCAGAATGAGAGAGTTGTTGGATAATAAATTTGCTCCAACGAATTTTAATTGGCCAGAATTGTTCTTTCTCTCTTTCTGGTGAAATTCTATTCTTCCAAGTCTTCTCTTCGTCATCTCCCCAACTTCTCTCCTACCAAAAACCAATAAAAAATAAATAAACTGTAAATCAAAATCAGAAATACAAAATATTGGAAAACAAACATCTCCAATAAAAAAATAATTTAAAAGAAATTTGAGCTTCCCATTGATCCTTGTGAAGATATTATTGGTCAAAGAGAACATAATCGAATGGATCTGCAATCAACAAACGCTTTGGGCAAATGAAAATGCAAAAACTAAACTCAGAAAATTAGTTTTGGTTACAAATTCAGAGTTTAATTATCTGCTAAATTTTAGTCTCAGGTATTGACTAAATCTGGCCATAAAACCACTTCGGAAATATTCTCCATGATTTTATCTTTCTAACGAGTCATCCTGGGCCTCATTTGGCCAAGTAAAACTCAACTTATGAGCCTCCAAAGTTGAAGTGCCAAAATTCTAGAAAAAATGTCTACTTAGGCCAGAAATAAGAAAATTTAATTAAAAAACCTTAATTTAAAATTAAATTAAAAAATTCTAATTAAATGTTAATTAATTACAATGATTTCATTAATATAATTTAATTACATTTATTACATTAAATAATTATAATTATATTATAATTACAAATCATGAAAATTAAATTAATTAGAATAATTAAAAATATAAATTATTTTAAAATAAATTAATTTAATATAAACATGGGACACGTGACATTGTTCAATTGCCTATTGGCTCCATTACCATGGACCAAAGTGTCTATTTGGGAACTCTTATTAAGAGTCCCAAAATAAATAATAGGAGGAAGACTTTACATGTATGCTAAGTGGGAGGCATAAGGAGTAATCAGAGCACCAGAGAAGAGATAGATATCGAGGGTATGTGATATTGGGGATTTTATTTAAATGGAGTTACAATATTATATTTTTAGAGGTCTCAATATAACATATGTTGAAGGAGTATCAGGCATATTAATATCAGAGGTATTTTAAAATTATGATGCGATATTTATTGGTTCTGAAGTTCCAATGGAATGAGGGAGAATGATGTGAATGAGGAGAGGAGGGCCATGTGGAATGTGACTTTTCCTCCTTTGTAAAAACTACAACCACTTGTATAAAAGTCCCAACATAAAGAACTACAGACACTCATAATTTCAAGATTTTGCATCCTCTTAACTTTTTGAAATTGGGATTTGAAATAAACTTTTGAAATCCCGAAAACAGAATTTTAATTATTCTACAATTTGATTGCGGTGATTTTGTAGGACCATTAGAAAAAATGAATTGATTAGCAAAAATAAAAAAAATTGATATTTACATTAGATATCATTTTTGGGATTCAACTGCGTTAAGTAAGTCATTCACGTATGACCATTTCCATGAGAGGTAGTCATAAGTGACTAATTTCTCATGATTTGAATAGTTCACTTAGCACTCATTGCATCGGGTGATGCTCGGGTTATTTGATATTTACAATTAATTTACAAAAACTAAAATAATATACAATTTGTAAAAAAATTAGTCTTGGTGGGAAAATGACGGAACTTTGGATGAACACCAATTGCAAACCATGCAACCAAATGAGATGAAATGAGAACTGATGGAATGATTGTGAAACATCAAACACAATTAAGCAATCAAAATAAAAATCTGAGGAAAATGTAAATTTGGCAAAATTGTCGAACACTTAACTAAAAGAAAATATTAAAATGTGATTTAGCAAAAAATTATGGAAAGAGTCCCCATTATTTGAAATAAATAATTTGAAAATGAGGATGTTTTTATTTCACCACAATAATGTCGACACATGGGGAAAAACCAATTATCTCTGGTTGAAAAGATAATGAAATTTGCTTTACCCAAAAAGTTAAAAGGGAGGAATTCTATTAAGCCATCAAATAGTAAAGCATTTCCCATGGATCCCACATTAGTGATTCAAGAAATATAAGCTTAAAAAGATAAGTACTCAAATCAGGTTGAGAGGAGTTTTTGATAAAGCATATATCCATTGATATGAATGGTCTCTGACATTTCTTCACTACCAGTGAGCCGAAGCAGTGCCTTGACAAAGTTTTCCTTAATGCCATACAAGCATGGTCTCGCTTCCAGCAAGCGTCCATAGCCTCGATTGGTTTACTTTTATTTCCCATTATTACCCTTTTGATCACCCTTTTGAGAAGCACATTTGTGAACTTTGTTTCTAATGTACCTTAGTGAAAGGGGTGGGATGGTGATAAAGACTTAAGCAAATGGATATAATACTTCCATAATGTTGACTCCATATCTTTCCCTGCAACTATAAATCAAAGTTTTTTATAAAATGGAGGGATCCATTGAGTTAAACTCATGTCAATTCTTTCATTACAAATATTAACTATATTACTTAGAAAGGATGTGTGTTCCTCCATGAAAAGTATTTAAATCAAGGGGGCTTTAGGATTCCTAAAGGTATAAATTTAAGGTAAATAAAACTCATTGAAGTAAACAAAGTAGAAATTTCCCATGTATGCCAACCAATTTTAGGCAAGAAAAATAAATTCCTCACACACAAATCTTGAGGATATCACCAAAACCAAACCGTAAACAATAGCAAAAAGGAAAAACAAATCCAAAGTGAAGTGAAAGAAATGATAAAACTCCAAAAATGTCAAAATGAGGAAAATAAAAGATGAAAAAAGGCCCAAATTAAAAACAACCCCCAACAAGACTAACAATAAAGATGTCTCAACAAAAGAGTAAATAGGAAAACCATGTGTGTGTTAATCTTATATTGATATTTTAATGAATTTTATCTTGCAGAGTTATAAGAAATTAGGCTCTCAAACCATAAATTGAATAGCAACTATGAGGTAAAATGAAACCAAATGAGAAGTTTTATCTGCTGCAATTTTTTCTAGTTTAAAAACAAAGGTTGCATAAACGCATCTTAATTGTTTTCTAAATAAAAGAAATGCTTGAGAAATAGACTAAAAACTTCAGGGACTCCCCAACTAAGCTGGTTTATTGGACATCGTGACTGTTGTTCTAAAACTCAAAGTCAAACAACAAAGAGAATGAGTGTCAAATCCGAGCTAGTATAAGTGAAAAATAATTTTGGGAGAGCTGCAAAACCTAGATATATATTAGCAAAAAAAATAAAACTGAAACAAAAATGTAAAGAAATATAAAAGGATGAAAGTGGGCATATGAAACTTACCATTGGAGAATTTCATTAAAATTTTACCGAAGAGATATCGTTTTCTCCAACAAAAGATAACCTCTTCTTTTGATTGGAATTAAAAACATGAAGAAGTTGAACTCTTTTGAAATTTTATTGACCTAAAATCATCATTTATTAAATCTAAATTCAAGTAAGCAGTAAGGCTCAAAAAAATAATGTCTCATGTTCAGGAGATTAGAAGTGAACAAAATCTATCAGAAATGAAAATGAAGATGTGCTTCTCTATGAATTGCAGCGGTAATTATTCTCTTTATTTTTCATATTTCATATCCACTCCATGGTTTTCATAAATTGTCGAAAATCAATACCAAGTTCCAATCTATGTGATGCATATGTATAAAGGGAGAGGACTTGAATTTTGTATGCTAAATATGAAGTGATTTATTAAAAATTCAAACAAAAGAGAATTCAAATATGAATTGACCATGATACATACTTTTACCTGTTCCAAATTTCTTTACCGCTTGGTTGCATCATCATAATGGCTTCTTAAGAGTGTCTTTGAAAAGAAAATAAAGATGCATACTAAAAGATTATCAAGATGACGGGATGAGCATCTGATAGTAAGATAAAGATGAAAATGTAAACAAGCCACAAGTGATGAACTTAGGAAGACTACCGAGAAGACTAAAAATAGGATCAAGTCTACAATGAAGGAATAATGATAAGATCCATTTGCACACACCATAAAGAATGGATATTCTTAAAAGTCACTTTGCCATCCAGAGAAATTAAATCTTGGGGTTTGAAGAAACTATAATTTAAAATACATCCAATCTCTCGAACACCATGATAACATGAAAGCCAACATATATATACAAATATAATCAAATAGGAATCCATGTGAGCATAGTGACAGATCAGATTGTTTAACAATGAATTAATTTACCAGAGGCCTACGAGGATACTTAACCCGATATTCTGAAGTTTCGAAATGAAAAGAGGTGAAAAGGAAATTTTGGGAAGAAATTTAAATTGATTAATGATAAAAAATCGATATCCTAAGGTTCTGAGGTTTCGAGAGAATCAAAGAAAAAGGTAAGAGCTATGATAAACAATACTTACAAAATGAGAACAATTCTTCAATAAATAAAACCTTTTCTATTAAAATGTTTTCGACGGAACTCCTTTTCGGAGATTTAATTGATTTTCACTTTCGATATCGGAAGTACCCATATAAGTATTTCTTGTAAAGCCTTCAAATAACATTTATGATAAAAGGAATCCAAAAATTAATATTGGATAAAACATAATATCATAACTCGGATACGATGATAGTTCAATACAACTTCTACGAGATTTTGAGATGGAGGAATTTGAGGAGAGAAATAAAATCGGCCTCGTGGATCTCAGAGAAAAATATCAAAATTTTCTTTCAAATGATTCCTATATAACATATCACCAAGAGTCTGATAAGCCAAAAGGTCTGAAATTTAGAGGAAATATATCGGAAAGTGAAAAATAGAAGATCGGGATTCCAATAATTACCAGATAGAGGCTCTGGGTCATCTCAGAAGAAGGAATGTGATGAGTACGATGCAATGAGTCAACTCAACTTGGAAAATACAAAATTTGGAATGGGAAAAGATGGATAGGAGCACTTTTACAACTCGGTGCAAGATTTTGTTGTTCAATTCTCCTTTGCTTATGGGCCTACTTTAATTAACTATTTGAAATGTAGAAAGCTACAAGCCTGTGATGAATTTGAATGAGAAAAGTCAAGTGTTTCATTTATACTTCATCCATGAAAAGGGAAAATTAGGATGAATCATCTCAGAATTCTAGACAGAAAAGGAAATGGTAGAGGACGACATTACTCATTCTGAACCCAAATAAATACTTCCCTGAACAATGTTTGTGACTTCAAATATGCTAGTTGCTTGTTTATTTCTAAAGCTAATCAAATTTTCTTGTAAAAATCAAGTATTCAAATCAAGTTGAATGAAGACTTGCAAAAGAAGCAAAACAAAAATAAGAAATAAATTATGAAACATAGAAAACTAACAACAGATGAAGATGAACATGTTTATGCATACATGGAAGAGTCAGATTGTAAGAGTACCTTATATATCTTGAGGTTCTCCCTGGTATTATCTTCAATTTTGCATATGTTCAAAAGCATTTTTTTAATCTAAATTAACTGCTAAGTAATGAGTTGTTGATATGCATTTACTTCATAATAAAATTAAAGGACAAGAGTGGGAAATGTAATCATATAGAAATGCTTGTGAATGAAAATTGAATTTCTCAAGAGCGTTTGATTTCCTTTGCAAATTTCATCAATATTTGAAGATTCATCAAGAATACTAAAGCAAGTGCATCATAAGAATAATATAAGCAATCATACTTTTCAAACACTCTTAGCATCATAGGCTCATTACATGCTTATTAAAAATCTTCAATAAGGAAATAACTACAAATAGGAAAGGAATCTAAATCTAAACTAATCTATCCCTAATCCTAACTGGATGAAAGGAAACATGACTAAGTGTAGTCATACTTCCAATGTAGCCATTCAAGAATTATATCTCTTTCATGTATGTACAAGTCACACATCAGTAACAAAAATACAATTACAATAAAACTAATAGAAATAAATTGGAATGTAGTATGTAAACTAATTGCTAACATATTTAAAAAAATAATATTTTTTTTAAATACTTATTTACAATCACCCTCTCTTGAAAATTTTCCTCCAACCTAATATCTATGGGATCATAAAAATAAGGATGAATAGTTTATAGAGAATGGAAGAGATTACATGAAAGAGAAGTTGAACAAACATGAAGCAAGTAATTAGACAAACTATTAGCAATCTTCTATGAAAATGAAGCTTCCAAACAACTTAGAAATGGATCAGTGAAGTATGGATGGAGGCTTAGTGAATATGTCAGAAGATCTTCGATTGGGTTAGTTAGTTGGTCATATTGGATCAATGTATTCACAAGTGTTTATTCATCTTGAAGATGCATTCTAGAAGGAAAAGTAAGATGATAAGACATAACCATCAAATGGAATTGGAAAATCAATAGCTCTTGATGGTCATTATCAAAATTTTGAGATTCATTTTCACATTCTAACAATGCATATTGTGAATTTTTAACACTTAATTGTTCCATATGTCAACAAATGACATCTAAAAATTGAAAAATGAAAATGGAAAACAAATCTGCAATAAAACAAAATAGATGAAGGAAAATCAATGAAATCAAATCATAATTTACACTATTGTTACAACACAATTGAGATTGATTTGAAATGATTTCCTTCTCACAACAACTAGCTAAAATAGTACAATTAGAATGATCATCGACATCAACTTGTGTGAGAGAGAAAGATTCATGACTATGAATAGGAGTAAGAACTTGATCATCATAATCATAAGTTGGAATGGATTCTTGAATGCTGAAATCATGAAGATAATTCTTTGCTTGAGAATGAGAATTAATTGGAACAATTTATGAATTTGAGTTTTCTTCATTCCCACATATGATTAAACTTTGGTCATGAGGGTTTAATGGAGAGGAATATAAATCATCATCCTTAATGTCAAAGTAACTATCATAAATGACTTCACGATATTCATTAAAATTCTCTTCATTCCCATATGATATATCAAGACAAGAAGGAATATTATGCACATATTCATCAATGTTGGAATAATGATCAATGAATGATTCTCTATCTTGATAAAAAAAAAGGTAATTTATTTAATCAACCTATTTATTTTCTAGAACAATATTAACGCAAAGAGGAGATAAATCACTATAAAAAATATCAGGATAAAGAGAGAAATGTGTGTTTAAAGAAATGAATATGAAAACATCTCTATTTGCAGACTTGTGTGTTTTCTTCATTGTAAATTTCAGATTGTTGATCATTCATTTGGCTAATTGTTCTTTCTTGAAGAATGTTGTTTGGCTACCCTGAATTTGGCATTTGATCATCATGATAAAATTCAGAAATTTCTACAGTATATTTCATATTATTGCAATCCTTGATTTCTACTTGTTCTTGTTGATTTAATGATTGATTTTCTGAATTAATTTCAGCATGATTTTTGGATTTCATGGCAGGTGGGTTTTCAAGATTATTACTAGTATATTCCTGTGGTTGATTAGCATATTATTCCAAGCTTTGTGAATGTGTTTCATTAACATGAGAGAGAATCATGATCATTATTAATTTTATAACAGGTGTGTACTAAGTGAAGGAATTGATCATACATGGTAGAGGCAACTTCATCTTGATTGGTATGCACCTCCATATTGGAATTTTCAATTATGTTAATAAAGGTTGAAGAAGATTCATCAAAGCTTCTAATGGTTTCATATGGATTAGGAATGCAAGGAAGAGAGTAAACATATTGAAACAAATTCAATAATTCAATCTTTGAAGATTCATCTTCAACTTTGAATCTGACAGTAAAATCTATGAGGGATTCATTTTCAAACCTTCATAAATATTTAAGTTCATCACACACATGTTCATAATCATAACCTTCGAATTAAAAAAGGAACATTATGATAAATTGATCCCAATTGTGAATAGAGTCAACTAGAAGAGATTGACAACATATTATGGCTTTTCTTGAGAATGTAAGAGTAAAAATCTTGCATAAAATACCTTTATCCATATCATGAAAAGTAGAATTTGCAAAAATTTTAATAAATTGCAAGGCATGATCAAATGCAAAAACATTCCTCTTACCATTAAATTTTACCTTTGACAAGTTTCTTATTATTTCTAGTGGAGTTTTGGAAAATTCACGTACAAATATACAAATCCAAATTAGAATTTTGGGAGGAGCCATTGTGATGAAATAAAAACTTTAAAATATAAAAAATCCAAAAGACAATAAGTTGTCAGGCCCTCCTCCTAGCACCAAAAATGTTGATGGTCTTGTTATCACTTACTGCAAAATTGTTTGAATGGTGCCAAATGATGTCAAAATAATGAAAAAGAGAAGAGAAGCTTGCAGTAATTTTCCAAGTAGCAGAAGGACTCAAAGCCTACATCAGACCCTCTCCATCGGAAATTGTTATTCAACCAACTCACAAAATAGAAGAAAAGATAGATCAATAACTTTAAAATCAGCCTCTTCGAGGGGGAAACCTCCTTTACATTACACAAATGAAAAATTATTGGATGATACAAATGACAATGCCTCCTTTCTATATATAGGTGTCTAAGGGGTCACAATATAATCACAGTCGACATAACAATAATAATGTAAGGACACAATAATAACAATAGTGGGCTTCTATGGGGCACAATAATAACAATATGGGAACAACATGGGTACACCAATAACAATAAGGGGCTACAATGACAATAATAATAAGGGAATACACTAGTATTATAGGGATCTAACATGACCCTCTCCTTTTAAAAAGTGTTGTCCTCAATGCTTGAGTAGTTATGGATGCTTCTGTATAAAATTCTCATTCTCCCATGTGGAATTTTCAGTGGGTAATTTCTTCCACTTCATGAGTGATGAGCACCAGTATTGCAGCAAGAATGTTGCAACTACTGGGGCTACCAACTTTACTTTATCAACCCGAGGTTCATACAAAATTGGAGGTGACAGTGTTGTATACACAAGTAAATGTGATGGGTCAGCTCTTTGTCACTGCTAAGTTGGTGATAGACCACTAAGGTTTTTCAAACCAGACCTTTATGGATTCAGAAGAAGCTTGATTACCAATGAGGAAAAGAGAAGTCTACACTAAGAGAAAGCTTGTCTACTGCAGTAAGGAAAAAGACTGAAATCAAATGCTAAAACACACCACTTTTCTAGCTAACTGCTAAGAGGCTTTACTTCAAAAGAATGCTAAGTTAACATGGATGCAATCCTAATATCCTAGGCATGAAAATTAAAACATCAAACATTCTACTGCTATGCATGTAAATGAAAAAAATGAATCTGTTTTTCTTTCTGTCTTTTTTATGTGAAAGTGTGAAAACTAACTTCTTTTGGTGATGTGGCAGGTGGCTTAGGGATGATTGTTATAGACATATTTGGGCACATCAACCCCAAACTCATATGTCAATGTATTAGGGCTCATCAACCCCTAAAAGAGTTGTTTCATACCCTAAAGGAACTAAGTCATCTGAATACATCATTCCCCAAAAGTTCCATCTCAGAAATCATCCAGAAAGTGCCTAAACTGAACCATACTGACTGCTACACTGTCAAAGTGCGATGCATACTGACTGCTACACTGTCAAAGTGTGATGCATACTGTTTAGCCCTTCTATAGGGTGTGATGGGCGAGGATGGACAAATTTCTGGGACATTTTGTTAGTTGGTTACTCATGGAATCTTCTAGAAACTTCTCCTATGCCACTTGCCTCTCTAAATTCGCCCAAGGATGACCAAGGGAATTAGGAAACCATCTCCAATTCCCCTCTCTTGTGGAACCAATTGTAACAAGTGGAATGACACTCATCAAACCCTATAGATGACTCACACCCTTGCAAATATCTATAAAAGGATCTCCAATCCAAGAGATTAGGAGGTCGAATTGTTGTGAATTGCAAGTAAGCGCTGTTAGTTTGTGATTGAGGAGACAACATTGTATTCTTGTTGGTGTGTTCTTGCTAATTCATGAGGTGAAGAAGGATTGATGCTGGGAGGATGGTGCTAGATTAGAAAACTGGGTTGTAATTCTCCTTATTATTAATAAAGTTCTTCAGGATTTTTCCCAATTGATTGTGTAATTGTGAATGCTTTCATTTGTTCATTATATATCTGATTCTATAATGTTTACGTTGTAATAGATCGCGATGATTTGACAGTTCTTTGTTGTTGTACTTGTGCAGGTACTCTCCAAGTATGTTAAGTACGGGGTGGAGTTACAGGATCTGCCAAAGGAGAGAGAGATCAGATAAGGGATCAAGCGAAAGTTCCAGGTTGGTTTTCTAGTATCTTTCTCTTATCTGTTACACATAGGAAATATCATTGAACTGCTTTAAGCTGTTGTTTCTAGGGTAGCTGCCAAACGTAGAGGGTTAGTCATTCAACAAGACACTAATTTTCCTAGAAACAAATTGGCGACTCCACTAGGGAATGAACAGATGTTTGTTTGTTGTTATTGTTTGTTTTATGTTCAATTCTATAAACTATAGACAGAGTTTGAAGCCAGCCAGGTAGCTTTCGAATTGCTCTTGCTCTGCAATTGCATAGTAGATAAATGCTGCTTCAGTCAATCTCTGGTGTAGCTTATGAATTAAACATTTGAATTGCAAACACATCTAGATGCCCTTTTGGTAGCTCAGTAACCTCTTAAGACATTCCATCATACTTTGCTTATCATTGTTCATCAAAACCAAACTTGATTCATTGAAAACTGCTCCACATTTGAGCCAAAACCATTTTCAGTAGCGCTCCCTGGACCATCGCACTGTCTTCCACTGTGACTTAGTATGCATCCCACCTCCCGAGTGTGAAAAGTGTGATGCATATTATTGTCTGCAAAGGCTAGGTGCGATGATTACCTAAACTCATTTTCCCATCTAGGACTTGAGGGTTTTTGACTTGTTTTCAGTTTTGTTTGGTTGTTTTGCTGAATATGAACAATGCCTCTTCACTGAAGCTTACTTGCATCATTTAGATCAACCTCAATTTACATTAGGATTAGTGAATGTTTTTGTGTATTTGTTCCTCATTTACAATCCTTTGTCAAAAAGTGTTTTAGTCGATTTGTCGCTTTGATACAAAAAGTATCGTAAATTATCATTTTTGTCAAAAAGAGAAGTGTTGTAAATTCTTCCTTCCGATTAAAATTTTCTTGATGCATTTGATTTGATTTGTTTACATTCAAAGTGTGGAAAGCATTTTTCTTCAAACTTGAAAGTGTCGTTTTGAGACTTCCTTTCCCTTTTTGAAGAAATTTTTTTTTTTGTCGAAAATGTCATTTTGAGTGCGATATTTTTAGATCTTTGTTGCTTTTAGTTTTCCTTTTTCAATCATTCACATTAAGGAAAGCGAAAAAAAAATACACACATTTTCATTTAGCATTTTTTGATTTGTGTGAAAAAAGATGATTTAGGGAAATGCACTAGTGTGTGCTCTTTGCTCTTTGCTTAAAAGCACTTTTATCTTCTTTCCCTAGTATTTAAGATTTTCATTGCTCAAATAAACAAAAGATTGTTTATCATTGTAGATTGCATCTTAAGAATTTCAGATCATCATTACACGGTGAACCATTGAAAGGCAAACTTTAAGAAAGATAAACTTTAAAATGAACTTCAATGAACCTAACAACGCTTCAGAATCTAACGCAACATATCTAGAGGTCTAGGCTAGAGACGTGTTCCGGCATCATTAAAACTAGTGGCTATCATTTTCATTGAAGGTTGGGTGATTCCTCCTCTTTGATATGACAAGTGCTAGCACGGACTTGTGCTCCCCGTACCGTCACGTGTATATTGGGAGACCACAATAGGCTTAAATCCTTTATCCATAGAAAATTGAGTCTGTCGCCTTATTGATCACAATGCACTGATGTTGTGGGGAAAAATGCCTATGCAGGACGATCCTATCCACCTAAGGTGTGACAGTGCCTTAGCAACAAACAGATACAGCTATTCTAGTTTATTCCTTTATGAAATGTGAAAGAGGGGAGATCGATAGACTTACCATTGTCTTCCGCTTGTCCCTCGATCTAGATCCTCTTCTCTTAGGGTGTTCACAGCTACTTGCCTCCTCGCTTGCTCAAGAGAACAGCTACTTGATTCCATGAGATCACAAGAGAACAGCTACCTGTGACAAGAGAACAGCTACTTGTGACAAGAGAAGAACACAACACAAAGGCAAATATACATATTCATAAATGATTCAGGATTAGAAGTAAATCAAATACACTAATGCAATCATACAAATACACCAGCATATAGGAGCAAGCCAAGATAGCTTTATTGATAAGTAACAGGGTTCAGGAAGAGATACAACCCATAGGGCTCCAATCCAGCATCTCCTTCCCAGCAGAATGGAATTCCTTCTTCAGCTCCCTTCAAAGCATTAAGCACCCAATGTTTCCAGTCACAAACCAACAGCAATTCTTTGCAATAACAAAATTCCAGCCTTTAGATCTCATGGTGGAGAGATCTATATATAGATATTTGGAGAGAGGATGAGTCAGCTTGAGATCTGACTAGTGTCCTCTCCCTCTCTCAGTTGTTGAGTCCACTTGGAGGTTCTTGCTTCCACTTGGAGATTTGGAACCTCTTACTCATCACCAGTCGAATTCCTTGATGCAAGTGTCATTTTGGAAGCTTCCTGGGCATTGACACATTGAGGAATGAGCTTGCCACTTGTCCAATTACGCTCAGCGCAGGTAGCCTTTGTTGGAGTTGACATTCAACGTAGGTAGACAGTGGAGCAGTTGACATTCAGCGCAGATGCTCAGTGGAGCAGTTGACATGATCCAAAATTGGCTTGTTTTTGAGTGTTTTCAAGTGGAGAACTTCTGTGAATTGCTGTGGTTGGTTTGCCTTGTTCCTCTAGGGGTAGGAACAACATGTTTAGGGACTTTGGATCCCTTAGATTATGGAAATTTCATGCTCAAGGCTGTAAGGCACAAAAATGTCTATAACAACTGAACGCAACATTTGGGAAGATTGACTGCCATACATAAGTCCTTGGTAATTTCTCTTTAATTTATCACCAAGGTGTATATTGCAGTTTTGCGATTGATTTGGTAAACCCTTTGTCTAGATTCTCCAGAGTAGTCACTTTCGTTCCTTTTCAACTCTCTAAAAGAAAAGCTCCATCTGAGCACTTGTCCTTTCAGGCTCATTAAAAATCGAAGGAGACTAGAGTCATCTTTAGCTTTTTTTGGACTCTTTAAAACTGAAAAAGCAAAGTTGTGTCCAAGTGTCGTTAAAATTAATTGAATTTGGAATAACATCATCTTCCCTTAGTTAATTTTGAGTTGATCAAGTAATCCGCAATTGTGGAAGAAAGTCAATCAAAACCTCGTCGTTCGCGGAGATTAGCGAGTCAACCGTCTTTGCCTCTGGAAGCGAAGCCAATCCGAACAAAGCGGTCTCGTTTAACTGAGTCTAGTTCATCTGGGTTATTTGGAACATTCATTTCCACATCAACAGAGACTCCAGTTACTCCAATTATCTTTGGTACATCCGCCTTTAAAGAGGAAGTTTCGCAGTTACTAGAGGACATTAGAACTGATCCTAGTGTAATGGTAAACACTTCTGAACCTGAAACAACTCCATCTAGAGTTGGTCCAGAACCCCTTCTAGTTCAAACCGAGGTTTCATCTGAACCAGCAATTGTTTAAGAACCTCTCTCTCAGACTGTAGTTCAATTACCTGAACATCTGGACTTTCAATTTCAATATCCAAAAGTTGCTACCCCTCCAAAATCTGTCACTACAGAGACTACACCTTCTTCGGCTCCAGAAATCTTTTACGGACCTGGAGGTCAACCTCTTCCACCTGGTCTAACTGCTATAGAGGAGATAGTAGAGGATCCCCCATCTGACACCCTGTTTCATTTTGGAACTGGGATTAATTTGTATCCTGCTACTCCTTAGTTTGCTTCATTTAATCCTGCTTCATCGCGAGTTCCTGTCGAATTGTTAGGAGAGCTTTTGGATAAGTTAACCATGTCTGAACAACCATCAACATCTAGGAATGTATCATTTGATGCAGCTGTGGCAGAATCTACTGTTGCTACTCCTTCAATGTTTACTGGTACACCTGAGTCACACCTATATGGTGCATCATTCATTCCGGTTGGTTACCAATCACTATCTGGAACCCACTCAGGAGTTGCTTCAGCTCCATGGTCAACTCCCATTTACTCACCCGGTTTTCAATCTGGTCCTTCTCCCATGGAAACTCAACAATTTGATCCTGCATATCAGTATCAATTTGGGCAAACCAGTTATCAACGACCGATATATCCGTTAAACACTGGACTACCCCATATGGAGAGCAGTATGCTTACTCACTGTTTCCTCCTTTTTCTGGGGGACAGCCATATGAGAGTTTCCAACAATATTCAGGTCAAACTGGAATTAGAGCTAGTGGTTGGCAACCAGTACTGCCAGATCAACCAAGGGTTGTATATCCAACACAACCAATCCAACCTGTGTCGAATATTCCCACTACACCTGTTGTTATGACTGTGCCGCAGTCACAAGCACAATCTGTTGTGTCTCAACCTCAAACTGTTCCTTCTACCTCGCAACCTTAGGTTTCAAGGCAAAAGGCTCTAGTTTCCTAGGTTGTTATACAACAGCCACTTGTTTCTGGGGCTCAACCACAACCTCAGGTTAGTGCTCCTTTATCTGGGACAACTCAGGCACAAACGGGTATAGTTAATCTGCAACTTGGTCAATCTTCTGGTACTGGGCAACAGCAAATGGTCCAACAACCATGGCTAGCGCAATACCAACAACCTCAATTCCAGCAAACCCAACCCCAGTTTGGACTTGGTTCACAGGCTCAAACTGGATTTGGTCAATATCAAGCCTACCAAGGATCTGGGCAGCAAGGCTTTGCGGGTTATGGACAACCTCATTTCCAAACTGGTTATCAACAACCGCCCTATACAGGTTATGTCCAACAACCTTATTAAGGTTACCAGCAACAGATGACTTATGCTGGTATGCAAAGGCCTATTGCTCAAGTGATTCCATCTTATCCTGGGTATGCTCCACCCAACCTGAATTAGCAGTTGCCATTTGTAGCAACTCTAGAACTACCAAATTTGAACCGGTTGACTAATGATCCAATTGCTTACGCCCCTTGGTGGCCGATGATTCCACATAAACTCCCTTCTAACATTCCCAAGTTCAATGGAAATCCAGGAGAATACCCATCGAATCACGTAATGACTTTTCATTTATGGTGTTCATCCAACACTCTGAATGATGATTTGATTAGGCTTTGTCTTTTCAAGAGAACGCTTACTGGTCCAGCAGAAAAATGGTATATTGAATTGCCTAGAGCTTGTTTTCATAATTTCACCATCCTTGCCACTACCTTTCTAACCCACTTTCAGTTACCTATTAGGTATGAAATTGGAACAGAACTTCTTACCAACTTTAAACAGACTACCTCCACTCACATATCTGATCATATTCATGAGTGGTGGTGTCGTCGTCGAATGGTAAAGACGTATGTTCCTGATCAACTCTTAGCTGAGTGGTTTATTAAGTCCTTATTGCCATATATCACTAAGGATGTGGTGAAAGGAGGAGTTGTCACAGAAGAGAAAGTCATTGCTCATGCCCAATATTTGGATATGATTTATACACAATCTGGAATTCTCTATGACAAGATTCCTGACACTCCTAGACTAGCTTTTACTGTTCCACCCCCTCCAAAATCAAGTAGGGACTCTCATGCCAGCGACAGCGTGATTGGTTCCTCGAGCACACAAACCGCGAGAGGTCCATCTGGTCAAGCTCTTGCTGTTTCAAATAAAAATGCAAATAAATCTGAGAACACTCTTACCTCTAAGATTAATGCAGTGTCATCTGACAAAGGAAAAATCCAAAGCAACTAGGGGGTAAGAAAAAGGGGAAAACTAATAAGAAGAAATAGGAAAATTCTACTCCTGAAAAATCTGAAACCCATACTGGGACAAAGAAACCTTGTTATCCATGTTTAATATGTAATGACGAGCATTTTATGAGAGATTGTCCACATCGATCTAAAGTTTCGAAACTGTTAAAAGCTTCGAATACCTCAGCGGTGTTGACAGATCCGTTTCTGAACCCAGAAACACATTTGGTTGCCACTGGTAATTCTTCCACATCCCAAGTGCTTATGCTATCCATCACAAATAAGAAAAATGATGTTTTTGTATCGACAAGGAATAAAGATTACGGGAATCCATCGTTGTCAAACAAACAGGCTACCGATCAACCTAGTACTTCGACAACGACTTCGCTAGAAGTTGTTCCACCCATTATTCCTGAATTAACCATAAAGTCAGCAAAGGGAGTTGTACATAAATCAACATTTAATCCTCGTGCTCGAGCAGCTCAAAATTATAATATAGTGGAGGATCTGGCTCAATCGCCTTCCGCTATGTCAACACTTGAGGTATTACAAAATTGTCCCTCCCAAAAGCATGCTTTGTTATCAGCGATAGGTGGGATCGATCCTGCGGATTCCAATCTTGTGGTCTTTAATCATACTGGATATACACCACAGTTACCGGCTCAACTCGCTTTCCTTATACAGGTAAAAGCCCTCAATAAAAATGTTCATCGAACCATTATTGATGAGGGGGCATCTACCTGTATTATGTCGATGAGTTGCTGGAAGACTCTTGGTTCACCACCCTTGTCATGATCACCAAAAACACTAAAAGCTTTCGATGGAAGAACGTACACTCCGTACGGGATTTTAAGTGGCTTGCAAGTAGTACTAGGGGGAAAAACCGTAGATATTGAAGTCGAGGTCATTGATGGACTCCTTGATTACAATATTTTACTCGGAAGGCCTTGGGTTTATGCTATGGCTGCGGTTGTGTCTACATACTTTCGAACGATTGCATTTCCCTTCAAAGGTGGAATCACAGTCGTTGACCAGCTAGCATTTTTTTCTAATAGTTCACAAGCTACTACAATCATTCCATTGATACATGGAAATTCACAATCACTTCAGAATGTTGGAGAAGGTCTCCTAAAAGATCCTTCCTTGATGGGTACTTGTTCCCTCCTGTCTCCATCTAGTTTTGCGGAAGTGGCCACAGTGGAAACCTGCAACATGATCTCTTCTACATCATCTGAGTTTAAGAAGAGTTCCAACTATTTTGATAGTGATTATCATCGCGAGGTGTTGCCACCAATCCCCATCGAATCTTATTAGCAATCAAACTTCTAGGCTTGTGTGGCAAACCCGAATCCACACTCAACGAGTGTTTGGGTACATAGGTCTTTAGAATATGGCACCTCTTCTGATCCTTGGTTTCGTATACATTCTATAGATGAAGGAATTATCCAATCAATGATGATAGGAGAGATGCCATGGGAAGATTATCATCATCGTTCCCACCTTCAAGATGACAATGAAGATTATCCAAAAGACCTCAATCACCCTTCAATTGTTGATTTTTTATTAAATTATATAAATACAGTTGATTCTGAGCGAAATCTATCTAACATCGAAGAAACTATATCCATAAATATTTCGACCAAACCCAATGTTGTAGAAAATATTCACGTCGGCAAATATTGTTCTCCATCAGAACTAGATAATTACTATGCTCTTTTTCACAAATTCAGAGATTTCTTTGCATGGTCTTTGAACATGAAATCAAGATGTACCCAGATGTGAAACCAGTAAGACAACAACTTCGACCTATTCATCCGAAGAAAGGCACTGCCATTAAAGCAGAGGTGGAAAAAAATTTGCGTGCTAGGTTCATTTACCCTATACCTCTCACTGATTGGGTATCGAATATTGTTCTTGTGATGAAAAAACAAGGAATGATTAGAGTGTGCGTTGATTATAGGGATGTAAATCAAGCATGTCTGAAGGAAAACTATCCTACACCCTTTATCGACCAGATTATTGATGAATGCACCGAATGCGAAATATTTTCATTCATGGATGGATTTTTGGGCTACAATCAAATCAATATCTGACCACAGGACCAATCAAAAATTGCATTTATATGTCCATGGGGCACATTCGCATATCGTAAATTACCTTTTGGTTTGAAGAATGCAAGGGTGACATTTTAGAGGGCAATGAATTATGCCTTCCATGACATCAAACACATAGTTCAACCATATCTTGATGATATTCCTGCTCATTTGTGAAAACAGACTGACCATCCGCAGCATTTGAGAGCCATATTTTTATGTTGCCAACACTACAAGATACGACTCAATCCGCACAAATGTGTGTTTTGTGTTGGTTCTGGTTAACTTCTTGGTTTTGTAGTTTCTAAAGATGGAATTTGACTTGATCCATTAAAGGTTCAGACAATTCTTGACATGCCTCCACCTTCAAATTTGCTTCAGATCCAGAGACTCCAAGGGAAGGCTAACTTTCTAAGGAGGTTCATTCCAAATTATGTTGAGCTCGCTAAAGGTTATACACGTCTTTTGAAGAAAGGGGTACCCTTCCATTGGGATCAGGTTGCGCAAGTTTCCTTTGATGCTCTCAAAGATTCCCTGATAAAAGCATCATTAATGTATGCCCCCAACTATCAACAAGACTTCTACCTATATCTAGCCACTGCAGATACGACCATTGGTATGGTTTTAGTGCAAGAAGATGAGGGAATTGAACAACCTATATATTATTTAAGTTGCAATATTAATGATACAGAAAGAAAGTACTCTTATGTTGAAAAGTTGGCTTTAGCAACTGTTCAAGCAGTAAAGAGATTTTGACATTATATTCTCCTTCGCAAAACTACCATTATGTCAGATTGCAACCCTATGACATACATTCTCTCACGTCAATTTATGGGGGAAAAATATTCCAAATGGATAGTCATCTTGCAGGAATTTGTTCTAGAATTCATCAAATCCAAATCAAAGAAATCTCTCATCTTTGTAGAGTTACTTTGTGACCTTCCCTCGTCCTCCAACGATTTAACATCAGAAGCATCAATCATGGATGAGTCTCTGTTTCTAATATCGTCAAGTGATCTGTGGTAGGGGGATATACTAGTCTATCACCGGACCCAAGCTTTTAGGCCTAACACCTCTCACTCTGAACAGCGACGTACTCGATACCAAGCCAAAGATTATCTGATCATTGGTGATACACTTTATCGTCGTGGTGTCGATACGATTTTACGAAGGTGCCTCACACATGAGGAGGCCGAATTTTTTTTGAATGATTGTCATTTAGGTGCTTGTGGGGGGCATTTATCTGGTTACGCAACTGCACAAAAAATCTTACCAGCTGGTTACTTCTGGCCCACCATATTCAAATATTGCATACTTGCAGTTAGAAGTTTCCATGCTTGTCAGATTTTTGATCGTAAAACTAGATTACCACCTGCACCACTGCATCTAGTCATTGCTATTGGCCCATTCACGAAATGGGGTATTGATTTCATGACATGTAACCCCACCTTGGCTGGGGGGCATAGGTATATTATAGTCGTTGTCGAATACTTTACCAAATGGGCTGAGGCAATGCCTATGTTGTAAAGAAGCATTTCACATCAACATTTACATTAAGATTTCATCACTTAGCCAAAATAAAACTTCAAAAGTCAAAATAGATAGCTGTTTATAAGTTTTCACAAAATGTTTTGTGTTCAAGACAAAATCGGTCATCTAACCCAGAAAATCGAAGTAAATGCAGGGAAAAACATCCTAGACTAGTGATCCTGGTGATAACATGTCACCACCTATGCTACCATGCGCAGGAGCCTAGTCCAGCGACTCAGTACACCAGTAGTATGGCGTTGTAGCCTCATAGGTAACTCATCATTCTGGACATTTGGAATCCTAAGGGTCAATCCCTCTATTTGATCCTACAGTTGTGCAAGGGTCTCCGCTATGTCCAGGTCCCTAAGGACTTCTCTCCCTACAACTTCTCCCGCTGGAGCATCTTCCTCTCATGAGCGTGCCACTGGTCGAGCTGGTCTGATATCTGCACACACATATGAGTTTGTTTAGTCTTGGTAACAATAAAAAAACAAAAAAACAATAGAAAACTAAAAAGAAAATGTGGTCAAATCATTTTACCTATAGCACTCCACTGCTTACCACCTAGTAATGCCAAATCCGGATCACCTTGGAAATCCATCCCTACATATGGATACTCCACAAACACCATCTCCTAGCGGTCGAACCACTCAAAGAAGGTAGATGAGAAGGAGACCTATGACTGGCCAGCATGCCTAGCCATAAGGTCCACCCATCTCTGCATCCGTGGTTCTCTCGGTGTAGGCAATTCTAGTGAAATGTTTTGAGGTTGCATCCGTGGGATTCTTTCCAAAGAAAAGGTAGTCAATATGGATCCATAACTAAAGTTCTTGATTCTTCTATTTTTCACTTTGGACAGTTGTTCTTTTATTACAGGAAGTATCGCCTCACACCAATTGAACACCTTAGGTTCCAGGCATTCCAAGGCATACTGCATGTAGGATCTGTTCGCTAAATGTAAGGCCGCACTCCCAGCCAATCTAGCAAAGGTAAATAGAATGGTCCTCAAAGGTCGATCAGTAACATCCCAGGTATTAATCTTACCATCTCTACTAGTTTGAGATTCATCCTTGTAGAACTGACAAATGTAATCTTTCACTGGTTCACTCCCACGAGCAAATCCTGATAGTGAAAGAGGGGCACCACACCTCGACAAACCCATCGAAAAATAAATATCCTCGACCGTGAAAGGAATAGATTTACCTCTGATCTGGAATACTTGGTCAATAGGATCCCAAGCATGAAGGAGATACTGCAGCAAACTTATCTGTTGTCTCATGCTGGATATGCGGAAAACTTCAGTAAACCATAGTTCCTTAATGCATCCACTGTGCCCTGGTCATGTAAAGAAATCATATCCTCCTCTTCATGTTCTCGTTCTCGCCATGTGATGACCATCTTGATCCAACAAATATCTGAAATACAAACATTAGATGAGTTAGGATCCATTTTTGAGCAAAAGCAGGTAAAAATTTGATGAAAAAACACTGTACAAACTTGCCCTTCTACGCCCATCGCACCTAGCCTTTGAGCAAGGTGAGATGCATATTGTTTTTCCTATTGGCAGCCCAGTATGCATTGCACTTTTCGATATAGGTAAACTGTGATGATTGGAGAGCGAAATATTCAAGCCCCTGAGGCCCAGAAAAGTGATAAAACTTGCCCGGAATTGAAAAAATATGGAATGAAAATGAAGAGCTTAAGGATGGCTCCTACCTGGTCCTGATGGCATGGAAAATGGTCCACAAGATCTCTCGCAATCAACTGGTGAAATTTGAGGGGGAAAACTACTTCAGAGCTCCAAATCCAAAATTTGAAATGAAATGGTGAAAATGAAATGTTAAAACTACTTTTTATGTTTACTTTTCCATGTACTTCAAGTAAATGTTAGTTTTAGCTCATTTTTCATCCATGAATATGTATTTTTAATCAATTTGATGGAGTTTTGAGCATGTTGAACAACTGTCGATAGAATTTGATGTGCTAAACGGTGAATTGAACATCTTTGACCACCGAGCAAACTTTTTTTCTTCTTTTTGAGCTTTGATTCAAAAATGAAAAGAAAACTATAGAGTCCTCTTTAAACCCTTTTCAAACTTCTTAAACATGAAAATATTTTCGAGCGCTTGTCTTTTCTGGCTCGTTAAAGTACTAGAAACGTCATCCCTCCTGTATTATTTTATCCTTTTTCAAACCTAAAGGATTTTTTTACAAAAAAAAACTTATGGAGTTTTCTTTTCGTCCCTTTTCAAACTCTCTAAACACGAAAAGGACCGAGTTATCTTTGTCATTAAACTCATTAAAATAATAGCGATAAAATTTTCGATCTAGACAAGACCAAGTTTCACTGTTGCTAGACTCGTTAAAACATCAAATAGCAACGCGTTTGCCCAAAGGGCGAATTATAGAACAAGCATATGTTATCCTCCTCAAGCTTGACAAAAATAAAGAGGTACTAGTCAGCAATGACTGGGGAAAAAGGGGAAAAATCTTGAACAATTTATGGTAGCAAGTCGCTCTTGAACATGACACTTTCAATTCATCTGCATGATTGAGTTGGGTTGGGTTCTTTTGTTCACTGGTCATCATACCATTGGTCTTTCATACCATCCATATTTTGGGGTTAACTCTACCAATTCATCTCAGTGTCACCGACATGTTCAAGAGAAGTCATTTAGTTGAGAAGTCATCCAGTTAATGTCTCATACATTGCAATACCTCCAACCTTCATTTTTCATGACCGCCATTCCTGAACCTTGTGTCGTTAGTTCATTTTCACCTCCAGAAGTCATTTGCTTCATTTCATGTCTTAGATGTGGGATACATCAAGGCCCTCCTACAACGAGTCACTTCTTGTCGACATCAGCTCATTATCAAAGAAGTTGACTTAGAAACAACCCTTTCAGTGCTTTGAAGCTTGCATACATCAATGGCAAGTTTCTCACTTCCGGCGATAGGTTGACATCAATGGCCTTTGACCGAAAGATTTTGTGTGGTATTCGACATCGGATCATGCATTCACACCACGTAAAATGTATTGTAGTACCTTGAGGATCATTATCATCATCGGTGATTCCTCTCGCGTCTGTTAACAACTCACATCATTGGCTGGTAATCAGGCGATGTCTTTCCATGTTTGACTTCAGAACATCTCTTCACATGGATTGGCTTGTATATCGAGCGAAGATTGAACAAGTTTGAAGACCCCGGACCTAGTTTCATCCATCTAGACTACGATACATTCAGGGATATAAAAACATCAAATGTACAAAGGCTCTACACAGATGGTCATCCTAATCATGGATTGCGACTCTATATCTGTAGAATCATAAGTCTGTATCTGTAGACGACTATCTGATCTATGTACATGAAATGAAATTTATAAAGCTGAGCATGGGAGTGCCTCCCTCAGGTAGTTCATGAAAAATCATATATTATCATGTATTGTATTGTAAATTGATGCAGGTCACCTTCTAGTTCGAAACTTCAGATCCTCATGATAAAGCATTTCACTCGACATGAACATTTACAACCTCATGCTTTAGGGGGCAACTGTTATAGACATATTTGGGCACATCAATCCCAAACTCATACGTCGATGTATTAGGGCTCATCAACTCCTAAAATAGTTGTTTCATACCCTAAAGGAACTAATTCATCTGAATACATCATTCCCCAAAAGTTCCATCTCAGAAATCATCTAGAAAGTGCCTAAACTGAACCATACTAACTGCTACACTGTCAAAATGTGATGCATACTGACTGCTACACTGTCAAAGTGTGATGCATGCTGTTTAAGCCTTCTATAGGGTGTGATGGGCGAGGACGGACAAATTTTCGGGATAGTTTGTTAGTTGGTTGCTCATGGAATCTTCTAGAAACTTCTCCTGTTCCACTTGCCTCTCTGAATTCACCCAAGGATGACCAAGGGAATTAGGAAACCATCTCCAATTCCCCTCTCTTGTGGAACCAATTGTAACAAGTGGAATGACACTCATCAAACCCCATAGATGACTCACACCCTTGCAAATATCTATAAAAGGATCTCCAATCCAAGAGATCAGGAGGCTGAATTGTTGTGAATTGCAAGTAAGTGTTGTTAGTTTGTGATTGAGGAGAGAGCATTGTATTCTTGTTGGTGTGTTCTTGCTAATTCATGAGGTGAAGAAGGATTGATGCTGGGAGGATGGCGCTGGATCAGACAACTGGGTTGTAATTCTCCTTATTATTAATAAAGTTCTTTAGGATTTTTCCCAATTGATTGTGTAATTGTGAATGCTTTCATTTGTTCATTATATATCTGATTCTATAATGTTTATGTTGTAATAGATTACAATGCTTTGATAGTTCTTTGTTGTTGTACTTGTGCAGGTACTCTCCAAGCATGTTAAGTATGGGGAGGAGTTACGGGATCTGGTAAAGGAGAGAGAGATCAGACAAGGGATCAAGCGAAAGTTCTAGGTTGGTTTTCTACTATCTTTCTCTTATCTGTTGCACATAGGAAAGATCATTGAATTGCTTTAAACTGTTGTTTCTAGGGTAGCTGCCAAACCTAGAGGGTTAGTCGTTCAACAAGACACTAATTTTCCTAGAAACAATGATGGTGAATCATTAGAAGGCTGGGGAGACCAGTAGGGGTCCTTTTCTAGCTTCCTTAAGGCTTTTTCCTCAATTCGGCCTCAAAACAGGCCACTACAGGTCAACCTACAGGATGTCTTAATGTGTTCTACAGGGTATCCTGAAAACCTAAAAAAGCCCTTGTATTTCTATAGGATACAACCGAGAGAAAAAGAATGGATGTTGAAGGTGATGGAAGGCTTAGGGAAGGTGGTTGGTGGATGTAATAAAGCAAGGGAGTGCCTAGGACCACTTCAGAACTCAAAATTGGTGTTGGGAGATGGTTGGATTTGCTCAACAAGCTTGGAGAGTTTTCTTGTGAAATGATGAAATTGGTGAGGGTTTTAGTCAAAGGAAGGAATTATCATGGATGAATGAGGTTGGGATGAGGTTGTTGATAATGGCATCTCTATGTACTGTTGAAACTCCTACACTACATCAAACATTGACATCTATCCAAAAAGCATGTGAACAAGAAGAATTTCTATTATCTAAGGAAAACAAAATTTCGTCAGCTAGATGCCTACTTCATGCATGAGGAAAAGTCATAGAATAAGATGGAACGTTGATGAGATCTAATGTAAGATTGAAGATAGAAGAAATGATAACTAAATCCTACTCTTGCAAATTGATCAAATGTTGGCCTAAGTACAAAAAACCCTAAATTCCATGAGAAAGTAGAATTCTGTCTTTTTGGGGCTGCATAGGAGTTCTTTCCTCAAACTATGATCCCTAAAGGAAGGAGTGAGGCCAAAACCACCTACTGACATCTTTTTTATGTTCCTTTATCTCTTGTAAGCTACTACTGAAGTAAAGCAAAAATGGAAGCAAACTAATCAAATCTACACTACTTGCAACGAAATAATTATGAAGGCAATTCAACCATTAATCTATGAAATCAATCTAAGCATACAAATACAATAAGAGGAGCCTTTGATGCTAAGGTTGGGCCCTAACCCAAGAGCTTCATCCCTCTGAGTTAACTCAGTGCTGGATGAAGGAAGCACTCATTCTCATTATCAAAACAGAAAATTACATAGCAATGTCTTCCACAAGTCTTGAACTTCAAAAATGACAAGTGTTTTTACAACAAAAATTTGAATCCTAATGAGGCTCTAGGCCTCTTTATTTATACAACTGAAGTCTCCAAAAAATTCCTTAAATCTAGTGATGCTCAGCTCCCAAACTTGAGATAAATAGCTCTTTAACTGTCACTTGCTCGACTGCCTTTTGATCTCCATGACTTGGTTTCTTGTACTTCGAGCTAGTGTGATTGATGGAGGAATATTCGAATGAGAGAGGAGTAAATGAGGAGGATCTGCCTCCTACAATCTCTCCTCCTTGTCTCATTCGAGTTTCATCCCTTAATTAGCCATAATTTCATGATTTTCTCTCACAAACCTGTAATCAATGCACATTAGTGCACTAGGCATAATATCTCACTTTGACTCATCTCATTAAGCAAAATACAATCAAAATATGTAATAAATTATGAGAAGAGCTGATTTGACTAAGATAGGAGGTGGATTAAGGTCCATATAGTTACCCAATGATGAGGCTCATCATCACCCCCCTAATGAAAGTGTTTCTCATCCTCTGAGCAACTCAATTAATATCCATGTCTTTCATTGCTCTAGTGGCCTCCTTGACATCCCATGCTTCTATCGTAGTTTCCTTTTCCTGTGCATAGAATCTTGCCTTCCTTTCTATATCCTCACACTACTTTCTTTCTTCCTCTTCCTTCCTTGTTTCCAACATTCCTAAGAGCAGTGGTGGACTAAGTCTCAAGCCAATCCAATTGACTTTGAGTCTTTGGAGAGCTTGCTTGTACATGGGTGTCCTGTTCAGTGCTTCTCTCATTCGTTGAGGAGAACAGTACTCTATGATTTTCAAACTGTAGGGAAAAGTATTCCATATTCTTTGGCAAGCTTTCATGTTGTCATCTCCTAACAGCCTGAACATATCCTCAATGATCTGAATTGGATCCATAAAGAACTATCAAAGAACCATGATTGTTCAGTTCGGGACAAATCTCTAAACAATTCCAAAACAGCGATAAAAAAAACACCCTGAACCAGTGGCAATGGCAACCAGTGTGGAACGACGAGGACCTCGGTCAAAGCGCACTGACCGAGGCCCATGGAGACTGCACGGGAGGTCAAAGTAGCCCCTGGGAGCCCCGGATCGGGAAAAGGAGGTGATTTTTGATGCGCAATTAGTGCATCGCTGGGCGAAACAGGTCGAAATGGGGGGAGCCCGAGCACTTGGACGCATGGGGAACCGGAGAACCACGGGCGAAAGGCAAAAAGCACCAAAAGGACAAAGGCGGGACCTGTGCTTTGGAAACTGGCAGTATTGATCGGGGTGCCCCCAAATGGTAAGTGGTTTTGGACTAAGGCAGAGCGATTCCACTCAACGATCGACACGTGGAAAGAAGAGGTGAGAGAAAACCGTTGTTGATCATGCCCTATCAGTCGAGCAAGTCAACCGTGCGAAATGTGCATATGGCATTGGATCTAGGGGACCCAGATCGGATGGTTGAGATTGCGCCCGATGGAGGAAGCGGTACTGACGAAGGAATAAGCTACGATTTGTAAGGAATTGAGGTCCGTTTGACCGCCACGGTGGAGGGAAGATTCATCCACGACATAACTGAAGAAATGAACTGACGAAGCAAGCTGGTGCCGTTTAGAGGAGGACATGTGGACACTCCCTGAGTGTTGATAATGACGCCAATAGGGAACTCCAAGCACAGCTGCAGAAGGTGAATAGATAGAGGTGGAAGAGGAACCGAACAGTCTTGGAACGAATGGCTAAAAGCCATGAAAAAAGATAGAATACACAGTCGATAGACAGTCAGTCCGAGAGACGAAGAAAGAAGACAGAGAGACCAGAATCCTAAGAGGAGGACGGGAACACAGAGAAAGAAGACAGTGAAGTGAAAGCAGAAAGAGGACAAAGGGTGAGCTGACCAGATGCAGCGTCGAGAACTAGAGGCTTGAGAGATCTGAGCCATCCCAGATGTTATCACTCAGGTTGTTCCCTTTGACTCCTAAGGGAATACGGCCGAGGTAACCACAAACCAATCTTTGGACTGCAGGTCCTAGCCTACCTGCAGTCAGATAGGGCTCTCTCTTTATGATTTAGCTTTGTTTAGGGGTGATTTTAGGGTAGATAAGAGTGCATGAGTTTGATTTAAGTTTGGTGGGATGGTTGATGCTTCAGACAGAGTTGGCATGCAAAGGATGAGAAATTCAGACCATTGGGCATGGAGTCAATGAATGTGAACTGAAGGGTGTGTTTTCTTTGGTAGAAGAGGGGAATACAGAGCAAGATAGCTACACATGGCACAATGTTAAATGCTGGAACAAGGATGTAATGGAGGTTAGGGGATGAGGGG
The DNA here is from genome assembly GCA_031772625.1 of Pinus tabuliformis. Classification (NCBI taxonomy): domain Eukaryota; kingdom Viridiplantae; phylum Streptophyta; class Pinopsida; order Pinales; family Pinaceae; genus Pinus; species Pinus tabuliformis. The sequence goes on along the minus strand of CM062805.1, from coordinate 161,303,393 downwards.
CAATTAAGGATCTCTCATCCAGCCAAAGAGGGAAAGTGGATGAAGGCTAAATAGGAGCAATGAAGAATTCCTAGACAGCATTCATAAATGAAAGAAATAGCTTAAACATGATCAATTAAGTATGCATATTCATCACTAATTCAGAGGAAAACATAAATAAATGACAGGAATTGAGCATACAGTGCTGCTAAGCAAATTCTAAGCTATTCTTCTTTCCTGCTATTTAGATGGTGAGATAAGGGTGGCATAAACACATATAAACTGAAAACAAAGACAAGAAGGACTTATTGAGTCATGTAGAAACACCAGAATTCTGTAGCATACTCTTTAAGCCATCAAATCCACAACCAGCAGTTAAGAAACAAGCATTCCAGCATTCTTTGATTATAAAAGCTATCAACATATACAGCGCAAGTCTCGAAAGAGGAAATCAACCAACCAACCCTTTAAACAATGAACAGGGTGGTTTATATAGAGAAAATATTCACAAAATATCTACAATCAGCAGATCTTAAACAGATCTAAGGGAATAAGTGCCTTTAATCTAACTTATCCTGAAATAAATGCATAAAAGATCTATCTAACTGCTGCGCTGGGGCAGCTGCCTCAAAAATGAGTTAATATGATGTCCTTTGAGCTTTGTGTTGTTCATTTGGCCATAACTGTGCTTTGGTTTCTGCAGCGCTGCCCTTAGGTGGCCTTATGTGCATTAACTTTGATCTAGTGAGCCTTAATGGCTTTAAATTCCATCAGTGATACTCTTTGACTTTGCTGGGGCTCCTTAATGTTCCTTTGATGTGGCTTTAATTCTCCACTGATCTTCTTTAACTGATACTCTTTGCCGCTACTCTGATACTCTTTAATACTGAATCGGGGCCTTTTCTCTCCACTGATACACTTTAACTATCAAATCGCCCTTTTTTCATCTCTTTATGGCAAAAAATAGGTGCTGTGGTGCTTCTGCGGGCTTTTAGAGGAGTATCGGTGCTTGGCCGATCAAAATATCAACAAAAATGAGGAAATACTGAAGAAATGGCGGAAGAATGTTCACTGATGGCTTGTGCTGGGGCCGTGCTCATTGTCTGGAGCAAATCTGGGCTTGGAGCGATCAAAAATGGCCGAGAAATGCTAAGCTTCCTTTGAACTGGAGCGCGCGTGGGCGCAGATTGAAAAACATGAAGAAATGCCTCTTTTTCTATATAAAGTAAAAAACCACTTTACAAAGGGATTTCAATGAAAAATCAAGCGGGAGCGATTACTGTAGCGGAGAATTAATCTGGGCCATTGGATCTAGGGGCTTGATCGGACGCCATCTATGAAGTTGGGGATATTGCTATCGGCGAGCGGAGGGTGCGGACCTTTATATAATTGCGACAACGATAAGCGATATATGCATATTTTGCGATGGATTAGCGATAAAGGGGAAAATGGTGGAAAAGCATGGATTTGCGGTAAAGGCAATGAATTGCGGTAAAAGTGAAATATGCGGTAAAGCGGAGATATATGGAAACATATGGAATATGTGATGGAAAGGCCTCCCGATAGCGATATCGCTTCGGATGCGATAGCGATATCGCATCGGAGCATGAGGAATGAACTGGGGCATATATATGGGGGCATATAATGTTGCGATACGCCGATTGCGATAATCGCATGGGGGAAATGGATCGGAGGAATATATAAAGGGGCCAATACTTGTGACTGCCACCTCCGATAGTGATATCGCATCGGAGTGGGGGGAATGCAATCGGAGGCATGTTTTTTAATTCGGCCAAGGGTTATTGCGATCGGGGGAAGGCCTCTCCGATCGGAGGAAGGAAATATGGCATCGGAGGGGTTTATAATGATTCGGAGAAGGGATCAAGTGCATCGGAAGGGGCTTTTGCATGATCGGAAGGGTTCCGATAACATAAAAAGAGGGTTTTTATGGAGTCGGAAGGGAAAATATGAGATCGAAGGTGGACTTTGATGCATTTGAAGGGGTTGTTAATGCATCGGAAGGGGTCCGAATGCATAGGAATATGGTTAAAGAGGCAAAATGAGGGTTCTTACTAAGTTTCAGGCAAACTTACTAATTCCCAAACATACTTATGGTTATTTTTCAACCAGAGGGAGGGGATATGTATATAAAGGGATATTTAGCATATTTTTAGTAAGGGGAAGGGGAAATAGATGGGGATTTACATAATAATGTTAGAAGTTAATATGAAACTGGGGAAGAAAGTGCTAAGTTTAGAAATCTTAGGCTAAAAAAGGGGAAATAGAACTTGTAGAATGAATAAGAGCACTCCTAAGCGAAGTAGACCTTTACTTAGGCAAATGATATGAAAAATGATGAAATTAAGAAATGTCAAGCAGATCTTGACCTCTTTAGGGGAAGTTAGTGAATGATTTTGGGGAAAAGGAAGAAGGGGAAGTTAGACATGCCTCTCTTGAGCTGCTCCGAATGGATTTTGCCTTATACTTGTGATCTGAATAGATTTAACACTTGAAAACTTTGAAATGGATCACAATTCATCATTCTGCCACCTCAAAAACTACCTACCCGGCCTACTTACCTATTATTTTGTCTTCTTTTTGGTTTGGGTGCACTTGAACTATCAAACCCAGCTTTTCAACCTTTCTTTTGGCTATCCTCCTATCTAAATCTACCCTTATTTCTTCTAGGGGCTCAGATTAAGCTGTTGAGCGCCCTTGCTTCTCTACCTATCTACAAATCTGCCAAGATTAAACAGTTTGGACATATATTTATTCTCTATCTTCTAAAACAAGAAATGTAAACCTAGGGAAACCAAGATTAAGCTATTTGGCCTTCCCTTAACTGAGAAATCCTTCAAAAATGGAACTTTTGCAGCATGGAAAAGATGAACATTTTTGGCACTTCCACTGTCAATCATGAAAAATGACACCGATTGCAATACGAGGCTAACACCAGAGAGGATCTGCTCGGGATGAGCACCACATTGGGCTCTTGCCACAGTAGACCAGAGGGTCACAGAGCTGGTAGGAGGAAGAAGTTTGTGTACTTAAGTGGCTTGGGGAATCCAAAAACCACCTTGCCAAGCAAATCTGTTTCAGGTGACTCATATTGAGCTCCTGCATTGTAATTCTCTGCTTAAGACATAATAAAACAAGGCCACCACTGAAAGCTGGACAGGAGATGTAGCCCTTGAGAATAGGGGTGAACTCCTTATTAAATTCTTGTGTCTTTTTATTTTGCTTACTGTATTTCTCCGCTGTCTTTCCATTTAAATGTCTATGTATTGGCAATCTGATCAATCTGTTGCTCAAATAACATAGAAAACACACCAACACATGAGTCTGTAATACCTTTATTCAATAAATCTTTAACTGATGTCACTCATAGGGTGATTATCAAATCAGGTGGTATCAGAGCTCTATGCTGTAAGGTTAGACAAGCTTGTGTTGGTTTAGCTGTGAATTCTCACTAGATCAAAGCTCAAATTAGGAGAAGGAGAGTTGGTGGAAACTAGTCCTGAAATTGGGAGAGTCTATCCTCGGAAGACAATGTCAGAGGAAGGTTCTGTGGGGCTAGCCCCTCAATTCATAGAAATTTTCCTAGCTATAAAGTCTATGGTAGAAGAAATGTACAGAGATTTTAGAAAGCATAAGGTTGAAGATTCATTATGCTCTAAACAAGATAAAGAAGAAGATGAGTCTCACTTCCCTGACCACTCCAAAGGAAAAGGGAAAGAGGAAAGCTTTCTCACACATCCTAATAGCCCTTTGCATAATAAGAAAGCATCTTCGATTAAGTTAGATGTTAAATTTGATTTGCCTATATATGATGGAGAGCTAAATGCTGAAAAGTTGGACAATTGGATTAGACAAATTGATGTGTATTGCAGGGTACAGAACATAGACTCAGACAAGAGTAAGATTCAGCTGGCAAGCCTATGCCTAGGAGGCACTGCCTTGGTTTGGTGGGAAGGTAGGACCCAAGCTGATATGAAAAGACATGGTAAGACCATCTCTATCTGGAGTGAATTTGTTTCTGCAATCAAAAAGCAATTCTATGCATTGGCCTACATGCAACAAGCCATGATGATTTAGAAAAATATTCGACAGTTGAAAGGGAAAAGTGTGCAAGGGTATACTCAAGAATTTAGAAAGAGAGCATTGATGTTGGGTATCTCATTAGACTCACCAGAGACTCTTTTGAAGTACATTGGTGGTCTACATAGCTACATGAGGCATGCCATCCTAATGTTTAATCCCACTGGTATAGATGAGGTATATGTACATGCTACTCATCTAGAAGCTAGAGGAAATAATGGAAATCCAGAAGTTGGGGGACCATCCCAACCCACTGTAAGCAAGAGCAAGGAGAAAAGAAAGCAGAAGTGGAAAGCAAGGAAGGCTAACACTGCACAAAAAAGCAAAGCTTCATGCACTCACTGTAAAAAGGATGGGCATGATGATGAGAATTGTTGGATTCTGCATCCAGAGCTGAGACCTAAGAAGTCCGAGGGGAAGAAGAAGAAGACTGCTACAACTATTGAGAAAGATTTGGGGTCAGACTCAGGAGATGAAACAATTATAGTAGCCACAGGTATAAAAGGTTGTCTACTTTAGAGAATGCTGAAATCAAGAAGCAGGTGTAGGAGTTGCTTGCGAAAGGGTTCATCAAGCCTAGCACATCACCATGTGGGTCACCAATCGTTTTGGTGAGAAAGAAAGATGGCTCGTGGAATGTGCATTGATTACTGAGCACTAAATAAGATAACAATAAAAAATCGTTATCCCCTTCCTCGCATAGATGATCTTTTAGATCAATTGAAGGAAGCTGTTTATTTCACCAAGCTGGATTCGCACAGTGGATACCATCAAGTCAGAGTTGCAAAGCAAGATGCATGGAAGACTACTTTCAAAACAAAGCATGGATTGTATGAATGGCTGGTTATGCCTTTTGGCTTAACTAATGCTCCTGCTACTTTCATGAAATTAATGAATGATGTACTTAGAAATTTCCCTGATGATTTTATTATTGTGTATCTAGATGAAATTCTGATTTTTAGTAAAATGTGGGAAGAACATTTAAAGCATGTTAAGTAGACATTAGATGTTTTGAAAAGAGAAAAACTTTATGTTAAACTCTCAAAATGTGAATTTGGCAAAACATCTCTAAACTACTTGGGTCATATAGTAGGGGGAGGTGAATTGAAAATAGATCCCTCTAAAGTGGCAGTCATTGTGAACTGGCCTAAACCCAGATCTACTACAGAAGTGAGAAGCTTCTTAGAAGCAGCAAAATATTGGAGGAAGTTCATTTCTAACTTTTCCTCAATTGCAGCTCCCTTACGTGCTTTAACAGGATTGAATAAGGTGTTTTAGTGGGGAGGCAAACATCAAAAAGCCTTCAACACCTTGAAAGAAAAGATTAGTACAACACCTGTACTAGCACTGCTAGATCTACAAAGGCCATTTGAGATCCAAACTGATGCCATTGACTATGTCATGGGAGAAGTTTTGACACAGCACAATAAACCCATATGTTATCATTTTGAGACTTTTAATCCCGCCGTAGTTAACTATCCCACATATGATAAAGAATTGTATGCATTAGTTCAGAGTGTGAAAAAGTGGAAACATTATTTAATGGGCAAAGAGACAATAATACATACTGATCATCAACCACTTCAATATTTGCACTCCCAAACTAAGTTGCAGCAATCAAGACATTATAGATGGATGGGTTTTCTACAACAGTTTCATTTAGTCATCAGATATAAAAAGGGCATACATAACAAGGTTGCAGACATGTTATCTTGTCCCATTATAAATGCATCTACCATACTTAAGCATAATTCTATGCTACATGAAAGCTACATTTAACAATATGCTCAAGATATGGACTTTAAATATGTATATGCAACTTTGAGTCAAGGGAAAAGAGTAGAAGAATTGGGCTATCAAATGAAGGACCAAATCTTATACCATGGTGGGAAACTCTGCGTTCCACAAACTGAGAGGATAAAGATAATTAGGGAAGCACACACTTCTCTGATATCAGGTCACTTTGGGGTAAGTAAAATAGTTCCACAGCTGCAAAGGTTCTGCTATTGGCCGAAAATGAATGAGACAGTTTCTAGATATGTAAGAGGGTGTGCTATGTGTGCTAAAAGCAAGCCCAGCAATAGAAAACTAGGCTTTTACACTCCATTGCGAGTTCCTTCTCACCCTTGGGAATGTGTTTCCATGGATTTTGTTGGAGGACGGCCTAAATCTAGGAAAGGTCATGATTATCTATATGTTGTTGTGGATAGGCTCAGCAAAATGTGTATTTTGATACCTTGTAGTAAACAGATTACAGCTGAATAGACTGCAAAATTGTTCTTTGAACATGTATGGGTTCATTTTGGATTACCCACTTCCATTGTATCTGATCGAGACACCCGATTTGTGGAGAAGTTTTGGTCGAGTCTGTGGGAACTGATGGACACCAAACTAATGAAAAGAACAACTTTTCATCCACAAACAGATGGCCAGACAGAAGTAGTTAACAGGACAATGATCCAGTTACTGAGAGGTTATTGCATCAAACATCCTAAGCTTTGGGATGAACACTTGTGTTATGTGCAGCATGCTTACAACAGAGCAAAGCATTCTTCTACATAGAGATCTCCTTTTGAAACTTGTTTTGGTTTCACACCAAGGTCTCCTTTGGATTTTGTCTTTGGTAAAGATACCATGGTCGATGGACATAGTGATGTGGATAGGGCAACTAGGTTCATTGAACAGATCCAAGAGATCCACCAGGCAGTACAAGAACAACTGGAAAAGAGCCAAGCCAAGTACAAGGCTAGGCATGACAAGCATTGGATGGAGCATAGTTTTCAAGTTGGAGACTAGGTCTGGCTGTATATCAGCAAGGACAGGATGCAAGGTGAAGGTAAAAAGCTAAAGCCTATCAGGTATGGACCCTTTAGGATACTTGAGAAGATTGGTGAAAATGCTTTTCGCCTTGATCTGCCAACTTACATGCACATCTACTCAGTCGTAAATGCAGATTGCTTGAGATTGTTTGAACCTTCAATGATTGAAGACCCTGAAGAGCAGAGTTAATTGCCTTCTATTTATGACATGCTACCTGAATATCTTAATGAGTTGTAGGAAGACAAAGTGCTGGACAGGAAGGTGAGGACAACGTGCAGGGGAGATGTTGATTACCTCAGGATTGGGCTCAAAGGTTCAAATCCAAGCAGTGCAAAGTGGATTGAGATTGGACAAGTGAGAAAACAATACCCTCACTTAGTCAATGCTTGAAAACCAACTTTTGGTGGTCCAAAAGCTTTTTTAGTGGGAAGGTCGTGATCCAAATTGGATCCATAAAGAACTATCAAAGAACCATGATTGTATCAGGTCAGGACAAATCTCTAAAGAATTCCAAAACAACGATAAAAAAAACACCTTGAACCAGTGGCAATGGAAACCACCGTGGAACGATGAGGACCTCGGTCAAAGCGTGATGAATGAGGCCCGTGGAGACTGCGTGGGAGATCAAAGTAGCCCCTGGGAGCCCCGGATCAGGAAAAGGAGGTGATTTTTGATGCGCAATTAGCGCATCGCTGGGCGAAACAGGCCGAAATGGGGGAAGCCCGAGCACTCGGATGCACGGGGAACTGGAGAACAGCAGGTGAAAGGTAAAAAGTGCTAAAAGGACAAAGGCGGGACTTGTGCTCTGGAAACCGGTGGTATTGATCGGGGCGCCCTCAAATGGTAAGTAGTTTTGGACGAAGGCAGAGTGATTCCACTCAACAATCAACGTGTGGCAAGTAGAGGTGAGAGAAAACCGCCATTGATCGCGTGATATCGGTCAAGCAAGTCAACCGCACGAAACATGCATATGGCGTTGGATTTTGGGGACCCAGATCGGACGGTTGAGATTGCACCCGATGGAGGAAGTGGAACCGATGAAGGAATAAGCCGTGATTTGTAAGGAATTGAGGTCCGTTTGACCACCACGGTGGAGGAAAGATTCATCCACGATGTAACTGAAGAAACGAACCGGTGAAGCAGGCTGGCGTCGTTTAGAGGAGGACATGTGGCCACTCCCTGAGCGCTGATGATGACGCCAAACAGGGAAATCCAAGCACAGCTGCAGAAGGTGAATCGATAGAGGCGGAAGAGGAACCGAACAGTCTTGGAACGAGTGGCTAAAAGCCATGAATAGAGACAGAATACACAATCAACAGACAGTCAGTCTGAGAGACGAAGAAAGAAGATAGAGAGACCAGAATCCAGAGAGGAGGATGGGAACACGGAGAAAGAAGAGAGTGAAGCAAGAGCAGAAAGAGGATAGAGGGCCGAGCTGACCAGAGGTAGCATCGAGCACTAGAGGCTTGAGAGATCCAAGCCATCCCAGAGAGGATCTGTCCGGGCTGAGAACCAGATTGGGCTCTTGCCACAGTAGACCAAAGGGTCACAGAGTTGGTAGGAAGAAGAAGTCTGTGTACCCAAGTGGCTTGGGGAATCCAAGAACCACCTTGCCAAGCAATATGTCTCAGGTGACTCATATTGAGCTCCTGCATTGTAATTCTCTGCTTAAGACACAATAAAACAAGGCCACCACTGAAAGCTGGACCAGAGATGTAGCCCTCGAGAATAGGGGTGAACTGCTTATTAAATTCTTGTGTCTTTGTATTTTGCTTACTGTATTTCTCTGCTCTCTTTCCATTTAAATTTCTGTGTATTGGAAATTCGATCGATCTGTTGCTCAATTAACATAGAACACACACCAGCACATGAGTCTATAATACCTTTATTCAATAAATCTTTAACTGACATCACTCATAGGGTGATTATCATATCACTCAAAGTGTGTGATTTCTTCCTCTTGGGCAACAAGGTACTTGGATGAAAGTTAAGGGTCATTTGCAATCAAGTTATGTTTGTTGATGACAACCATTGGATTTGACTTCTCATCTCTTATCATGAGAGGTTCTACTTCTTCCCTTTGCATTATTTTCTTCATTTTTGTAGCCCTTGCTTCCTCATGGTTCATCCATGATGCCAAAGCCATCAACTATAAGTCCCCTAGTTTTGACTTAGGGTCCCATACATTTAGATCTGTCAAGGCTAAGTTATGTAGGTAGAACTCAGGCAGTAGCCCTATCCTCTAATGTGCTTTGATCACAAAGATCAATGAACTATCTATAATCCTGGAATGGCATAGTGCCTCTTTATGCTATGGTCTTGTTTTGGAACTGCAGTCACTTTTCCTTAAGGTATAATTCATAGGACTTAGTTGGAATCCTATACTGGATTGCCTCTAAGGATAGTCTGGCCATGGATGCCAATTGATTCTCTCTTTCTTGTATCTGTCCTCTTAACCATGCATTTTCTGCCTCCAACTGGGCTTTCATCATTTCCTCTCTGTCCCTTAGGTTTCTCAGTTCTCTGCCCATCTCTTTAACTTTCTCCTCCATGTGACCTATGTCCTCCACTCCTTTGGATCTGGAAATCTACATCCATCTATGTGTTCTTTCCCTTTCTTTCTCAAGCTCAAAGAATAAGGGGATGGAAAATTTATGTGGAATGACCCTACCCCCTTCAATAAACCTGTAGTAGGAGTCAAGATTAGGTTGAGGACTAGGTTCCCTTAGCTTTGGATCCTCCTTCTTTGTTTCTTGCTGCACACTCCCTTCTTTGTCCAATTCCTGAGTTTCCTGTAGGTTTAGCAGAGTTTCCTGTAGGATTTCCTCTACTTCCTGTAGGTCCTTTTGTGTATCTTGTAGGAGGCCTTTTCCTTTGGATGAGACAGATCTAGTGACAGGCCTCCTAACATAAGTGATAGGAGACTTGGGAGAGGCTTGTCTTGATGATCCTTCTCCTTGAGTTTTCATAGGAGGAGCCATTTCCTCCTGCTGCTTGGGGGAGTCTTCAATGACAATAGGAACCTTGGTGGGAGTTTGAGGTTTTCCCTGCCTTATTCTTGTACTCTTTCTTGTCCTAAAGTACAATGGAGTTTGTCTCTGTCTTTTCCATTTTTGTTTGATAGGGGTACTAAGGGTAGTGAGGGCAACTACTGTGTCTTTCTCAGTGGATTCTGGAGATACCCTGGGTGATTCCTCCTTGTCTTATGCCTCCCCTCTTTCATTTTCCTTTTCACTCTTCTCTTTATCCTCTTCTTCTCCCTCTAGTTCCTCACTATGTTCATCAGTTTCCTCCTTTGCATCCTCTTCTGTCTCTTCATCACGTTCCTTCTCCTTTCTTTCCTCTTCTTCCGCGTCTATTTCCTCTTCATCCCTCTCTATTTCTTCTTCCTCCTTTTTAGTTTCTTCTTCATCCCTTTTAGTTTCTTATTCATCCCTTTCACTAGCAGTGGGGATCTTTTCATATTCAAGGGCTTTTATATCTTCCTCTGTCTGCATGTCTCTGAAAGTTTCCCATGTGATAGGGATTCTGAGGTTTTTGAGGGCATCTTCTATGATAATTCTAATTAACCCATGATGGGCTAGTTGTTGATGGTTTCCTTCATGCACCTTCATGCTCATATCTATCACTAATTAAAGAAAGTAGTAGGGTACGCTGAGTCTGTTTTGAGAAGGTGTGTTTGCTCCAAACCTCAATTCTTGGAGAAGCCTAAAATGGTATCCATATGCCACACTGTACCTACCTTCACATGAGATATACTTTATAAGGTGGTAGCTAATTTCATTCCGAAGATAGTGTAGGCTTGCTCTTCTAACTCCACTTTTATCTTCCATTGCCTCCTTTCCTTCTAAAATGAAATTCTTCTTTGCAATTTGGCTATTTCCCTTATACTCCTTTCTCCAAGGCACTCCTAGAGGAAGGGTGGTGATTTTGCCTATGGTTTCAGGAGTGAGTTTGATGGAGAGGCCTTTCACCACAAAAATGGCATGGGTCACCATTAGTGGAATGAGGGAGAGAGCAAAACCTCTGGCTACTTCATCATCATATCCCCTCAATTTTTCAAAGAAACCCATCCAATTATGCCTTGTGAATATCTCTAGTATAGGAGGGTGTTGATGAATCCTCACTGTTTTGATGGGCTCCCTCTTATTAAATCCCTCTGTCATTTTTCTTTGATGGATGGAGGGTTGTACATGTCTGATACAATATTTAATGAATGAGGAATTTTAAATGAAAATTCTATGTATGCAATTCCCCTAGACTGCAATCTTTTTCAATAAACTAGAAGGCTTTTCTATATTCTTTTTACTTGGAAAATGTGAGGAAGTATAGAGCCTACCTCCTTATCATTGCTTGATGAAGCCAACCTATGTTTTTCCCTTTTAAAACTTCTCACTACCAATCTTGTAGGATCATGTAGGATTTCCTGTAGGATCCTGTAGGTGGTCCTGTGCTAGAAAAAAACAAATTCTGTCTTTCCTATAGACTGCTTGAGGGCCGAGAGCAAGTTTGCTAGTGTGTAGCCTCGAGAATGTGAATTCCTATATGCATGGGGATCAACGTTAATTTCCTCATGTGGGTGATTTAAGTGGGGTTGTGTGCTGGCAGCCGAGGTATGAGTATCCAATTTTGGACTGTTGGTCCCACTACCACATCATCATTCTCCTCACCTCGTAATCAACTCCCACTTCAGGCATCCGTAGCTTAACCACTTTTGACCTCATCTCTTCTTTTCCTTGACTTGACTGCTGCCACGTGTGTAAGGACTAATTGTCTTCTCCTCGTTGACTAAGCGAAGGTGGCCAAGTTAATTGGCCACCTTTTGCTTATAAAACAACTCTTTCACAACTTTTACATGTTTGATCATATTATGCTAACGAGAGAGTGGAAGCGAGATACTTACCTGTGGTAATGATGCCTTGATGTTGTTTGTTGAAGAATGAAGTCTTTGCTGTGTGTTTGCTGCATGTGCTTTTCTCCTCTTTTTTTATTGTCCTCTGATGATTTTCTTTGATGTGCAAGTACTTGGATGTTGATGCTGATGATCCTGATGTTGCTGCTAGGCTCTGGAGGAGCTTCTTTGACCTCTAGATCTCCATGCTTGAAGCTGGATGCAACCTGTGAATTTTTTTTTTGGTGGGATAGGCTGCTACAAAATTTCCTACATGATGTCCTGTAGTTGCTTCTCCCTAAAAAAATTTAATAATTTTTCACTTCTGGAGCATGAGGATGGTTGGCATGGGCAGAGAAGGGGTCTATGAATTTGTGAATGAGGAAAATAGCCTGCAGGTGTTGTCCCCTTGTTCTCTATCTTCATCCTCTTTTCTCTATTTTTTCTTTGAAAACTGTAATTTAAATTTTTTTGAAACTGATTTTTTTTTTGGATGAATGCAGGGGTGATGATGGTGGAGAGAGGTATGGTGATGAGATGGTGAAGTAGAATTTTTTTGTTTTTTTACTTGGGCAGATCATTCCCTTGCTCTAGGGTTACCTTCTTTAGGATTCCCAAGCCATTGTAATTCCTACAAGATCATCCTGTAGGTTTTCAGGGAATCCTGTAGGTTTACAGGGAATCCTGTAGAAAACACAAAACCCTTGCAAACTAAGGTAAATGAGTGGAAAAATGGAGGGAATGATGGAATGCTGAAGGATAATGAATGGAGAAATAAAAACATGAGTTGGATAGGTCCCTTTTGATTCTCTCTTGTTGCTCTGATCCTCCTCCTGTTGACCTGCAAACAATATTTTCAAAGTTTTCTTCTCTCTTTTACTTTTTTATTTTTCTTTTTGAAAGCAACTAGTCTGCCTCCAAGAGGTTTTCATCCTAGCTGCTTTCGATGGGTGCCTCAAAAGAGGTTTTCACCCAAAGATATTTTTATTTCTCTTTTTTTTTTGACACCATTGGGCCACCTCAAGAGGTTTTCAACCCAATAGTGGGACTCAGGTGCCTCATGGAGGTTTTCACCCGAGTCTCCTTATTTTTCTCCTTTTTTCTTTTTTTCTTTTTTTCTTTTTTCTTTTTTCTTTTTCATTTTTTCAGTGACTTGATGAGGTAGGAGCCGATACTTTCTCCACCACCATCACTATTTTGCTGATACCATCAATGAACTCTTGCTTTGATAATGGCTTCTTGTAAACCTTCAATCTGTGCCCATTAACAAGTAAAGGAATAGCCTCTACATCTATGGTTCTAATCTGTACTGAACCATTATCATGACATCTCTCTATGACATAAGGCCCTAACCATCTAGTCCTTAACTTTCCCTTAAAGTCTTTATATCTCGAATCATATAACAAATCCCAATCACCTTCTTGAAATTGTTTATCCTTGATGTTCTTGTCATGCCAGACATTCCTCTAAATTTGAGTCACCTCTGTGTGTAGGAGGGCCTGCATTCTAAACTCATCTATCCCATTCAAATAGAGAAATCTCTCTTTTTATGCAGAGCTGAGATCTACATCTAGTTGGGCTACCATCCTCAATGTATTGTACTCAAATTCAATGGACAACAGGGGCTTTTTCCCATAGACGAATTCATAGGGTGTGAATCCAGTGGTGATCTTCGAGATGGTATTGTAGGCCAAGTGGCCTCAACTAATCTATCGGCCCAATATTTCCTGCTGTTGCTAAACACTTTGGTCAAAATTCCCTCCAGCGATGTGTTGGTCACCTCCACTTGCCCATTAACTTATGGGTGATAAGGAGTGGATGTTCTATGCTTGATCTTTTGCTAGCTTAGCAAGTCTTCAATCATGTTGGATGTAAACTGGTTGCCTTGATCAGTGACCAATTCTCTAGGGTACCCAAACTTATAAAATACATTTTCCCTTAAGAACTCAGCCACCTTCTCCTTTGTTGTTGCCTTGATTGCCTTGGTTTTAGCCCACTTGGTCAAATAGTCAGTGCACACAATGATGTACTGCTTTTGCTTGGATGGAGGGTCAATCGGTCCAATGAAATCCATGCCCCACTTGTCAAATGGCTTGAAAGTCACTTTAGGTTGCAAAGGCATTTCATCCCTTGGAGTAGGCTTTCCCAACCTTTGGCACTGATCACACTGACTAGTATACCTTCTCACATTCTGATGAAGAGTGGACCAATAATAATGAGCTTCTAACACCTTGAATGTTGTCCTCTTGGCTACAAAATGACCTCCACAAGGCCCATCATGACAGGTTAGAAGGATGTCAAAGACTTCCTCCTCCCTGACACATCCTCTCAAAATTTGATCCGGGCCTAGTTTTAAGAGGTTGCCCCCAATCCAAGTGAATGGGGCACTCTTCCTCACAATCTTTCTTTTTTCTTTGGAGGACAAATTTGGTGGGAAATATTCAGACACCAAGTAGTTTTCTATGTCAGCAAACCATGGAGAGAGAACTGAAATGGTAAATAAGTGTTCATCTGGTAACTGATCATCAACCATTCCTTCCTCCCCTGCAGGTAAAGTTAATCTGGACAAAAAATCTGCAACAACATTTTCCTTGCCAGGCTTATCAACAATAGTTAGATGGAACTGCTGTAATAAAAGTAACCATCTAATAATCGGGCATTCACATCAAGTTTATTCATTAAATATTTAATTGTAGCATGGTGAGTATGTACAAATGTTTGATAACCTCTAATGTAATGCCTAAATTTGTTCAATGAATGCACAATAGCTAGGAGCTCCTTTTCGGTCACTGTGTTGTTCAGTTCGGACTTTGATAGATTCTTACTTTTAAAGTAAATGGCATAAGGCAATTTGTCATCTATCTGGCCTAGAGTTGCTCCTATGGCTTTTTGTGAGGCATCATCATGTATATGAAAAGGAAGGGCCCAATTTGGGCCTCGGAGAATAGGTGCAATGGTCAACTTGTCCTTCAGGGTGTCCAAGGCCTCTTGACAGCTTTTTGACCATAAAAATTTAGAGTCTTTGGCTAACAACCCAAATATAGGAGAAGCTAACTTGCTGAAGTCTTTTATAAACCTTCGATAGTATCCATCTAAACCTAGAAAACTTCTGACATCTCTCTATTTTTGCGGAGGTGGGACCCTTTGGATGATGGCTATTTTGTTTGGGTCCACCTGCAGTCCTTGTTGGGATATTGAATGACCTAGAACAGTCTCTACAGTTATCAAGAACTCACATTTTTCGGGACTAAGGGATAGGTTCATTTCAATGCATTTGTTTAGCACCTTACCTAAGTTGGATAAAGCCTCCTAGAAATCACACCCATAGGGTGTGAAATCATCCATATAAATTTCTACTGCATCGTGGACTAGCTCGGAAAAGATACTTAGGACTTCTCGCTGGAAAGTGGCAGGGGCATTGCATAGGCAAAAGGGAAGGACCCTATAGGTGAAAGTACCCCAAGGAAAAGTGAAGGTGGTTTTATCGTGGTCTTTCAGGCAGATTTGGATTTGATTGTACCCATTGAATCCATCTAGGAAAGAGAAAAACGTTTTCCCTGCCAGGCCATCTAGCACTTGGTCAATGAAAGGTAGAGGGAAATGGTCCTTCTTTGTTGCTTTGTTTAACTCTCTGTAATCGACACAAATCCTCCACTTCTCATTTTTCTTTGGAAACAACACCAAAGGAGATAACCACTCACTGTCTGAGATAGGGTAAATGAATCCTGCATCTAGCAGCTTTTGCAGTTCTTCTTTGACTATATGATTGAGAGCTAGATTCATTCTCCTTTAGGGTTGTCAGACTGGTTTGCAACCTCTTTGATATAAATGTGGTGAGTACACATCGAGGGGTGCACTCCCTTCATTTCCTTGTAACTCCAAGCAAATGCATCCAGATGTTCCTTTAGCATGTTGCACAACTTTTTTTCTTGGTGTACAAAAAAGGATGGGTTGATTTTCAAGGTTCTCTCAGGGCCAAACTCTATGGTTTTGACACGGGTAGGGTTTGAATCAACTAAGCATAGATCAATCAGATGGTTTTTTTGGGTTTCCTTTACTACTTCCTCTAAAGACAATGTGCTGGGAGTTGAACTTTGGAGTATGTGTTCAATCAAATCATATTCAGCCGGTTGTCCTCCTCCCATGGTTGTTTCTAAGGTATAGAGTTGGGCTGAATAAAATTCATCTTCTTCCTCCTCTTCGAGCCATAAAGGTAAGTCATGTTCTAGATATGGTTGAACAGGAGGGTACAAGACTAACTGGTTGGAAATATGCCCATTTTTAATAGCCATATTTCCAGCCCTGCAACAGATGTAGGCATCAAAAATGGCTAACCAAGGCCTCCCAAGGATGAGAGGGTAACCAGTAAGCTTAGCCTTAGGCCAGATGACTAGGAAATTTGTAGGGTATTCCCAAGAGTCAATGGAGACCATCACATCCTCCAAAATCCCCTTAGGGGTCACTGTGGAATGGTCTGCAAGTTGCAAGACTATTGTGGTCTTTCTCAATGAAACTTGGAAATTGAGCTTGAGTATGGTGTCTGTTAGTTCCAGTCTTCACAGCCTGTCACCAGGGATCAACATGAGCTCTTACTATGTCTGGTTTTGTTAGATGTTTTGCACATGATGTTCAACACAAAACATGTCACAAGTGTGTCCATCAGAAGAAGCTCGGAAAAATATTTCCAACAGTATATCACACTCCCGTAACCGGTTCCTAGATTAGAAGAAATGAATGAGTGATTCTTGGTTATGCATGTTTTGAGGTCAGTTGCTGCACACAATGACAAGTTTAGTACAAAATCAGTTTCTGAAATAATGGTAAGGAATTTTTCAAAAGTGAAAGAGGTTTTTGTTCATCACATACCATATAACAAAAAAATCCTTAATTTTATGCATAGGTGCTACTATGTGGGAGATATATAGTGATATTTGGAGCTTACATTAAAACAAAGCAAATTTTTCATATTTTTTACTTTTTTAGTCATGTTAGTGCGGGGCCATTTTACAACAGATGGAAAGTAATTTTGAAAAACCCAAGGAGGGTTTTGTTAAGAACTAGCCATATAACAAAAAAAAAAATTATTTTATTCACAGGTGTGATGGATTGGGATATGTGACTAGATATTTACAACTCATTTTCACAGATTTAAATTTTTAATGATTTTCTGTTTTAGAGATTATAACAGATTGCGAGCTACTGGAAACGAATTTCCAAAATTTGAGAGAGGTTTTTCTCTAGAATGACCTTGTCTATAAAAACCTCTTTCATTGTTGTAACTGGTGCTATGGTTTAGGAGATACAAGCTCATATTCAACACCTATTTTCAGAAATTCGACCCAAGTTTAATTTAACTAATTCTATTTTGAAGAAAATGGTTGAGCTCAATCCCTTATTACAAGGATTAGAAAATGTATATATTTTATTAATTTAATAGTGTAGGGGTTGGATTTTGGTAGTTTTTGGACTCTTGAGAAAGCCTTGAGCTTCATTGTATATATTTTTCAGCATTTGGGCTAAGGAATTTGAGATCACGATTTGCAGCACTCTTTGAGATCCATGTGGCAATTTGTTTTGGTATAGTACTTTTCTCTATAATTGTGAATTTTTTTATCCGTTTATGTATGCCATTCTCTATCTTATTTCTTCTTAACTAAACAAACAAGAGTGTAAGTAGAATCCATTGAAATCAGTGCTCTACTTGGAGTTTGTTTTAGTTGTTTGATGTTTTCAGCTGTTTGGGGAGGATCCATGATTGCTCTTGCCCTCTTCAACACCTAACCTGTCTATTCCTTCCATCTCCTTCAATTTAAAGTGCCAAAAGAAATTTCCTACCTTGCCCCATTGAGACCTCTGCAAGGCTGAGCCTCAATCACCGCACCCATAAAACCATCTTTCCATCTGATCCAACAAAACTCCATTTTATCAAATCAAACTCTCTTGCACTTATACCTAGCCTAAGATCAGCAGTTATATCAGTCATCTCAAGCCCCTATCGATCATAATTTGCTGAGATTGACCCGGAGAGAGCCATCTCCTGACCTAGTAGGGCTAGCTACCAAGCTAAGCATGGTTTGATGTTGGCCCTAGATCCTACCCTTTCAGCCTGAGGTAAATCTAGGCACTAACATATTGGCGAATCTATTGGGGAAGAAATTGTTTGTTTGTTGGTATTCTTCATTTTATAGACTACAGACAGAGCTTGAAGTTAGCCAGGTAGCCTTCGAAACGCTTTTGCTTTGCATTAGTGAAAGTAGATAAAAGCTGCTTCAGTCAATCTCTGGTCTAGTCTTATAAACGGAACATCTAGCTTGGAAATTGCCCCAGTACAATTTTGTAGTCAAGTTCAAATCTGATTGTTGATGGTGGACAATAATCAGACACATATGAAGGCTAAATTCATCTACCTGGCGACTCCACTGTTCGAAGTCCCGAGTTTCAAAGTATTGATGGTGGCTCCACTGGCTAAATGAAGGACTCAAATGTTGCTTCTATTTGTTCAAGGTATTCATGTATCGATTTTTCTAATCTTCCTGGTTTTCCTAATCAATTACCAAAGGATGCATACATTTTGAGCAATGGCCCTAAATTCAATGGGGAAGATCTGACTTTGACTCTAGAACATATAGAAAATTTTAAAACATTTGTGGACATTCTTAGAGTTAAAAAGGAAGATGTCTTCATCATATTGTTCTTCGATTCGTTTCAAGGAAAATGTAGAAAATGGATTGAAGGTTTTCCTATCAGATCTATTAAGTCCTTTGCAAATTTTTCGCATATCTTTCTTGAAACATGGATGGAGAAAGAGGAAGAATTCAAAATAGAAGTACCCTCTATTCAAGGTTTTAGAGAATGGGAAGATATGTGCACAGATGATGAGGTAGATGAGAACTTTTCTTCATCTCTTTCTTCTTATCTGAAATCCTGTCGATGCAGCCATGAAGTTAAGATCAATTTTTTGCAAGAGTTTGCCATCAAAATTGAAGGATATCTAATTGAATTGGAGACCCAAAAACATTTCCAGGATCTGGACTGTCGAGTCCCATTCTTTGGGGACCTTTTTCAGTAGAAGGAACAGAAGGTAAGGTTGCCCATGGATATTTGCATTGATAATTTGCAGTTGGAAGCATGCATTGAGGAGTTGGGGCAGCAAACAGAGTTTGGTTTTTTCGATCCTATTGCAATGTACATGGATATTTTTTTCAGTTTAAATGATAGATCAAATTGTCTTTACACAACCAGACTCGTTATGTGCATGTATGGCTATCATCATTTACATTTGTGTCATGGTTGAAGCACTTTCAAGCAACATCCTTGTCACAGTTACTTGATTGGTTGATATGGCATTACAACATTATTTGAGCTATCAATTTTGTAGCAAAGTGGGTTAGATTTGTACATAAATAAGCTGCCCAAGGCAGCATTTCAGTTTTTGGTATTTGTTTATGTACAAGTTGCAGTATGTATATGTTTTTGTATTGGTATGAGTTGTTTTGGGTTTGCAGTTGTTTGACCATCCATGCGCAATGGAAGAGGCACTATCTACTTTCCAGATATCTGTAGTTCTTGGAACCTCCAAGGAGCTACCATCTCCATTGGAGCCGATGTTAGTTCCAGTCTTCGCATCACGTCACCAGGGATCAACATGAGCTCTTACTATGTCTAGTTTTGTTAGATGTTTTTCACATGATGTTCAACACAAAACATGTCACAAGTGTGTCCATCAGAAGAAGTTTGGAAAAATATTTCCAACGGTATATCACACTCCTGTAACGGTTCCTGGATTAGAAGAAATGAATGAGTGATTCTTGGTTATGCATGTTTTGAGGTCAATTGCTGCACACAATGACAAGTTTAGTACAAAATCAGTTTCTGAAATAATGGTAAGGAATTTTTCAAAATTAAAATAGGTTTTCGTTTATCACATACCATATAACAAAAACCTCCTTCATTTTATGCACAAGTGCTACTATGTGGGAGATATACAGTTATATTTAGAGCCAACATTAAAACAAAGAGAATTTTTCATATTTTTTACTGTTTTAGTCATGTTAGTGCGGGGCCATTTTACAATATATGGAAAGTAATTTTGAAAAACAAATGGACATTTTTGTTAAGCACGAGCCTTATAACAAAAACCTCTTTCAATTTATTCACAGGTGTCATGGATTGGGATATGTGACTAGATCTTTACAACTCATTTTCACAGATTTAAATTTTTAATGATTTTCTGTTTTAGAGATGATAACAGATTGGGAGCTAATGGAAACGAATTTCCAAAATTTGAGAGAGGTTTTTCTCCAAAATGACCTTATCTACAAAAACTATTTCAGTTTTGTAACAGGTGCTATGGTTTAGGAGATACGAGTTCATCTTCAACACCTATTTTCATAAATTCGGCCCAAGTTTAATGTAACTAATTCTATTTTGAAGAAAATGGTTGAGCTCAATCCCTTATTACAAGGATTAGAAAATGTATATATTTTATGAATTTCATAGTGTAGGGGTTGGATTTTGGTAGATGGTTGGACTCTTGAGAAATCCTTGAGCTTCATTGTACATATTTTTCAGCATTTGGGCTAAGGAATTTGAGATCAGGATTTGCAGCACTCTTTGGGATCCATGTGGCAATTTGTTTTGGTACAGTGCTTTTTTCTATAATTGTGAATTTGCTTATGTGTTTATGTATGCCATTATCTATCTTATTTCTTCTTAAATAAACAAACAAGAGTGTAAATAGAATCCATTAAAATTAGTGCTATACTTGAAGTTTGTTTTAGTTGTTTGATGTTTTCAGCTATTTGGGGAGGATCCATGATTGCTCTTGCCCTCTTCAACACCTCACCTGTCTATTCCTTCCATCTCATTCAATTCAAAGTGCCAAAAACAATTTCCTACCTTTCCCCATTGAGACCTCTGCAAGACTGAGCCTCAATCCCCGCACCCATAAAACCATCTTTCCATCTGATCCAACAAAACTCCATTTTATCAAATCAAACTCTCTTGCACTTATACCTAGTCTAAGATCAATAGTTATATCAGTCATCTCAAGCCCCTATCGATCATAATTTGCTGAGATTGACCCGGAGAGAGCCCTCTCCTGAACTGGTAGGGCTAGCTACCAGGCTGAGCGTGGTTTGATGTTGGCCCTGGATCCTACCTTTTCAGCCTGAGGTAAATCTAGGCACTAACAGTGTCCTTAGTCATCACATTAATGACAGCCCCAAGATCAATGAAAGTGTGTGGGACAATGGTTCCATTGATGTGAACATCTACTACAGGGCTTCTAGGGTCCAAATACTTCAGACAAATTACCTTCCCCAACATTAAGTCAGATAGTTGTCCAATGACATTAATGGTAGGGGTGTCTCTTTTTCGCCTCCCTGGATGTTCGAAGCACTTCTCCTTAATCAAATTGTTCTAAATAGGTACATATTTTATGGCTTGGATAAGTGGAATTCTAACACATATATTTTTCAATTCTCCTAGAAGTTCAGTCTCTTCTGGGGTAGGCTGGACTGTATGAGTTAATCTCTCAAGAAAGGGTGGTGGATTTACTTTAGGCATACTTTCTTCTCTTTCTTCCTCACTCTCCCTAGGTGGAAGTAGAGTTTGGTTGTACGGGAGTACTCTCCCAGATCTCAGGTTGATTTCCTGAATCTCCACAACATAAGCAGGATAGGATGTCTCTCCATTGTATACTTGTTGTGCCTGTCTATTGTTCAGGTTTAGATTTGGCTGGGGAAGCATATGGGGTTGTTTAGGTGGAGAACGGTGTAAAATTTGTGGTTGAGTAGGTGGTGGAGGAAATAAATATGGAGCATTGTTGTATGGTGGCCTCCACCCCTAGGGCGGTACATTCCTCTGAGGCTGTGGCAGAGCATATGGGTGAAATGACTGGCTGGTCAGCTAGGAATGATACTGAGGTGCAAAGGACCAAGGAGGAGGTGTAGACCAGGAAGGATGAGTAGGGGGGACCCAAGAGGGAATCGATGTGGTCTGGATGGGGTTGTAATAAGCATGGGATGACCCTTGCATGCCCTGCTGGTATGGTCGATGATCCGAATTGGATCCTAAAAAATCTCTAAGTTTTCATGATTGTTTCAAATTATGCTAAAAAGATTCAAGTCCTAGAAAAGATCGAAGCTATCAGAAGGAATCCTCATAACAATTGTAGTTGTGGCCACAGCGGAGCAACAAGGACCCTTAGTCGAGCACATAGACTGTTGGCCCATGGTAAAGAGCAAAGGCAGAAAACTGGAAAAACTGGAGGCTAATTCGGGAAACAAAGGTGGATTCTGATACGTGAGTAGCACTAAGTGCTAATTGCGTATCACAGGGTGTCCCCCTTAGTGAAGGAAAGCCTCGAAGCACCCGGACCCAAAAACGCTATAAAATTCGGAAAAGTAACTGTTTCGGTTCCGTAGGGCGGGATTCCCCAAAACTGGTAGGATATCCGAACGCTTCGAGGCAATGAGCAGTTTTGACTGAGTCCTGTCCGATGCCACACATCGAGCGACACACGTCCGGCAAAAGAGAGAGAAAACTGCCTGCATTGGATGGGTAAACGCTGTGTGACTTGTCCGCTTGATATGAAGGATGACCGTAGGATCTCGGGGGCCTAGATCGACGGTGGAGATGCATCCTGATGACTGACCGGATTTGACAGGTCAAAAAGCAAGATGATAGGGGATTTGGTGTCCGACGTGGATGATGAGTTGGCAAACGATTCTTGTTCGCAGGTGATCTTGAAGCAAACAAATTTAATGGCCATTCGAATATGATTCAGGGAATCTAACACCTAATTCGTTAGAAAAATAGGTGGCCACCTCCCTGCGAGGTGTTACCCAGTGATGATGACGCAGAGCAGAGGAATTCAAATAGACAGAGGAAAGGAAACCAGAAGGTCGAGAAGCGGAAATGAGCAGTCAAAGAGCAGAGTGGCTTTAAAGCCATGAACTGACAGAAGCAGAGAACAGGCACATATAGAGACACAAGAAGCTAATAGAAAAGAATAGAAAGTAGAAGTCGAGCTGACCTGGAGGTAGCATCGAGCCAGGCAGAGCCAGAGAGAGTCAGAGAGTCTGTGTACTCCATTGAAGGCTTGAGAGGTTTAAGAAAGCTCCTCGGTAGAGGCCTGTCATACTACTATGACCCTCAGAGGTCGAGTTTCAATAAGGAGAGTCTGTGCACTCCATTCCTACTGACTTCATTCTATTTAGTGAGTCTCGAATCAAGCTCACTGTTGTAAAAACTCTTCTTGAAAACATAATAGAGAGGCCACCACTGAAAGGCTAGACCAGGAGATGTAGCCCAGGAGCATTGGGCGAACTCCTTGTTAAACTTGTTTTGTTTACATGTTTGACTGTTATGTTTTCTCTGATTGCCTCAATGTCTATGTATTCTAGCAATCTTATTGATTCGTTGCATAAGTAACATAGGCACATCCATGCACATGAGTCTGTAATACCTTTCATTCTTTATCTTGGATAAATTCCAGATCAAGTGGTATCAGAGCTTGGGGTTATTAAGGTTAGACAAGCTTGTGTTGGATTTTGTTGTTGAATGCTAACTAGATCAAAGCTTAAATTAAGAGAAGGAGAATTGGCTGAAACTAACCCAGAAATTGGAAGAGTCTATTCTAAGAGGAAAATGTCAGAAGAAAATCCATTGGAATCAGACCCCTAGTTCATGGATAGCTTTATGACCCTGAAATCCATGGTGGAGGAAATGTATAGGGACTATAAGAAACATAGAGATGAAGATGCATCAAGCTCCAAACAAGACAAAGGAGTAGAAGAATCTCTCCTCCATGACCACTCCAAAGGCAAAGGGAAAGAAGAAAAATTCCTCACGCCTCCTAATAGCCCTGAACATAAAAAGAAGACATATTTGATTAAATTAGATGTTAAATTTGACTTACCAATATATGATGGAGAGTTGAATGCAGAGAAGCTGGATAATTGGATTAGACAGATTGATGTTTATTGCAGAGTGCAGAGTATTGACTTAGACAAGAGTAAGATTCAGCTGGCCAGCCTATGCCTTGGGGGCACTGCCTTGGTATGGTGGGAAGACAGGACACAATCTGACATGAAGAAACATGGTAAGATTCTTTCTGTCTGGAGTGAATTTGTTTCTGCAATTAAAAAACAATTCTATCCACTAGCCTACATGCAATAAGCCATGATGAGCTAGCAAACTCTTCGACAACTAAAAGGGAAAAGTGTACAAGGTTACACCTAAGAATTTAGGAAAAGAGCTTTGATTCTAGGAATTTCTTTAGACTCACCTGAGACTCTATTGAAGTACATAGGTGGTCTACACAACTACATGAGGCACACTATCCTCATGTTTAATCCCACTAGCATAGATGAGGTATCCGTTCAGGCTACGCATCTAGAAGCTAGAGGTAAGAATGGGAAGCCAGAAGTTGGTGGATCATCCCAACCCACTGCAAGCAAAAATAAGGAGAAAAGAAAACATAAATGGAAAGCGAGGAAGAAAAAAACTATATAGAAAAGCAAGTCCTCATGCACTCACTGTAAGAAGGATGGGCATGATGATGAACACTGCTAGATTCTACATCCGGAGTTGAAACCTAAGAAGTTCGAGGGCAAGAAGAAGAAGACTGCTACAACTATTGAAAAAGATTTGGGGTCAGACTCAGGAGATGAAGCAACAATCGCAACCACAGGTATAAAAGGTAAGAATTCTAAAGCATCTACTAGTAATTCTGCACAATCTACTGATAATGAAGAAAATGAGAGAAAAAGACGTGAGCTTTTTCATATTCGAGTTATTTCCAAGAATCAAAAGATTGATACTTTGTTTGATAGTGGCTCAAAAGTAAATTTAATTTCCAAAGAAATTGTAAAGAAGTTGGGATTACTAACCACACCTCACAAGAAGCCATATCCATTAGGTTGGCTATGTGATAAAGCAAAGCTACAAGTGACTAGACAATGTAAACTTAAGTTTTCTTTTGGGTCAGCATTTGTAGATGAGGTTGAGTTAGATATAGTTCCTTTGGATATATGTAGAATTGTTTTAGGAGGTCCTTGTATGATAGAAAAGCTATTTTCTATAGAGTTGAGAACAAGTATCTACTCATTCAAGATGGAATCGAATATATTGTAAGAGCTCATAAGCTCAAGAATAATTATACTCTCATAAACTCAGGGCAGATGAAACGAATTGTAAATTCATGCAAACAATTTTTACTAATGGTTGTAAAGGAAAAGAAACATGATAAAACCAATGTATTTGAGGGCTGTGATACTAAACAACAAGCTAATTTAGAAAAAGTTGTTTTAGAATATGATGTATTGTTTCAAGAACCTAAAGGTCTGCCACCCAAAAAGGAAATAGTGCTGATATTAATTTGCAACAAGATGCTCCATTGCATAACATCAGAATGTACAGGTTGTCCGCTTTAGAGAATTCAGAAATCAAGAGGCAGGTACAGGAGTTGCTCGAGAAGGGGTTCATCGGACCTAAGACATCACCATGTGGGTCTCCAATCATTTTGGTGAAAAAGAAAGATGGCTCGTGGAGAATGTGCATTGATTACCGAGCACTGAATAAGATAACAATCAAAATTCATTATCCCCTTCCTCGCATAGATGATCTATTAGATCAGTTAAAAGAAGCTGTTTATTTTTCCAAGTTATACTTGAATAGTGGCTATCACCAGGTTAGAGTTGCAGAGCAAGATGCATGGAAGACTGCTTTCAAAACAAAGCAAGGATTTTATGAGTGGCTGGTTATGCCTTTTGGCTTAACTAATGCTCCTGCTACTTTCATGAGAGTAATGAATGATGTACTCAGACCTTTTCTTGATGATTTTGTTATTGTATATCTGAACGACATTCTTATATTTAGCAAAACATGGGAAGAAAATTTAAAGCATGTTAAACAGACACTAGATGTTTTGAAAAGAGAAAAACTTTATGTTAAACTCTCAAAATGTGAATTTGGCAAAACATCTTTGAATTATTTGGGACATATAGTAGGGGGTGGTGAATTGAAGATAGATCCCTGTAAGGTTTCAGTCATTGTAAATTGGCCTAAAGCCAAATCTGTTACAGAGGTTAGAAGCTTCTTAGGGGCAGCACAATATTGGAGAAATCGTATTTCTAGCTTTTCCTTAATTGCAGCTCCCTTACATGGTTTAACAGGATTGAACAAGGTGCTTCAGTGGGGAGGCAAACAACAGAAAGCCTTCGACACCTTGAAAGAAAATATTAGTACAACACTAGTACTAGCACTGCCCGATCTTCAAAGAACATTTGAGATTGAAATAGATGCCAGTGACTATGCCATGGGAGCAGTGTTGATGCAGCACAGTAAACCCATATGTTATCATTTCGAGACAGTTAATTTTGCAGTAGTTAACTATCCTACATATGATAAAGAATTGTATGCATTAGTACAGAGTGTGAAAAAGTGGAAACATTACTTAATGGGCAAAGAGATAGTTATACATACTAATCATCAACCACTTCAATATCTACACTCCCAAACTAAGTTGCAACAATCAAGACACTATAGATGGATGGGTTTTCTACAACAATTTCATTTAGTCATGAGATATAAAAAGGGCATACACAATAAATTTTCAGATATGTTATCTAGACCCATTATAAATGCATTTACTCTACTTAAGCATAATTCAGTATTGCATGAGAGCTACATTGAAAAATATGCTCCAGATATAGATTTTAAAGATGTATATGCAACTTTAAGTCAAGGCAAACGAGTAGAAGAATTGGATTATCGTGTTAAGGACCAACTCTTGTATCATTGTGGGAAGTTATGCATTCCACAAATTGAAAGATTAAAGATAATTCGAGAAGCACACACTTCTCTAATATCAGGTCACTTTGGTGTAAGTAAAACGGTTTCATAGCTGCAAAGATTTTGTTATTGGCCGAAAATGAATGAGACAGTTTCTAGATATGTAAGAGGGTGTACCATGTGTGCTAAAAGCAAGCCCAACAATAGAAAAATAGGCTTGTACACTCCACTGCCAGTTCCTTATCATCATTGGGAAAGTGTTTCCATGGACTTTGTTGGAGGACTACCTAAGTCTAGGAAAGGTCATGACTATTTATATGTTGTTGTGGATAGGTTCAGCAAAATGTGTATTTTGATACCTTGTAACAAACAGATTACAGCTGAACAAACTGCAAAGTTGTTCTTTCAGCATGTATGGGTTCATTTTGGATTACCCACTTCCATAATATCTGATCAAGATACCTGATTTGTTGGGAAATTTTGGTCAAGCTTGTGGGAATTGATGGACACCATGCTGAAGAAAAGCACAGCTTTTCATCTGCAAATAGATGGCCAAATAGAAGTGGTCAATAGGACAGTGATCCAGTTTCTCAGAGGCTATTGCAGCAAGAATCCCAAACTTTGGGATGAACATTTATGCTATGTGCAGCATGCTTACAACCGAGCTAAACATTCTTCTACATAGAGATCTCCTTTTGAGACTTGTTTTGGTTTCACACCATGGCCTCCCTTGGATTTTATCTTTGGTAAAGACATAGCAGTTGATGGACATAGTGATGTGGACAAGGCAACCAAGTTCATTGAACAAATCCAAGAGATTCACTAGGTAGTACAGGAATAGCTGGAAAAGAGCCAAGCCAGGTACAAGGCAAGGCATGAAAAGCATCGGATGGAGCATAGTTTCCAAGTTAGTGACCAAGTCTGGCTGTATATCAGCAAAGACAGAATGCAGGGTGAGGGTAAGAAGTTGAAGCCAATAAGGTATGGACCTTTCAGGATACTTGAGAAAATTGGTGAGAATGCTTTTTGCCTTAATCTACCAGCTTACATGCACATCTACTCAGTTGTTAATGCAGACAACTTGAGACTATTTGAACCTTCATTAATTGAAGATCCTGAAGAGCAGAGTCAATTACCTTCTATTGATGATCTGTTACCTGAATATCTTAATGAGTTGCAGGAAGATGAAGTTTTGGGCAGGAAGGTAAGAACTACACGCAGAGGTGACGTTGAGTACCTCAGGATCAGACTTAAAGGTTCAAAGTCAAGCAGTGCGAAATGGATAGAAATTGAGCAAGCGAGGAAGCAATTCCCTCACTTGATGGATGCTTGAAGGAAAACCAACTTTTGGTGATCCAAAATCTTTTTCAATGGGAAGGTCGTGATCCGAATTGGATCCTAAAATCTCTCCCAATTTTCATGACTGTTTCAAATTATGCTAAAAAGATTCAAGTCCTAGAAAAGATCGAAGCTATCAGAAGGAACCCTCATAACAATTGCAGTTGCCAGAGTGGAGCAATGAGGACCCTCAGTCGAGTGCGCAGACCGTTGGCCCATGGTAAAGCGCAAAGGCACAAAACTAGCAAAAACAGAGGCTAATTCGGGAAATAGAGGTGGATTCTGATACGCGTATCGCAGGGCATCCCCCTCAGTGAAGGAATGCCCCGAAGTGCTCAGACCCGAAAATGCTATAAAATTTGGAAAGTAACTGTTTCGGTTCCATAGCACAGGATTCCTGAAAACCAGTAGGATATTGGAAGGCTTTGAGGTGGAAAGCAGTTTTGATTGAGTCCCGCCCAATGCCACACATCGAGCGACACGCATCCGGTGGAAGTGAGAGAAAACCGCTCGCATCAGATGGGTAAACATCGTGCGACTTGTCCACCTGATATGAAGGACGACCATAGGATCAGGGGGGCCCAGATTGACGGCGGAGATGTGTCCTAATGACTGACCGGATTTGACAGGTCAAAAAGCAAGATGACAGGGGATTTGACATCCAACCTAGATGATGAGTTGGCAAACAATTCGTGTTCACGGGCGATCTTGAAGCAAACAGATTTAATGGCCATTCGAATATGATTCAGGAAATCTAACACCCAGTTCATTAGGAAAATAGGTTGCCACCTCCCTGTGAGGCGTTGCCCAGTGATGATGAAGCAGAGGAGAGGAATTCGAACAAATAGAGGAAAGGAAACCAGAAGGCTGGGAAGTGGAAATGAGTAGTCAAAGAGCAGACTGGCTTTAAAGCCATGAAATGACAGAAGTAGAGAACAGGCACATATAGAGACGCAAGAAGCTAATAGCAGAGAACAGAGAGTAGAAGCTGAGCTGACCTGAAGGCAACATCGAGCCAGGTAGAGCCAAAGAGAGTCAGAGAGTTTGTGTACTCCATTGAAGGCTTGAGAGGTTCAAGCAAGCTCCTTGGTAGAGGCCTGTCATACTACTGTGACCCTCAGAGGTCGAGTTTCAGTAAGGAGAGTGTGTGCACTCCATTCCTACTGACTTCATTCTGTTTAGTGAGTCTCGAATCAAGCTCATTATTGT
Organism: Pinus tabuliformis; assembly: GCA_031772625.1. NCBI lineage: Eukaryota > Viridiplantae > Streptophyta > Pinopsida > Pinales > Pinaceae > Pinus > Pinus tabuliformis. The sequence goes on along the minus strand of CM062805.1, from coordinate 161,274,259 downwards.
AAAAACTTTGCTTGAAAACATAATAGAGAGGCCACCACTGAAAGGCTGGACCAGGAGACGTAGCCCAGGAGCATTGGGTGAACTCCTTATTAAACTTGTTTTGTTTACATGTTTGACTGTTATGTTTTCTCTGATTGCCTCAATTTCTATGTATTCTAGAAATCTTATCGATTCGTTGCATAAGTAACATAGGCACATCCATGCGCATGAGTCTATAATACATTTCATTCTTTATCCTGGATAAATTCCAGATCAGTCGAGGCCCATGAGGTCTCCTTTGATTTATGTAGCAGAGTGGTTCAGTCACCCCTTCAGCTCCCTGATACACAACTTTTAGTCCAGGTAAAGAAGGGCACTTGTCTATTGAGTGGTTTTCTTCATAGACTGAGCAGACTCCAATCACGTTCAATGGACATTCATTCCTCAGGTGCCTCCTTGTGCATCTAGGGCAGAAAATGGCTAAGGCCCTCTCTTCTTCCTCCTGTTTTCTCTTAATGTGCATAGCGTCCATCTGGTGGGCAAGGGTTTGTAGCATCTCACTCTTGAAATCTTCCATCATGTTCCCAAATTCACCCTTGATGGATGTAGTGGAAGAGGATGGATTGGCCATTGGTTGACTAACCGTACCCTTCTTCCTAGCTACCCTAGAATGGTTCCTAAAGACAATCTTGATATATTCATAGGGTAGTTGGTAGATGTCCCCTCCTGCTAGCAAGTTTAGGGTATCCAGAAGATCTTCCCTTACCCCTCTAAGCAGGACTAGCTTCAGTGACTCAGGGTCAAGTGTGCACCTGGCCCTTTTGTAGCTAAGCTGGAATCTTTCTTCATAATCCTCTAGGGATTCATCATGCCCTAAGGTCATCCTAAAAATTTCCTCTTTAGTGTCTTTAGACCTGTAGTAGTCTCGATACTTGTTGTTGAAGGCTTGTTGCATTTGAGCCCAAGTTGTGATGTTATCCCCAGGTAAACCCATGAACCAGCGCAAAGTTGCATCCTTGAGAGTGGATGGGAATAGTTTCAACTTCTGCTCATCATTGGTGTAATCATAGGTTCTGCATATGACAACAAACTCAAACAAGAAAGTGTCTGGATCTTCTGAGGTCAGGCCATGGAAATGAGGAAGAGCAGAGGGGCTTATATTCTTCATCTTGGTATCCCCATTAGTTTCTCTGATGGGAAAGGCACCCTCAACTCTTTCTCTATTTCCTCTGTCATTTCTATTTTCAGCCATTAGGTCAGTTGGAATGGGTTCTTCTTCTTCTTCTACCCCTATAGGTTCTTCAAACATCTCTGGTTGTTCACCTAAGGGTTCCTCCAATTCATAGCCACCAAATAAGAGGGAAGGTTGGCTGTTTGAAGTGGTGGGGGTATTTAGCAAAAATTTCCTTAAGTTATCCCTATTCCTACGAGACATGAAAGAAGTGTTTTTGTTTTTTTTTTGTGTTTTTTCAAGATTTGAAAATAACTGCAGAATTGAAATTACAAAATAAATGGAAACTAACTGACTAAATGAAAACTAACTACATGAATGAAATCTTACTTGCAGAATGGAAAAGAAAGAAAACTAAATTACTTTTGCAGAAATGAAACTAATAGCAGAATGTCGAAGATAAGAAATAGAAGAAAGAAAACAGTAATCACATATTACTTAGACACCTCCCTGGCAATGACACCAAAAAGTGATAAGCACCAGTATTGTAGCAAGAATGTTGTAACTCCTGAGGCTACCAGCTCTACTTTATCAACCCCGGGTTCGTACAAACTTAGAGGTGACAGTGTTTTATACACAAGTAAATGTGATGGGTTTACTCTTTGTCACTGCTAAGCTGGTGATAGACCACTAAGGTTTTTCAAACCAAACCTCTATGGATTCAGAAGAAGCTTGATTACCAATGAGGAATAGAGAAGTCTACACTAAGAGAAAGCTTGTCTACTATAGTAAGGAAAAAGACTGAAATCAAATGCTAAAACACACCACTTTTCTAGCTAACTGCTAAGAGGATTTGCTTCAAAATAATGGTAAGTTAACATGGATGCAATCCTACTGTCTAGCCATGCAAATTAAAACATCAAACATTCTACTGTTGTGCATGTAAATGAACAAAATAAATCTGTTTTTATTTTTGTCTTTTTTATGTGAAAGTGTGAAAGCTAACTTCTTTTGGTGATGTGGCAGGTGGCTTAGGGATGATGGTGAATGGTTAGAAAGCTAGGGAGACAATGGTCCTCAATTCGGCCTCAAAACAGGCCACTGCAGGTCAACCTATTGGATTTCCTAATGCGTTCTACAGGATGTCTTGAAAACCTATAGGATCCCCTATATTTCTACAGGATACAACCGAGAGAGAAATTATGGATATTGAAGCTGATAGAAGGTTTAGTGTTCTGGGAAAACTAGTGTCTTATCGAATGACTGGCCCTCTAGGTTTGGCAGCTACCCTAGAAACAACAGTTTAAAGAAATTCAATGATTTCTTCTATGCGTAACAGATAAGAGAAAGATAATGGAACCAACCTGGAACTTCCGCTTAATCCCTTGCTTGATCTCTCTCCCCTTTGACAAAGCTTGCAACTCCTCCCCGTACTTAACACGCTTGGAGAGTACCTGCACAAGTACATCAACAAAGAACCATCAAAGCATCATGATCTATTACAACATAAACATTACAGAATCGGATATATAATGAAAAAATAATAGCATTCACAAATGATAACATGCACAATTGCACAATTATATGGAAGAAAACTTGAAGAACTTTATTAATAGAAGGGAGAATTACAACCCAGTTGTCTGATCTAGCATCATCCTCCCAGCTTCAATCCCTCTTCACCTCATGAAATAGCAAGATCACACCAACAATACAATGCTCTTTCCTCAATTACAAACTATCAACACTTCCTTGCAATTCACAATATTCCAGCCTCTAGATCTCTTAGATGAGGGATCCATTTATAGATGTGTGCAAGGGTGTGAGTCATCCATGGGGTTTGATTAGTGTCATTCCACTTGTTACAGTTGATTCCATAAGAGAAGGGATAACTAATGGTTTTAGATCCCTTATTCATCCTTGGGCGAATTCAGAGAGGCAAGTGGCACAGGAGAAGTTTCTAGAAGATTCCATGAGAAACCACCTAGCAAACTGTCTCAGACATTTGTCCATCCTCGCCCATCACACCCTATAGAAGGCCTAAATAGTATGCATCGCACCCTGGCAGTGTACCACTCAGTATGCATTGCACTTTGCCAGTGGAGCAGTCAGTATGGTTCAGTTTAGGCAATTTCAAGATGGTTTCTCAGATGGAACTTTTGGGGAATGATGTAATCAGATGACTAAGCTCTTTTAGGGTATGAAACAACTCTTTTAGGGGTTGATGAGCCCTATTTCATCAACATATAAGTTTGGGGTTGATGTGCCCAAATATGTCTATAACACTTAGGGAAGGTGTTTGGTGGATGTAATGATGTAAGGGAGTGCCTAGGACCACTTCAGAACTCACAACTAGAGTTGGGAGATGGCTAGATTTGCTCAACAAGCTTGGAGAAGTTTTCTTGTGAAATGATGAAATTGGTGAGGGTTTTAGTGAAAGGAAGGAATGATCATGGATGAATGAGGTTGGGATGAGGTTTCTGATCATGACATCTCTATGTACTACTGAAACTCCTGCACTACATCAAACATTGACATCTATCCAAAAATCATGTAAACAAGAAGAATTTCTATTATATAAGGAAAACATAATTTCATGAGCTAGTTGCCTACTTCATGCATGAGGAAAACTTGCAGAATAAGATGGAACATTGATGAGACATAATGTAAGACTGAAGATAGAAGAAATGATAACTAAATCCTACTCTTGCAAACTGATCAAATGCTAGCCTAAGTGCATAAAACCCTAAATTCCAAGAGAAAGTATACTTCTATGTTTTTGGGGCTGCATAGGAGTTCTTTCCTCAAACCATGATCCTTGAAGGAAGGAGTGAGGAAAAAAACACCTACTGACATATTTTTGATGTTCCTTTATCTCTTCTAAGTTAGTGCTGAAGTAAAGCACAAATGGAAGCGAACTAATAAGAAAACTAATCAAATCTACACTACTTGCAATGAAATAATTTTGAAGACAATTCAACCATTAATCTATGAAATCAATCTAAGCATACAAATACAAGTTTCATGTGGAAAGAGTCAACTTTGCGGACAAAACCGACCTCCCTAGAAGCTAAGGCTTTCTAGTGACAAACAAGATAATCAAACACTATCTTTCCCTAAATATGCATTTAGAATACAAGCAACCAGGTGTTTAAAACATACCTTTAGTCCAACGCTGTTTGTAGCAGTCTAGCCTCTCCGATCCGGATGAGCTCCTCCTTCTCTTTGAAACCTACATCCACTAACAAGAAAACGATTACATAGCACCTGAATAACTCATAAAATAAAACATATTCATCATAAAGACCAAGGAGTATATGAAACAAATTATATATAACAACTTGTTGAGAAAAATGAACTTAATTGTATTAAGTGGAAACAAAAGAAACCATTACAACCAGTGCCTTGGTGTTGTGCAGGTCCCTCCCAGAGTCCAGCAAGAGTTCTCCTTTACTTTGATCAGCTCACCCACTTCCAAATGAAGCTAAGAAAGGATGGGAATCTCTCCTCTCAAGCTCTATAAGGGAGTCCTAATTTCAGCAGCATCTACCCTTAGGAATGTTCAGCTTTCAACCTCCCCTCCCTCTGGCCCAATGCCTGTATTTATAATGCTTTGGAGGAAGTTAATCAGGTCCACCATCAATGGGATAAGCCCCTCTTTCAATGGGATAGCTCCCCTCTTGATGGGATAAGTTCCTCTTTCATAGGGATACATGAACCATCTGGAGGCACTCAATACACGTCAAACCATCTTCTAGAATGCTCTAGAATCGACCACAAGTAACTTTTTTGAAGTAAAACTTGCGCCTTTTGACCTTTACAGGAGTACGCACCCACCCCTTTACAGACAGAGCATACAAGTACGCAGGTATTGTGAACTTGGGGTGCGTACACACAGGTAATGTTAAGAGAAACTGCGTAACCAGAGTTAATTGACTTTTTAAGGACTTTCTCTCTTTTTTGGAGTTTGACATGAGGAGCAGAGGTAGAAGACTTTCCAAGGAGGATAGTATGACAGTTGATGGAGCCATACTAACTGCAAATAGTCATGGTGACAAATTTTAGTGTAACAGATTGCCCCCTAAAGTGCGAAGCCTGTAGTAGATGAGGGTTTCATATCATCTAGGAAGGGTGAAGTACTTTATCATTTCAAGGATTATCTTGTGGAGAGCCTAGTCGAAACCTGCAAATATTCAACACAAAATACATATGTAAGATCATATCATCACTGAGGTAGGCATTCCCATACTCAGATTGAAAACTTTAACTAACAAACTAACTACTGCTCTGATATAGGAATGATTTCGCAGCACATCATAATCATAGACTCTTGTAGTCACAGTATGGACGCAACCATCTGTTTATGATTAGTCTACTATATAATGAATACAAAACTCCTCGCAGCCTGGATGGTGGAAACTAGATCCAGGGTCTTCATTTCTATTTCCTGAAATGGTATGATTCTATCCATGCGAATAAATGAGTTGACGTCGAACATGGTAGCAACAACTTGATTACCAGTCGATGATGTAAACTGTTAACAAGTGTGAGAGAGACCACCAGTGATGTCAATGGTTCTCAAAGTACCCAGTACAATCCATGAGATGTGAATGAATGAGTTGATGTCGAACATTTCACGGAATCCTTCGATCGAAAGTTAATGATGTAAACCATCGTCAAAGGCAAGAAACCTGCCATTGATGCATGCAGATTTCAAGGTACTGACAATTTCTAGGTCATCTTTCTAGATAATGTGCTGATGTCGATAGAAAGCGACCCATTGCAGGCAAGCCCACAACATGAAATCATAGTTCAAGTTGAAGAAATGTAGCTGTAAGGACTGACTCAGGGATGGTCAAGATGGATGACAGGTATTTTGCAGATGAATGGTTTATTTGCAGTGACCTCTTGAACACATAACGACATGACAGATGGCTTGGTGACAATTGACCCAAACTTAATAGCCGAAACCGGCTGAAGATTTTCAATGTGGTTTGATTAACTGTTAGGCAAAGGATTTCCCAACCCAGGTGAATGAAAAGTGTCATGCTCAAGAGTGGTGATAAGGTTTCTTCTGAAACAAAGGATAACAAATAGGCTCATTTTTCTCTCTTTTCCCCCACCATTTCTGGCAAGTACCTCTTTATTTTTTACAAGCTTGAGGAGGATAACATATGCTTGATTATAAGCTAATCCTTTGGATGAGTCCAACTTAGTTTAGATTCGAACCCTAAGAAGGAGTGGTCCGTTCTTGTTTGTAATCGAACAGGTCCTTTACTGTGAAATTTTAACGAGTCCAGTATAGGAGAAACTCGGCGTTTTTCAATTTTAGAGAGCCTAAAAAAACTTAAGAAGACTCTAGGTTTGAACTTTTTCGTAAATTTGTGTCTCCCAAGCCCGAAAAAGTATAAAATAATACTTGAGATAACCGCTTGATCGTTTACGACCAAGGAGTACTTTGATAATTAGTGTCTTTGACCTGAAAAGTAAAAAGCGATGAAGGACACGTCGTTTTATTTCCAGTATCGAATTTGAAACGACAAAAATCCGGTAATCTTTTTCTGTTTTTATGGTCAGAAAAGGGCTATAAGGGGACTGTCTTTTAATTCCGTTTCAACGAGTGTAAAAGAAACGCTTGGCAATCTTTTCATATTTTAGGAGTCAGAAAAGGGCTTAAAGATGACTCTGATGTTTTGTTTGTGAAAAATGACAATTTTCCCTGAAAATCCTTTATCCTGCACAAAAACCAACACATTACTCATACCTGTTTAAAGATAGATAAAAATACTTTGAAAAATACCTTTTCATGGTGAAAAATAAACAAATTTATCATTTATTTACCCAAAAAACCTATAAAAAGGGCTTTTACCAATTCATTTTTACCATTTTATTGTTGAGGAGAGAAAAAGGGCTTTTGGCAAGAAACTTCCCGTGGACATTGCGAAGAATCCGACTGTCGAAATCGAACGCCGTCTCTTTCAGGTATTCTACAACATCCTCCTCTTCATTTTCATCCATTTAGAATTTCTTTTTAGGCCCTAGTTTCATTTTTTGGACGCTTTGGGGTTTCAAGGTCCGCCTTTCGGGGTACACAGGTGCTCCACTGGTGACCCGCGTACCCCGACATTTTCTCAGTTGGGAAAATGCCGAGCGTACACACCTTGCCTTAAGGGAACCCACGTACCCACACCCTGTTTCTAAAGGCGGGGTGCGTACCCCGCAAAACGAGTTTTCAAACCCCAATTTCTTCAAAATGGACCAAATTTTTTTGATTTCATTGAATCTAACAGATGTTTTTTGGTGTGTAGATTGCCCACCATGCTTGATTGGCACGAGAGAGAGCACGAATATGTTGATTTGGCCGCCATTAATCATCAACCGTCCATTGATGCTTTGAAGGCATGCGGCCTTTACAAATACTGGGCCATACCTGGCATGAGGGCCCAGGTGTGCTTTCTAGAGTGGCTGGTAGAGAGATGGAACGTCCAGGACCAGTGCTTTTACATTGGAGGGAACCAGCTCGAGATAGAGCCCTCAGATATTTATTTCCTCACTGGTTTGCCCAAGAGAGGCGAACACTTGACTCTGTTTAGGACTAGGCCGGGTGGCCAGTCCATCGCTAGTCTCCGACAAGAGTGGTGTAACACTCAGTCTCAGGAGAAGGGGATAGAGATCAAAACTATATCCCAACTTGAACTTATGGTGATTGCTTTTACAGTTACCAGACTTTGCGGGGCTGCCTCTTTACACATTGCCACTGGATCCTAGATGCAGATGGCGATTGATTGCTATCGGGGCACCATTTTCAACTGGTGTGATGCTGTGTTGGCCAATTTAAAGGGCCAACTAACTAGAACCAAAAACGGACAGCTGAAGACTTTTGGTTATGGGCCTTTAGTTGTGAATTTTGCCCTAGAGAGGTTTCCGATGCTGATCCCACAGTAGCTCACTGTTGAGGTTGGGCCTCCCCAAGAGCCTAAATTGATGCGATGGGTTGCGGTTATGGCCCGTCATCCTGACGAGGGCACGGGGGTTGTCCGATTTACTCCGGAGTATTTTCACTGGTTGGAGGACCAGATCTTTTCCATACAGGATTTTCCTTATGCGGGAGTTGATTTTCGTGGAGATCCGGACATGATTCTTCCACCGGGAGAACAATGGGATGACACAGGTACTTCATTTTTCACAAGTTTTTAAATTATCTATTTTTTTTTGTTTTTTATAACGTCTCAAAACTAATAGTAACAATTTTAAAAATGCAGATGTAGGCCCACGTCGTCCAGCCAATCTCCGGCCTTTCGAGAGGAGACTACCAGTTGCAGTGGCACCGGCCCCGCGGGACGACGCCACAGAGACCCTAGCTGAGTTGGAACAAGACCTAGAGCGTCTAACGACAGATATACCAGAGACTACTATAGACGATATTCCTATCAGGCTTCAGCGCTATGTAGTCGCAGTCCCAGGACCTTTTATGAGGTTCTTGTGTAGGGTGGCACGTGCAATGGTGTCGTATAGAGAGTATCACCAGTGATTGGATGGTCGTTTTTGTAGACACATGTGATATTTTGTTTTTTTGTACTTATCATTTTTGCTGATCATAAGGTGTTTTTCAACCTATGATCAAAGACGATGTATTTTTTGACACACTCCTATCTATATATATCATTATTACCGGCTTATCTTGTTAAACATGTGTGATGAAATGTTTTTAAATTTACATGTATGATTATTGCAAATGTCTGTCCAAAATTCGAGAAGCAATTGCATCTGCTAATGTATTTAAAGACCTTGGAATATGCTGATATTCAATGTAATCAAATTCATGTTCCAATAGACACACTCTCAAAAATAACCTTAATAACACTGGATTTCTAATGGCATACACTCTATTAAGCTGTAATACAACGAGTTCAGAATCTAACCTCACTATCAAACTTCGAATCCCAAATGAAATAGATTCAGAAAATAACTCAATCACTGCACTGTATTCTGCAATGTTGTTTGTTGTTTGACCGAGGCTCACCCCATGCATAGAAACTAACTCGTCAGAGGGCGAATAGATAACCCAAGTTGCGGAAGAGATATTCTATGTACTACGACAAGCGCCATCAGCAAATCCAATGTATGTTTGGAGAGGCATCGACATCTGCAAACATCAAGCGTAAAACCAAGATAAGCAGAATAACGACGAAAAACACACTTTCTAAGCTAAGCACACTGTCTAAACTAACAAACACACTACTAGAAAGAAAAACCTAACCTAACTAAAATCTCCATACCCATCATTTAAGCATAATACCTCTTTAGGAAAAGTCCATTTCTGGGTTTACCCAAAGAGTCCCCGTCAAAATCCACCAGCTGATAGGCCCCTTTTGCTAGCTTTCGCTTGACAATGTAGGGCCCATGCCACATGGGAACGAATTTTCCAGCACCTAATTTATCGTTAGCTTGATCATATAATAGCACTAGGTCTCCTTCCGAAAAATTTCGAGGGGTCACATTTCGATCATACTGAGCTTTCATACGTTTTGCGTGAGTCTCGATCGCCAATGCAGCATCACGTCGAGTCTCATCTAATTGAGCTAAGTATAATAAACGCTCCTCCTCTTCGGAAGTAGCTGGAAGTAATTCGACGGCCATTTGAAGTGACAGGATTTCGCATTCAATGGGCAGCACAGCTTCCAAACCATAAACTAGTTGGAAAGGAGTGAACCCTGTTGATGTTTTCACTGAGGTTCGGTACGCCCAAAGCGCATAAAATAACATGTTGTGCCAATTCGACCGATGAATACCAATGATTCGTCGGATCATGATAGCTAAAACTTTGTTGATAGACTCAACCAGACCATTCGCTTGTGGATAATAAGGAGTTGAGCTATCGTGACGCAAACCAAGCTGGCCTGTAAGTTCTGTCATCATAACGTTTCGAAAATGGCACCCATGGTCAGTGATTATCGCTTGTGGGACACCAAACCTAGCAATAATGTGATTGAATACAAAAATTGCAACTGTCTTGCCGTCTGCCTTGAATGTAGGCATCGCCTCGGCCCACTTAGTAAAATAATCTACCGCAAGGATGATATACGCATGCCCCCCGGCCGAGTGAGGGTTACATCTAATAAAATCGATACCCGATTTGGAAAAAGGACCAACGACAATTATAGGGTGGAGAGGAGCAGGTGGAGCGCGCATCTTGCGATCAAACACTTGACAGTTGTGGCATTTCCGGACCGCAGTAATACAGTCTTTAAACAAGGACGGCCAGAAGTAGCCAGCGCACAATATCTTTTGGGCTGTGGCATACCCAGACATATGACCGCCACACGCTCCAGAGTGACAGTCATTCAGAACCCTTTCAGCTTCCTTGTGAGTTAAGCAACGTCGAAAAACCAAGTCCGCCCCATGGCGATAAAGAGTATCTCCAATAATTTTGTACTGTTGGGACTGGAATCGAATTGTCCGATGTTCCGACTTTGAAACTTCGGGCCGAAAGGATTGGGTCTAGAGATAGACGATTATATCCCCATACCACGGATCTAAAGTGCTGATGAGAAACAAAGATTCATCCACAATGGGTTCCTCTGCCACAGTTTCTGTGTCAGCACGCGGGAAGTCACACATTAACTCTACAAAAACTAAAGATTTCTTAGACTTAGATTTCTCAAACTCCAAGTCGAACTCCTGCAGGATAACGATCCATTTGGAGTACTTGCCCCCTAGCAATTGTTTTGTCAAAATGTAGAGCATAGGGTTGCAATCTGAAATTTCTGTAGTTTTACGGAGTAGAATGTAGTGACGAAAACGTTGGACAGCTTGAACGGCTGCCAATGCCAATTTCTCCACATGTGAATATTTGAGCTCAGTTGGATTTAACGTCCGACTAAGGTAATATATCACATGTTCTGTTCCGAATTCATCTTCCTGAACTAAGACCATTCCAATGGTGGAATGGGCGGCGGCGAGGTACAAAAAGTAATCCTGGTTGTAGTTGGGAGGATGCAGCAACGGTGCATGGGTCAATGCGTTCTTGAGTGCATCAAAATATTTCCGAGCTATCTCATCCCAAGAGAATTGAGAAGTCTGTTTCAACAACCGGGTAAAACCCTTTGTAATCTCGGCGTAGTTAGGAATGAATCGGCATAAAAAGTTTTCTTTCCCCTGCAAACTTTGGAGTGGGCGAATTCAGAGAGGCAAGTGGCACAGGAGAAGTTTCTAGAAGATTCCATGAGAAACCACCTAGCAAACTGTCTCAGACATTTGTCCATCCTCGCCCATCACACCCTATAGAAGGCCTAAATAGTATGCATCGCACCCTGGCAGTGTACCACTCAGTATGCATTGCACTTTGGCAGTGGAGCAGTCAGTATGGTTCAGTTTAGGCAATTTCAAGATGGTTTCTCAGATGGAACTTTTGGGGAATGATGTAATCAGATGACTAAGCCCTTTTAGGGTATGAAACAACTCTTTTAGGGGTTGATGAGCCCTATTTTATCAACATATAAGTTTGGGGTTGATGTGCCCAAATATGTCTATAACACTTAGGGAAGGTGTTTGGTGGATGTAATGATGTAAGGGAGTGCCTAGGACCACTTCAGAACTCACAACTAGAGTTGGGAGATGGCTAGATTTGCTCAACAAGCTTGGAGAAGTTTTCTTGTGAAATGATGAAATTGGTGAGGGTTTTAGTGAAAGGAAGGAATGATCATGGATTAATGATGTTGGGATGAGGTTTCTGATCATGACATCTCTATGTACTACTGAAACTCCTGCACTACATCAAACATTGACATCTATCCAAAAATCATGTAAAAAAGAAGAATTTCTATTATATAAGGAAAACATAATTTCATGAGCTAGTTGCCTACTTCATGCATGAGGAAAACTTGCAGAATAAGATGGAACATTGATGAGACATAAAGTAAGACTGACGATAGAAGAAATGATAACTAAATCCTACTCTTGCAAACTGATCAAATGCTAGCCTAAGTACATAAAACCCTAAATTCCAAGAGAAAGTATAATTCTATGTTTTTGGGGTTGCATAGGAGTTCTTTCCTCAAACCATGATCCTTGAAGGAAGGAGTGAGGAAAAAAACACCTACTGACATATTTTTGATGTTCCTTTATCTCTTCTAAGTTACTGCTGAAGTAAAGCACAAATGGAAGCAAACTAATAAGCAAACTAATCAAATCTACACTACTTGCAATGAAATAATTTTGAAGACAATTCAACCATTAATCTATGAAATCAATCTAAGCATACAAATACAAGTTTCAAGTGGAAAGAGTCAATTTTTCGGGCAAAACCGACCTCCCTAGAAGCTAAGGCTTTCTAGTGACAAACAAGATAATTAAGCACTATCTTTCCCTAAATATGCATTTAGAATACAAGCAACCAGGTGTTTAAAACATACCTTTAGTCCAACGCTGTTTGTAGCAGTCTAGCCTCTCCGATCCGGATGAGCTCCTCCTTCTCTTTGAAACCTACATCCACTAACAAGCAAGCGATTACATAGCACCTGAATAACTCATAAAATAAAACATATTCATCATAAAGACCAAGGAGTATATGAAACAAATTATATATAACAACTTGTTGAGAAAAATGAACTTAATTGTATTAAGTGGAAACAAAAGAAACCATTACAACCAGTGCCTTGGTGTTGTGCAGGTCCCTCCCAGAGTCCAGCAAGAGTTCTCCTTTACTTTGATCAGCTCACCCACTTCCAAATAAAGCTAAGAAAGGATGGGAATCTCTCCTCTCAAGCTCTATAAGGGAGTCCTAATTTCAGCAGCATCTACCTTTAGGAATGTTCAGCTTTCAACCTCCCCTCCCTCTGGCCCAATGCCTGTATTTATAATGCTTTGGAGGAAGTTAATCAGGTCCACCATCAATGGGATAAGCCCCTCTTTCAATGGGATAGCTCCCCTCTTGATGGGATAAGTTCCTCTTTCATAGGGATACATGAACCATCTGGAGGCGCTCAATACACGTCAAACCATCTTCTAGAATGCTCTAGAATCGACCACAAGTAATGTTTTTGAAGTAAAACTCGCGTCTTTTGACATTTACAGGAGTACGCACCCACCCCTTTACAGACAGAGCATACAAGTACGCAGGTATTGTGAACTTGGGGTGCGTACACGCAGGTAAGGTTAAGAGAAACTGCGTAACCAGAGTTAATTGACTTTTTAAGGACTTTCTCTCTTTTTTGGAGTTTGACATGAGGAGCAGAGGTATAAGACTTGCCAAGGAGGATAGTATGACAGTTGATGGAGCCATACTAACTGCAAATAGTCATGGTGACAAATTTTAGTGTAACAGATTGCCCCCTAAAGTGCGAAGCCTATAGTATATTAGGGTTTCATATCATCTAGGAAGGGTGAAGTACTTTATCATTTCAAGGATTATCTTGTGGAGAGCCTAGTCGAAACCTGCAAATATTCAACACAAAATACATATGTAAGATCATATCATCACTGAGGTAGGCATTCCCATACTCAGATTGAAAACTTTAACTAACAAACTAACTACTGCTCTGATATAGGAATGATTTCGCAGTACATCATAATCATAGACTCTTGTAGACACAGTATGGACGCAACCATCTGTTTATGATTAGTCTACTATATAATGAATACAAAACTCCTCGCAGCCTGGATGGTGGAATCTAGATCCAGGGTCTTCATTTCTATTTCCCGAAATGGTATGATTCTATCCATGCGAATAAATGAGTTGACGTCGAACATGGTAGCAACCACTTGATTACCAGTCGATGATGTAAACTGTTAACAAGTGTGAGAGAGACGACCAGTGATGTCAATGGTTTTCAAAGTACCCAGTACAATCCATGAGATGTGAATGAATGAGTTGATGTCGAACATTTCACGGAATCCTTAGATCGAAAGTCAATGATGTAAACCATCGTCAAAGGCGAGAAACCTGCCATTGATGCATGCAGATTTCAAGGTACTGACGATTTCTAGGTCATCTTTCTAGATAATGTGCTGATGTCGATAGAAAGCGACCTGTTGCAGGCAAGCCCACAACACGAAATCATAGTTCAAGTTGAAGAAATGTAGCTGTAAGGACTGACTCAGGGATGGTCAAGATGGATGATAGGTATTTTGCAGATGAATGGTTTATTTGCAGTGACCTCTTGAACACATAACGACATGACAAATGGCTTGGTGACAATTGACCCAAAGTTAATAGCCGAAACTGGCTGAAGATTTTCAATGTGGGTTGATTAACTGTTAGGCAAAGGATTTCCCAACCCAGGTGAATGAAAAGTGTAGTGTTCAAGAGTGGTGATAAGGTTTCTTCTGAAACAAAGGATAACCAATAGGCTCATTTTTCTCTCTTTTCCCCCACCATTTCTGGCAAGTACCTCTTTATTTTTTACAAGCTTGAGGACGATAACATATGCTTGATTATAAGCTAATCCTTCGGATGAGTCCAACCTAGTTTAGATTCGAACCCTAAGAAGGAGTGGTCCGTTCCTGTTTGTAATCGAACAGGTCCTTTACTGTGAAATTTTAACGAGTCCAGTATAGGAGAAACTCGGTGTTTTTCAATTTTAGAGAGTCTGAAAAAACTTAAGAAGACTCTAGGGTTGAACTTTTTCGTAAATTTGTGTCTCCCAAGCCCGAAAAGTATAAAATAATACTTGAGATAACCGCTTGATCTTTTACGACCAAGGAGTACTTTGATAATTAGTGTCTTTGACCTGAAAAGTAAAAAGCAATGAAGGACACGTCGTTTTATTTCCAGTATCGAATTTGAAACGACAAAAATCCGGCAATCTTTTTATGTTTTTATGGTCAGAAAAGGGCTATAAGGGGACTGTCTTTTAATTCCGTTTCAACGAGTGTAAAAGAAACGCTTGGCAATCTTTTCATATTTTAGGAGTCAGAAAAGGGCTTAAAGATGACTCTGATGTTTTGTTTGTGAAAAATGACACTTTTCCCTGAAAATCCTTTATCCTGCACAAAAACCAACACATTACTCATACCTGTTTAAGAATAGATAAAAATACTTTTAAAAATACCTTTTCATGGTGAAAAATAAACAAATTTATCATTTATTTACCCAAAAAACCTATAAAAAGGGCTTTTACCAATTCATTTTTACCATTTTATTGTTGAGGAGAGAAAAAGGGCTTTTGGCAAGAAACTTCCCGTGGACATTGCGAAGAATCCGACTGTCGAAATCGAACGCCGTCTCTTTCAGGTATTCTACAACATCCTCCTCTTCATTTTCATCCATTTAGAATTTGTTTTTAGGCCCTAGTTTCATTTTTTGGAGGCTTTGGGGTTTCAAGGTCCGCCTTTCGGGGTACACAGGTGCTCCACTGGTGACCCGCGTACCCCGACATTTTCTCAGTTGGGAAAATGCCGAGCGTACACACCTTGCCTTAAGGGAACCCGCGTACCCACGCCCTGTTCCTAAAGGCGGGGTGCGTACCCCGCAAAACGAGTTTTCAAACCCCAATTTCTTCAAAATGGACCAAATTTTTTTGATTTCATTGAATCTAACAGATGTTTTTTGGTGTGTAGATTGCCCACCATGCTTGATTGGCACGAGAGAGAGCACGAAGATGTTGATTTGGCCGCCATTAATCATCAACCGTCCATTGATGCTTTGAAGGCATGCAGCCTTTACAAATACTGGGCCATACCTGGCATGAGGGCCCAGGTGCGCTTTCTAGAGTGGCTGCTAGAGAGATGGAACGTCCAGGACCAGTGTTTTTACATTGGAGGGAACCAGCTCGAGATAGAGCCCTCATATATTTATTTCCTCACTGGTTTGCCCAAGAGAGGCGAACACTTGACTCTGTTTGGGACTAGGCCGGGTGGCCAGTCCATCGCTAGTCTCCGACAAGAGTGGTGTAACACTCAGTCTCAGGAGAAGGGGATAGAGATCAAAACTATATCCCGACTTGAACTTATGGTGATTTCTTTTACAGTTACCAGACTTTGCGGGGCTGCCGCTTTACACATTGCCACTGGATCCCAGATGCGGATGGCGATTGATTGCTATCGGGGCACCATTTTCAACTGGTATGATGCTGTGTTGGCCAATTTTAAGGGCCAACTAACTAGAACCAAAAACGGACAGCTGAAGACTTTTGGTTATGGGCCTTTAGTTGTGAGTTTTGCCCTAGAGAGGGTTCCGATGCTGATCCCACAGCAGCTCACTGTTGAGGTTGGGCCTCCCCAAGAGCCTAAATTGATGCGATGGGTTGCGGTTATGGCCCGTCATCCTGACGAGGGCACGGAGGTTGTCCGATTTACTCCGGAGTATTTTCACTGGTTGGAGGACCAGATCTTTTCCATACAGGATTTTCCTTATGCCGGAGTTGATTTTCGTGGAGATCCGGACATGATTCTTCCACCGGGAGAACAATGGGATGACACAGGTACTTCATTTTTCAAAAGTTTTTAAATTATCTATTTTTTTTGTTTTTTATAACGTCTCAAAACTAACAGTAACAATTTTAAAAATGCAGATGTAGGCCCACGTCGTCCAGCCAATCTCCGGCCTTTCGAGAGGACACTACCAGTTGCAGCGGCACCGGCCCCACGGGACGAGGCCACAGAGACCCTAGCTGAGTTGGAACAAGACATAGAGCGTCTAACGGCAGATATACCAGAGACTACTATAGACGATATTCCTATCAGGCTTCAGCGCTATGTAGTCGCAGTCCCAGGACCTTTTAGGAGGTTCTTGTGTAGGGTGGCACGTGCAGTGGTGTCGTATAGAGAGCATCACCAGTGATTAGATGGTCGTTTTTGTAGACACATGTGATATTTTGTTTTTTTGTACTTATCATTTTTGCTGATCATAAGGTGTTTTTCAACCTATGATCAAAGACGTTGTATTTTTTGACACACTCCTATCTATATATATCATTATTACCGGCTTATCTTGTTAAACATGTGTGATGAAATGTTTTTAGCTTCACATGTATGATTATTGCAAATGTCTGTCCAAAATTCGAGAAGAAATTGCATCTGCTAATGTATTTAAAGACCTTGGAATATGCTGATATTCAATGTAATCAAATTCATGTTCCAAGAGACACACTCTCAAAAATAACCTTAATAACACTGGATTTCTAATGGCATACACTCTATTAAGCTGTAATACAACGAGTTCAGAATCTAACCTCACTATCAAACTCCGAATCCCAAATGAAATAGATTCAGAAAATAACTCAATCACTGCACTGTATTCTGCAATGTTGTTTGTTGTTTGACCGAGGCTCACCCCATGCATAGAAACTAACTCGTCAGAGGGCGAATAGATAACCCAAGCTGCGGAAGAGATATTCCGTGTACTACGACAAGCGCCATCAGCAAATCCAATGTATGTTTGGAGAGGCATCGACATCTGCAAACATCAAGCGTAAAACCAAGATAAGCAGAATAACGACGAAAAACACACTTTCTAAGCTAAGCACACTGTCTAAACTAACAAACACACCGCTAGAAAGAAAAACGTAACCTAACTAAAATCTCCATACCCATCATTTAAGCATAATACCTCTTTAGGAAAAGTCCATTTCTGGGTTTACCCAAAGAGTCCCCGTCAAAATCCACCAGCTGATAGGCCCCTTTTGCTAGCTTTCGCTTGACAATGTAGGGCCCATGCCACATGGGAACGAATTTTTCAGCACCTAATTTATCGTTAGCTTGATCATATAATAGCACTAGGTCTCCTTCCGAAAAATTTCGAGGGGTCACATTTCGATCATACTGAGCTTTCATACGTTTTGCGTGAGTCTCGATCGCCAATGCAGCATCACGTCGAGTCTCATCTAATTGAGCTAAGTATAATAAATGCTCCTCCTCTTCGGAAGTAGCTGGAAGTAATTCGACGGCCATTTGAAGTGACAGGATTTTGCATTCAATGGGCAGCACAGCTTCCAAACCATAAACTAGTTGGAAAGGAGTGAACCCTGTTGATGTTTTCACTGAGGTTCGGTACGCCCAAAGCGCAGAAAATAACATGTTGTGCCAATTCGACCGATGAATACCAATGATTCGTCGGATCATGATAGATAAAACTTTGTTGATAGACTCAACCAGACCATTCGCTTGTGGATAATAAGGAGTTGAGCTATCGTGACGCAAACCAAGCTGGCCTGTAAGTTCTGTCATCATAACGTTTCGAAAATGGCGCTCATGGTCAGTGATTATCGCTTGTGGGACACCAAACCTAGCAATAATGTGATTGAATACAAAAATTGCAGCTGTCTTGCCATCTGCCTCGAATGTAGGCATCGCCTCGGCCCACTTAATAAAATAATCTACCGCAAGGATGATATACGCATGCCCCCCGGCCGAGTGAGGGTTACATCTAATAAAATCGATACCCGATTTGGATAAAGGACCAACGGCAATTATAGGGTGGAGAGGAGCAGGTGGAGCGCGCATCTTGCGATCAAACACTTGAGAGTTGTGGCATTTCCGGACCGCAGAAATACAGTCTTTAAACAAGGACGGCCAGAAGTAGCCAACGCACAATATCTTTTGGGCTGTGGCATACCCAGACATATGACCGCCACACGCTCCAGAGTGACAGTCATTCATAACCCTTTCAGCTTCCTCGTGAGTTAAGCAAAGTCGAAAAACCAAGTCTGCCCCACGGCGATAAAGAGTATCTCCAATAATTTTGTACTGTTGGGACTCGAATCGAATTGTCCGATGTTCCGACTTTGAAACTTCGGGCCGAAAGGATTGGGTCTGGAGATAGACGATTATATCCCCATACCACGGATCTAAAGTGCTGATGAGAAACAAAGATTCGTCGACAATGGGTTCCTCTGCCATAGTTTCTGTGTCAGCACGCGGGAAGTCACACATTAACTCTGCAAAATCTAAAGATTTCTTAGACTTCGATTTCTCAAACTCCAAGTCGAACTCCTGCAGGATAACGATCCATTTGGAGTACTTGCCCCCTAGCAATTGTTTTGTCAAAATGTAGAGCATAGGGTTGCAATCTAAAATTTCTGTAGTTTTACGGAGTAGAATGTAGTGACGAAAACGTTGGACAGCTTGAACGGCTGCCAATGCCAATTTCTCCACATGTGAATATTTGAGCTCAGTTGGATTTAACGTCCAACTAAGGTAATATATCACATGTTCCATTCCGAATTCATCTTCCTGAACTAAGACCATTCCAATGGTGGAATGGGCGGCGGCGAGGTACAAAAAGTAATCCTGGTTGTAGTTGGGAGGATGCAGCAACGGTGCATGGGTCAATGCGTGCTTGAGTGCATCAAAAGATTTCTGAGCTATCTCATCCCAAGAGAATTGAGAATTCTGTTTCAACAACCGGGTAAAACCCTTTGTAATCTCGGCGTAGTTAGGAATCAATCGGTGTAAAAAGTTTGCTTTCCCTTGCAAACTTTGGAGTTGGCGAAGTCTCGAAGGAGGAGGCAATTTGATGATAGCTTCTACCTTCGAGGGATTGACGCGAATGCCGGCTTTCGAAACTACAAATCCCAGCAATCGTCCCACTTCTATACAGAAGACACATTTGTGTGGGTTCAACCGAATACGATAATGCCTACACCTCATGAAGATTGCTCGTAAATGGACATGGTGATTAGCTCGATGTAATGAATGGGCGGGAAAATCATCGAGATACAGTTGCACAATGTGTTTGATGTCATGAAACGCATAAGACATCGCCCTTTGAAAAGTGGCTCCGGCATTCTTAAGCCCAAAACGTAATGTGCAATAAGAAAATGTCCCCCATGGACAAATGAAAGCCGTTTTTGGTTGATTGGCAGGTAGAATATTGATTTGATTGTAACCGGAAAAACCGTCCATAAAGGAAAATATTTCACTGCCGGCACAATCATCAATTATTTGATCGATATAGGGTGTTGGGTAGTTGTCCTTGGGACAAGCTCGATTGATATCCCTATAGTCGATGCATATTCTTATTGTTCCCTATTTTTTGTTAACTGGAACAATATTCGATACCCAATCCGTTAATGGGATCGGATAAATGAAACCTGCTTTCAACAGCTTCTCAACTTCTGTTTTAATTGCAGCCGCTTTTCGTGGGTGAATCTGACGCAAACGTTGCCGGATGGGTTTAGCGTCCGGGTAAGTCTTAATCTCATCGACAACAATCGCGAGATCAATTCCTGGCATTTCCTCATAGGACCAGGCAAACACGTCGCAGAATTCTTGAAATAGGGCCTTGTATGTTTGAATTTCATCATCTGAACATGAGGCACCTATATGAATGTGCTCAACAATTTTGGGCTTGACTGAAATGTCAATGGGAATAGTGCGAGAAATGTTTCCCAAATTCAGCTCGGAATCAGGATGTTTCATTGGATTCTGAGCTTCTCTGACATATTCAGCTGTAAAGATTGATGAGAAATCGTTTTCAAATCGATCATCCTCAGGTAAAAACGAAGATCTGTGATGGAGATCTTCCCATGGTAAATCATCTACACACAGGACTTCACAAAGTTGTTCGTCAGATGACACAACTTCGGGAAACGATATTAACTCCGAGGTTGACGTGAAAAGTGATTCCTCACGGACCACATTCATTTGGTCGATTTTGGTTGAACGCGGGTCGGTAAAAGACTGCACAGCTTCATAGGCAATTTCATATGGACTCAAGGGCATAGCATCACCAAATGAGTCTATCTCAGATTCAGAAGGAACGATCCAAGGATCGCCATAAACAATGGTATCTGAAGTAATCATATGAATGGATGCAAACGAAGACGAGGTGTTGATTGGAGGAAAAGGAAAAGTTCCCAGTAAACCAGCATCTTTAACTAATCCTACTCCAACATCCTTATAAGGGATAGTCGTTTTACCGACATGCTGGATACTCTCTGAAAAGGCTGGGTCGGATGAAAAGTAAGCCAGCTGGTCTATGGTTACGATCTTGCCATTATGTGGAAACTTTATTACTTTGAAGACCGATGAAACGACCGTTGTCATAGCGTAAGACCAACTTCGACCCAAGAGAAGGTTGTAGTCTAGAGGGGCATCAACCACTTCCACATATAGACTAACGGTTTTTCCTTCAACCCCTATAGGCAAATCCTGTAGAATGCCAAACGAATGAAACCCACAGCCATCAAAGGCCTTAAGAATTGTCGGGGATTGATTTAGTGAAGGAGAAGCAAGCGATCTCCAACACTGTATCGACATAATACACGTGGAAGCTCCCTCATCAATTACAGTCCGATGAATAGGCCTGTTTTTTACTATCACTGGGATCTGGAAAGCCATTTGATGAGGTAAACGCGGTGTACTATTTTCTAGATCAAAGATTATTAGGTTCGGGTCCTGAACATCAACAGCTCCTATAGCCGACAAAAGTAATTTGCGTTGTGCTGGGCATGATTGCAGCACTTCCAAAGCCGACATTGCTAAGGGTGAAACAACTAAATGCTCAACAATGTTGTAATTCTGGGCCGCTCTCGCATGTGGATTGAAAGCAGACCTTCGAAGTACACCCTTGGCAGGCGGTTTGATTACTAAGTCCGGGTTAGGTTTCTCGATCTGTAGTGGATTGGAACCGGGAGCTGAGGTTGATGGATTAGAATGAGAAGATTCTGCTTCTTTGCCATCAACAGGACTTTTACTACCATAATCTTGCGATCGAGTCGCAATCCTTACATGAGACATCATCAATATGGGTTCTTCACTGGCACTAGAGGAAGAACCTATCATCTTACTCTCCTGCTTTGGAAATGGATCTTTCAAAACAGCAGGAGTTGGGGAACCTTTGACGATTTTCACAACCTCGGCCCGATGAGGGCAATCTCTTGTAAAATGATCCTCTTCACAAATAAGACAAGGATATCGAGGTTTGCGTTTTTCGTCATTGGTTTCCGACTTTTCAGTTTTCTCTTTTGGAGTTTTGTCTGCTTTATTCTTCTTCTTACCTTTCTTTTTCCCACCGGATTTTGATTTAGCCGTAGATGATTCTACAGCGTGAATATCAGCAGAAACTTCAGCAAAAGATTCTCCTGTCGGGGAGTCTGGTAAGGTTATAATAGGCGAAGAATTCTTTGAGGATTTCTTCTTGCTTTTAGTATTCACCGTACCAATCATGCCACCACTGGCATGAGACCCCGAAGGAGCAGCAACGATTTGATTTGACTTAGGAAGATCTGGGATCTTTTCGTGTAACATACCTGACTGAGTGTAAACTAAGTCAAGGTACTGCGCTTGAGCAATCACTTGCTCCTCAGTAACTACTCCGGCCTTAGCTACATCTTCAGTAATCTTCGGTAACAATGATTTAACAAACCATTCAGCTAAGATTTGGTCCGGGATAAAAACTTTCACTAACCACCTTCGACGTCTCCATTCATGAATATGATCGGAAATATAAGTGGACGTCGATTGTTTTAATGAAGTTAGTAACTCCGTGCCATTATCATATCTGACCGACAACTGAAAATGAGTTAAGAACGAGGTAGCTAACTGGCTAAAATTATAAAAAGAGGCCCGTGGTAACTCAATGTACCACTTGGCCGCGAGACCAATGAGAGTGCGCTGGAAAAGACGTAAGCGGATCGAATCATCCGAGATGGAATTAGAGGCACACCGGAGGTGGTAAGTCATCACATGATTCGACGGGCCCTCTCCAGACTTACCTTCGAACTTGGGTATGTCACTGGGCAACTTATTTGGCATTGGCGGCCAAAACGGAAGATAATTTATTGGATCATTCGTTAGGCGCGACAAGTCTGGTAAATCCAAAGTTGCGATAAACGGTAATTGCCGATTAGGATCCCTAAAACTCTGGGTCACAAGACCAGTCCTAGGAGGAGGATATCCAGGATAACTTGGAATAGGAATTGCGTTCGGGATATTGTATAATCCCGGAAAACCAGGATTAACCGGACCATACTGGGGTTGTTGTGATTGTTGATAAGTGTACCCAGGATACGGTTGATACTGGTAAACTGGCTGCTGGACAGCAGGCCCGTATTGGTACTATCCCTGGCATAGTTGATAAGTGAATTGTGGTTGACTAGTGACAACCGTACTTAAACCAGGTTGTCCTACAGGCATCTGAACCGTAGTTTGAATCATGGATCCAGACAATGGTAAAGATGTCTGAGGAGTAGTTACAGAGACAGTAGAAACCGGAGCTGTCGATACTCCAGAAGTAAGTGGGGTAGACTGAACAGATGTTGCGGCGTTTGAGATGGAGTACTAGGCGCAATAGGCCCAGACTGAGAAACTACCGAAGGTACAGAAGTTTGAACATTAGACTGGACTGGTTGCTGGGGTGAACCAGAAACTAAGGGTTATCCAGCTTGAGGTGACAACTGTACACTTGGCTGCAGAACCTGTTGAACTTGCGATGGATCCCACACTATGTTCATTCCGGGGTATTGACCCATGACAGGTTGAGGATATTGAGATCCATAACTGGATTGAGGGTAGGATTGATAATTGAAAGGTACATTTCTCATACCTTGAACATAAGATTGACCTTGGGGTGGTTGATAACCTTGACTCGAGTACTGACCTTGAGGTAGATACCCTTGAGGTAAGTACTGATACTGGGGTTGACCTTGAGGTATAAATTGATACTGATGTTGACCTTGGGGTACATATTGAGGTTGGGGTTGACCTTGAGGAAATGTATTGCACCACGGGTACATACTGTCCTTGAGGTTGCCCCCCAGACGCAATTTGTGTACCTTGAGGTTGCCCCCCAGGCGTTAATTGAGGCTGCCCCCCAGGCGGTAACTGGCCACCTTGAGGTTGAGAACTGGGAATTGAACCTGACATCATGTAAATGTCTCCTACGCCCAACGGTTTATTACCATTGTTTCCAGTTAATAACCCATGTTCAATGGGTTGAGGAGATGCTCCTGCAAAAGTACCAGAAAGTGACTGATACCTAGAGGGAACAGAAGGACCGCTGTGCAAAAAATATTCAGGAGATTGAGTAAACATAGACGACTGACCTGACATATTTACAGGAGTATAAATACCTCCAGGTGGATAAGGAGTACAAGGTGGAGAAAAACTTGACCTTGAGTTGTCCAAATAATTAGTTAACGAAAGATACCAAGTAGTACTTCTAGGTGGACTGTAAAAAATGGATTCACGCTCCCTTAGATCAATAGTAGGTTGATCTTCAGGGATAGGGATGCCTATTTCTTCTTCTGGAGCAAGTTCTTCAATAGCTATCAAACTAGAAGGAAGATTTTCGGTGATGACTCTTTCTACCCTAGGTGAATTAGGAGCACTAGAAGTTGGAGTAACAGGTTCAGATATTTCAGGTTCTTCGCCTATATCACTAGTAGATGAAAAACTACCAGCAAGCTTGGAAACTGCAATAGCTTCGGGATTATAACCTATTTCTAGACTTTGGTAATCAGGATGAACTACCAATGAAGACTCTTCTTCTTCAGGTGAACCTACTTTACTGCCACTAGGAGTTACAAGGACTTTCAAACCTTCGTAATGACTCGGGAAGTCTTCGGGAGGTTGGCCCCGAAGTCTACGGGACTTCCTCAACAAATTGGCCACGGTTACAATCTCAGGAGACTGGCCTCGAAGTCTACGGGACTGTCTCGGTAATTCAGCCACAGTTAAAAACTTTTAACTACTGCACACACAAACAAAGTAAAATCTGAAAGCAAACCGCCTAAAGTCTCTAGAGAACCAAAAAAATTTGAATCACACGCCTAAAGATCTAGGGCGTCAAACCATACACAAACAGTAGCCTTCCAGACCGAAAACACTAGTTGGTGATGAAGCCCAACATCGCTGAATTCAGTACAGAAGTGGCGGGTGGAACAGTTACCCCGGCAACCTGCTTAATGAATAGACCGGTACAAGTTCCTCCACTTTAACCGTCTCAAGTGAAGTGAACCCCCCAGAAAATCCAAGTGAGTGTAGCTGACGTCTGCTCCAGGTACAGTGGGATCTTACCTCCACCGTCACCTTGGGTAGAACCCTAAAGATAATGGTCACTAAGGTCACCAACAGCAACAAATATACCTGGGGGAATAGTCTACAATCCGATAGCACGCAAGGGCAGAGTATCAAGCTCAATCCCCTTGCCGGCTCTTTGACAATAATCCAAGGTTAACCGACAAGTGACCCCAGGCTCCTCGAAAATAATTCGAGGTTTACCATTTGTAGTACGTGTGTATCTGGCGTCGTTCCCAATGAAGGAGGATTGATCCCCTCACTGGTTCGGACACAATCTCGTGCTTCTTCTTTAAGAGGAGCTTTCCGAGAGCATAAATGTAACAGCTAGATTTATCCTACCACAAGATGAGCTACTTGTTTCGTTTTGCTGTCTTGGAGAGTTAATTACTCTCCTACTCCAAGACACTAGCCTGATCTATATTGGTGTTTTAGAGCCCTAGTAAATAAAAAGTTACTAAGTTAATTTTACTTTAAGTGTTAATTTTATGGCTTTTCTTTAGGACAAAAGGTAGTGGAGATGAAACTGATGGTCTGTAGACTCGACTCGAATCCACTAAAAAGATGCACCTAGGATGATTTATACTATCTTTCTTTTTCAATGAATTCCCTAGCTAAGAGAGTTGGAGAATGCAAAATTGATATAAAGACAACTTTCTTGGCAATGAAAATCAAAGAAACAATCTCTTTATCTTTTCCAAAGCATACAACACATGACCACTAATTATTTCACGAAAATTCCTTTCTCTTTTCAAAGACTTCAAATGCTACTAAAACAAACTTTCCTTCAAAAGAGATTTTTGTATTTTTTTTTTTATATTAACAAAGCATGTAAAACTACTTAACAAAAATCAAGTTTTAAAAAATCTATGACAATCAAATCAATTTCACCTAAAAGAAAATCTAATAGAAATTTACCTAAAAGAAAACCTAACGAGGCAAAAGCCTACAAAGTATAATTCCAGGATGTTTTACTCAGTTACAATTCAACCAAGGACTAGTTCATGCAGAATCATAAACCAGTCAAAAACAAAAATCAAAATCTTTTGTTCTTTTTCTTAAGAATGAAATTCACAGCTTTAACAAACAAGCTTTGTCGAAATTCCACAAAGAGACAACACAAAGGTAGGTTTCTCACACAGGTGGATTTTATGAAAGGTCCGACTCCTAAGAAGACTGAAAAGACCAGGGAGATCCAAGGTTTTATAACTTCTAAAGCCAAAGTCACTACAGGACCAATGCAAAAATCAAACCCTAAGGCTAGAACTTCTATGAATTTCACTAAAACCCTTGATACTAATGAAACAAGCTTAGATGAAGACTTCTGACAGGTAACCAGTGGATCTGGGCAGCAAAAACAAATTATAAACAAAATCTAAGTGGCAAAAAGGAAAAAATTGAAATTTTCTCAACTTTTGACAGGGTACACAGGCAGCCTGTTTGCACAGGTGCGTGTACACTCTGTGTACAAAGATGCAGTGTGTACAAGTACGCACTATGCTTAACGCAGAGGGTGAGTACTGCTAGCAAAATCAAGAAAAATAAAATCTAACTTAACCCTAAGCTATTCCACCCAAATTCACAATCAATCAGCCAAAAACCAGAAAGAAATCGACTTTTCTCAAATCAAAGTATCAATCAAAAGAGAAATCAATCAAATCCATGGATTCCCCAGCGGAGTCGCCATTTTGTCATGCAGAAAGAGTCAATTTTGCGGACAAAACCGACCTCCCTAGAAGCTAAGGCTTTCTAGTGACAAACAAGACAATTAAGCACTATCTTTCCCTAAATATGCATTTAGAATACAAGAAACCAGGTGTTTAAAACATACCTTTAGTCCAACGCTGTTTGTAGCAGTCCAGCCTCTCCGATCCGGATGAGCTCCTCCTTCTCTTTGAAACCTGCATCCACTAACAGGTAAACGATTACATAGTTCCTGAATAACTCATAAAATAAAACATATTCATCATAAAGACCAAGGAGTATATGAAACAAATTATATATAACAACTTGTTGAGAAAAATGAACTTAACTGTATTAAGTGGAAACAAAATAAACCATTACAACCAGTGCCTTGGTGTTGTGCAGGTCCCTCCCAGGGTCCAGCAAGAGTTCTCCTTTACTTTGATCAGCTCACCCACTTCCAAATGAAGCTAAGAAAGGATGGGAATCTCTCCTCTCAAGCTCTATAAGGGAGTCCTAATTTCAACAGCACCTACACTTAGGAATGTTCAGCTTTCAACCTCCCCTCCCTCTGGCCCAATGCCTGTATTTATAATGCTTTGGAGGAAGTTAATTAGATCCACCATCAATGGGATAAGCCCCTCTTTCAATGGGATAGCGCCCCTCTTGATGGGATAAGTTCCTCTTTCATAGGGATACATGAACCATCTGGAGGCGCTCAATACACGTCAAACCATCTTCTAGAATGCTCTAGAATCGACCACAAGTAACTTTTTTGAAGTAAAACTCATGCCTTTTGACCTTTACAGGAGTATGCACCCACCCCTTTAGAGACAGAGCGTACAAGTACGCAGGTATTGTGAACCTAGGGTGCGTACGCGCAGGTAAGGTTAAGAGAAACTGCGTAACCAGAGTTAATTGACTTTTTAAGGACTTTCTCTCTTTTTTGGAGTTTGACATGAGGAGCAGAGGTATAAGACTTGCCAAGGAGGATAGTATGACAATTGATGGAGCCATACTAACTGCAAATAGTCATGGTGACAAATTTTAGTGTAACAACAAGAAGAGGATCCTTTTCTACTAGGTTTGGGCCCTAACCCAAGAGCTTCAGCCCTCTGATTTAACTCAGTGTTGGATGAAGGAAACACTCATCTCATTATCAAAACAGAAAATTACATAGCAATGTCTTCCACAAGTCTTGAACTTCAAAAATGACTATTGTTTTTATAGAAAAAAATTGAATCATAATGAGGCTCTAGGCCTCTTTATTTATAAAACTGAAGTCTCCAATGACTTCCTAAAATATAGGGAGGCTCAGCTCCCAAACTCAAGATAAAATAGCTCTTTAACTGTCACTTGCTCAGTCGCCTTTTGATCTCCATGACTTGGTTTCTTGTATTTCGAGATAGTGTGATTAATGGAGGAATATTCGAATGAGGGAGGATTAAATGAGGAGGATCTACCTCCTACAATCTCTCCTTCTTTCCCCATTCGAGTTTCAGCCCTTAATTAGCCATAATTCCATGATTTTCTCTCACAAACTTGCACTCAATGCACATTAGTCCACTAGGCATAATATCTCATTTTGACTCATCTCATAAAACAAAATACAATCAAAATATGTACTAAATTGTGAGAAGAGTTGATTTGACTAAGCTAGGAGGTGGATTAAGGTCCATATAGTTACCCAATAATGAGGCTCATCAATGAGATACTCTGAAATTGATCGATTTCGTAGCTGTCGAGTTCTTGTTTCAGTGACTCGTTCAGGTTCCAATATGATTTTTCCTTCCTCGTCAAGTTCTGGCAATATTGTTTGAACATGATCCTTGCCAGACTTTTTATAGATTAGTATATCAT
Organism: Pinus tabuliformis; assembly: GCA_031772625.1. Taxonomy (NCBI): domain Eukaryota; kingdom Viridiplantae; phylum Streptophyta; class Pinopsida; order Pinales; family Pinaceae; genus Pinus; species Pinus tabuliformis. The sequence goes on along the minus strand of CM062805.1, from coordinate 161,245,611 downwards.
CAAAAAATACTAATACAAATTTCTTTGGAGTACAAGAGGTGGAATATTTGGGTCATATTGTATCTCATGAAGGTGTTAAGGCAGACCCTAGCAAAATTAAAGCCATTAAGGAATGGAAAATCCCCACATCCTCTGATACCAAATGTTATGCAACCAGCTCACAAAATAAAAGAAAAGATAGATCAATGATTTCAAAATCAGCCTCTTCGAGGGGGCAACCTCCTTTACATTACACAAATGAACAATTCTTGGATGATACAAATGACAAGACCTCCTTTGTGTATATAGGAGTCTGAGGGGTCACAATATAATCACAGCCGACATAACAATAATAATGTAAGGGCACAACAATAACAATAGTGGGTTTCTATGGGGCACAATAATAACAATATGGGGACAACACGGGCACAACAATAGCAATAAGGGGCTACAATGAAAATAATAATAAGGGAATACACTAGTGTTATAGGGATATAACAAAAATTACTCGAGACAAGATTTTCAACAATATGTGGAAGTCCAAAAATGGACTCCTGGATCAAATTATATGGTTTGGTGAAGTTTCAAGGATTCAAGCCTTAGGAAGGAAAGAATATCGAAGATCGCATGTCAGAGGTCCAGAGATATCGATGATCACATATTAGAGGAACAAATATATCGGTGATCGCATATCGGAGGTTAGGATGTCGGAGGTCCAGAATATCGGCGACCACATATCGGAGGTCCTGTATATCAGAGCAACAACACATTGGAAGGTCGGCGAATCAAAGGATCAAAACTTATTAAGGTGACAACCTTTAAAGAGTTGCAATATACAAAATGTTCTAATAGTGTTAAAAATTGTCGGGGACCGCCGATAAATATTAACAAAGGATTTCATCGCAAAACCAAAGGTGGATGGTCCCTTTTCTCTCTCCTCTAGCGGAACACATGCAAGCAGCACATGATTGGTTTCGATAAAGCTACAGTGGCATCTAACATCAACATGACGTGGAGGTACAATAGGACATGTGGTAGGAAGTTTTGGCATTTTGAGGGGCCTAAGGGGAAAAATATGGATGACACGTCTCACCACTTACGAGGTGCCACGTCGAGTGATGACGTCATATCAGAGATCGCATATCGATGGTTGAGGATGTTGTCACTTTATAAGAATTTGCAATTGAAAACTTCCAATAAGGGGGCTACGATATTGGGCTGGTGCACGGTCATTAAGACTTAAAGAACCAAGGGTGCTAAGCACTTAACAAAGAAAAATGGCCCCTAGCAGGAGAAAAATACCTAACACCTTAAGGCTAAGTGGCAGGGCACAACACTTGGTCCAATAATGAGAAATGTAGGAAGGGGCTAAACAAAAGGAGCCTGGTGGCATGAGAACTTTACGATTTTAAAAGGCTTTTAGCAAATGAAGTTTCGATGAGTTACAACTCTGACATATTGGGCTCCGATAGTGTAACACAAAAGTGTTAAAATATGGATGAGTCGGAAACTATGTTACAAAACACCACTAAGGCCATCACAGGTGATCGCTCCCAGCTCCAGAAAGTGGGGAATCCAAGCAATGAAGGTGAAAATGACAGGTGAACTGGCCAAGTAGCTAAAGAAGAAAATCATGGAAAATACATGGCCTGATTGGAGGCAATCATAGGCACGACATGAAGATATTTTATCGACCATCATTCAGTTGTTCCATTTTGTTATTTTTGATATTTTATGTATTTTAAAGAATAAAATCAGATCTGTTGCAATGATTTGGGCAGTTGAGCCTTCGCACACTGAAGCATCTAATCGATCAGACAACTAGAGCTTGGCTAAGATATTTTTATCGGTCTTCTTTTAGTTGTTTAATTTTGTTATTTTTTTTTATTTTGTGTATTTGAAAGAAAGGAACCAAATCTACTGTAATGATTTGGGTGGTCGAACCTTCATACATTGAGATGGCTAGTCGGTTAGACAACTGGAGCTCGACTAAGATATTTTGTAATTTTTGTTCAAGCTCTCCTTCTCCTTATAAAAAGAGGGAAGAAATACTTAAATAAGGTTCATAGTTTTTGGAAAGAACTCTTGGAAAGGGCCTTTTCCTATTTTCATGAAGGCAGTGTTATGAATCTTGATGTATGCACATTACTCAGAAAATTAATGCAATATTTTTGGTGATTCCAACTTATTAGATTGTAGTATGTTCATCTCCCCTTGTGTTTTCATATATTTTAAATATCCTTCTCAAATTTCATGTCACGTAGTTGCTAGAGGCATTTCTCATTAAATGCAGATTCATTTAGATCAAGTTATTGATGGAAAATGCCTATATTGATGTGGAAATAAATTCTTTAAGAAGCGCTCCATGTATCTTATCATTCCATAAGCATTTCCTCCATGTATCTTATCATTCCATAAGCATTTCCTTATTGTCGTTTCTCTCTAAATCCATATACAAAAAGTTCTTAACATTTAAGATATGTATAATGGATTTCTCCTCTAGTGTCTTCTACAATTATATTTGTCTTAACAACTGGTTTGTTGCAAACTCTCAATCTAATTTGGCCACCACTGATCAAGGATATTTTCCTGTGTATTCCTACGTGTGTGTTGGTTCATACATTTTATCTTTATGAATGGTTCTAAATCAATCTTATTTGGTTTATATGTAAAAACTATGGTGCTACAAGTCCTTAAGACAAATTTGACGACACAAATTAAGATTTCCTAGGCACTGGTCTCATATCAACCTAGATATTGTCCCTAGGAGTGACAACATCTTTCTAGTGTCATTGTTGGGGAATGAATCATAATATTTTTCCCTAGGTATTAAATTTTTTACATTCCCTCTATTGGGTGAGAAAGGGAAGTGCAGATTGGAGATATCTTACCTTGGCAACTCCACTGTTTGAATCTTATTGTAAACACCCTAGCGACTCCACTGTCTATATATTTATTTGGTCATCCTAGATTTTAGGAGGCCCCATACTCATTCAGATTCCTCTCAGCAAACAACGACATTTGTATCTAATCCAGAAATACTAATATTCAGAAGGATTTGGAAGGAAAAAACCTCGAATACTGTTGTTATTATCTCTTCGTTTCTTGAAACATCCTCATCTAGCTCACAGAATGCCATAATTCATTCCTCCAATTTTCCTCCTCGAGTCTTGGTCTATCCTTTAGAAAGTGGTCAGATACTTTGTACTACCTCCTTAGAGGTCAAGGAAGAATAATTTTCAATCCACACTCCTTCTCTCTTGTTTCCTCCCCTCCCTAAAGTTGAGGAGGTAAAAGGTATCCTCCAGAGAAGCCCTACACACATTATGAACAATTTCTTAGTCTAGGGTTTGTCAGTTGTCTCACAATTGGTCATGGCTCAGAGACCCCTAATAAATCAATCACCACCACCTCTACTCTAGATGGTTGTCCCAGGTTTCTTGCTAAGAAAATACGCTCCCTTAGACCTGCCTCAACCTTTAAATGCTATGTCGTAGGACTAGCTCAAAATCTTGCCTAGTTTTAATGGAGAAGATGACGCATCAACACAAAGACAAATAGAATATTTATATGCCTTTGCAGAAAAGTTGAATGTCGAGCACATGGACGTAGTGTTGATGCTCTCTGTCCAATATTTGGATGGGGAAGCTAGGAAATGGTTCAAATCCTTGCTGAATGCTTCCAATGCCACTTGGGAAGAGATTGAAAATTCTTTTATGAAGAAATGGGGAGAGAAGAGAGATCATGGATACATTCTTATTGAGTTCAACACTATGAAGAAGAAACCTAATGAGGATATATCAGATTTTATAAAAAGGTTTAATAAATTGTACAACAATCTACCTACTGAGATTAAACCTCCACAAGCCACTACCTGAGTAATTTTTGTTGGGGCCTTTGAATCAGAGTTCAGATTCACACTTAGAGAGATGAAGTCTTGTACCTTGAATTGGATTCAAACTAATGCTCTCGAGGTAGAAGAAAATTTTACATCAACAGGGAAGTCAAGAAGAAAAATTGACCCTAGAGAGAAGAAAAAGGGGAAAGAGGAGGAAACTTCCTCAAGTCATGGAAGAGAATCCTGAGAACAGAAGATGGAGGAGATGGATAAGTTGATAAAGAAGTTATCAAATAAATTGATAAAACTAGATCTAGAAAATAAAAACTTCCCATGAAAACACTTCCAGGCGGCTAATCGAGGTTTCAATCCCCAATATAGAAGGAATTCCCTAAGATATTGCAAAGGGAGAGGAAAGAACACCAAGACCACATCCATCCTCAATTATATATAGAAGATGATCCATAGGAGCAGATACAAGATGCCAACAAAGTTCAGGGGAACCTGTATTCCTCTTTCTCTGATGAAGAACAAGAAGTCAGAACATATGAAGAAGAGGGGGGTGATCTTAATGCAACACTGAACGATGGTGAGATTGATAATTACTGCAAGAAGTTTGTTGATTTTATGGAGGCTCAACTGCATAATAAATACCATCTTTGGTCATATAGGAAGAGGTCAATAGGGCAAGACCAATGACGTGGCCTCAAAACCTACTAAACAGGGAGTTGATGAAAAAGTGGAGGATTACAACATTAGCTCGGAGCATAAACCACGGATGATCAAGTTTTCAAAAGGGATCTCACATCAATATAAACAAAGGTACTTAAATATATTTAAAACCTATAAATATGTATTTTCTTGGTCATATGATGATTTAAAGACTTTTGATACAAATTTTATTCAACATAAGATTCCCTTAAAGAATGGAATGAAGCCTTGTAAGCAGAAACTTAGACAAATCAATCCCCTTTTACTCCCATCCATTGAGAAGGAAGTAAGGAAGTTACTTCAGGCCAAGATCATTGTACCCTTGAGGTACTCAGAGTGGGTGGAAAACCTAGTTCCTGTCAGGAAAAAGAATGGAGAGATAAGGCTGTGTGTGGATTTCATAAACCTCAACAAAGCTTCATTAAAAGACAATTACCCATTTCCAAAAATGGATTATATATTACAGAAGGTAGTTGGCTCAGCTCGGATGTCCATGATGGATGGATTTTCAGGGTATAATCAGGTAGCAGTGCATCCTGATGATCAGAAGAAAATTGTGTTCACTACACCCTGTGGGATATTCATGTATGCAAGAATGTCATTTGGCCTAATAAATGCAGGAGAATCCTTCCAAAGGGCCATGGATATAGAATTTGTGGGAGAACAGGACAAATTCATAGTGGTCTACTTGGATGATATCACACCTTTTTCTAAAATGGATGAGGAGCATGTTGAACATTTGAAACTCACTTTTGAGAAATCCAGGAAGTATGGGTTGTCTCTAAATCCAAAGAAATCTCAGTTCACTCTGTTGAAGGTAATTTTTTGGGGCATATAGTAGTACAGGCAGGGGTGAAGATCGATCCCAATCACGTGTAAGCCATCAGCCACATTTCGCTACATAGAAATAAAAAAGAGGTCCAAGTGTTCTTGGGAAGGATTAAATTCTTGAGGATATTTATACCCAATTATGCAGAGATAGTGAAGGGTATCAGAAAGATGTTGAAGAAGGAGAACAAAGTGAAGTAGAACACGAATTCTCGGGAATCATTCTCCAGGATCAAGAGAGATTTTGCAGAGGCTCATGTGTTAGTCAGCCTGGATTATTCAAAACCATTTTACTTATTTTCTTTTGCCTCCCCTCATACTATAACCTCTATGTTATTGCAGAAGAATCATGAAGGTCACGAGCAGCCTATAGCCTTCTTCAACCAGGTGTTGTGGGAGGTTGAATTGAAATATAATATGTTGGAAAAATAGGCTTATGCCCTGGTCAAAGCTTTGAAGGCCTTCAGATTTTATGTTTTACACTTTAACATTGTAGCTTATGTTCAAGACATCCTATTCCAAGGGGACAATGATGGAAAAAAAGGTAAGTGGGTTGTCAAAATCCAAGAGTACGACATGGATATCAATCCCACTAAACTCATCAAAGGGAAGGGATTAGAAAAAATCTAATTAGAGTGTAATTTGCAGGCCTTGGGGATTAACCTATTAACAAAAGAAGACAAAGAAGGGATGCAACAACTGATGATCAAGACATTGATCCAAAAAATTCATATCAAATATGAAACATCTTCCTGGTATAATGATGTCTTCCACTATCTGCTATTCTTGGGGTGCATAGTGAAGATGGATAAATCCAAGTATAGAGCATTAATATTACAAACCCAAAAGTTTAATATATCCAATGGGAAACTGTACTGGAAAGACCTGGTTGAAATTCTACTTTTATGTTTGGTAGAAACAGAAAATCAAAAGGTAATTGATTATTTCCATAGTGGGGTTTGTGGGACACTATAACTGGAAGACCATGACATATAATATATTGAAAGCAGGATTCTATTAGCCTAAACTATTTGGACAAGTTCACACTTATATTCAGGCTTGCGAGTGGTGTCTCGTGTTCGCTGAGAAGTATAAATTATACCCACTCCCATTAATCCCTGTTTGTATAGAAGAGCCTTTCAGGCAATGGGGACTAGACTTTATTGAGGAGATACACCCTACTTCCAGCAACCAACACAAGTGGATACTCACAACCAAGAACTATTTCACAAAATGGGTGGAAGCAATCCGAACCCGAAATGCAACTAACATTGTGGTCATAAAATATTTGGAGGAAAATATCCAGGCTAGGTTTGGATGTCCTCTTAAAATTATGACTGACAATGCTTAGGTTTTTAAGTCTACAAAATTTATCCACCTTTTTCATAAATTAAACATTACGGTTGGCCACTCTACTACCTACTATCCTCAGGGAAATAGACTAGTTGAGTCTTCCAACAAAATGGTAGTGAGGATCCTGAAGAAAAAAATTGCAGAAAGCCAGATAAATTGGGACTCCCAACTAAAATTTTCCCTATGGGCTAACAAGGTCACTTTAAAATATCCACACAGAAATCTCCTTTCAAATTGGTCTACGGGAAAGTAGCTATATTCCCTATACATCTCGCCATGCTGGTTGCCAAGATATTACAAGATGTGGAAGAAGAACCAAACTCCCTGACTCGAAGAATAAATCAACTAGTGGAGCTCCAGGAGAATAGAGAGCAGGCAAAACCATAGGTTAATAAAGTACGAGAAAAAAATGAAATCTTTGTTCGATAAGAAGGCTAAAGAAAGAGTTCTCCAACCAGGAGATCTAGTTTTGAGTTGGGATGTAAGAAGAAAGGACAAAGGGAAACATGGAAAATTTGATCCGTTATGGTTTGGACCTTCAAGGTTACTGAGGCAAAGGGAAACAATACTTTCTTGCTAGAAAACTTGGAGGGTGGAATGCTTGAGGTGCCTGTAAATGGGAAATTCCTCAAGCTTTAATTCCAACATTAAGAGGTCCATTTCTCACCCATTGTACATATCAGTGAGCCACTATAAGATATCAATAATACTTTCAGTTCTTTATGTTTATTTTTTTGTTTTTATATACTTGAATAAAATGATCCCATGCCCAATGGATATAAGGCTACTAGTTTGCAGGTTCTCAGCACCTTGCTAGCAAGGCATTGTCCCTAATTGGAGCCATTGTTATCACTTACTACAAAATTGTTTGAATGGTGCCAAATGATGTCAAAAGAATGAAAAAGAGTATAGAAGCTTGTTGTCATTTTCCAAGTAGAAGAAGGACTCAAAACCTACATCAAACCCTCTCCATTTGAAAGTGCTCGGGACATGATTTCCAACGATATGTCGAAGTCCAAAAATGGACTCCTAGATAAAAAATGTGGTCTGCTGAAGTTTCAAGAATTCAAGCATTAGGAAGGAAAGAATATTGAAGGTCACATATCAGAGTTCCATAGATATCGACGATCACATATCATAGGTCTAGAGATATTGACAATCACATATCGGTGGTTTGGATGTCGGAGGTCGAGGATATCGGCGACCACATATCAGAGGTCCTACATATAGGAGCAATGACACATCGAAAGGTCGATGAATCAGAGGATCAAAATTCCCTAAGGTGACAACCTTTAAAAAGTTGGGATATGCATAATGTGCTGATAGTGTTAAAAACTGTCAGGGAATGTCGATAAAGATTAGCAAAGGACTTCATTACAAAACCAAAGGTGGACAGTCCCTTTTCTCTCTCCTCTGGCAGGACACATGACATCACATCATTGGTTCTGATAAAGCTACAGTGGCATCCGATATTAGCATGATGTGGCACTATGACATGACATTTGGCAGGCAGTTTTGGCATTTTGAGGGGCCTAAGGCGACAAATATGGGTGACACATGTCACCACTCATGAGGTTCCATGTCGAGTGATGACGTAATATCAGAGATCGCATATCGGAGGTTGAGGATGTCGGCACTTTATAACAGTTTTCAATTGGAAACTTCCGATAAGGGGGCTCCAATATTGGGCTAGCACACGATCGTTAAGAATTAAAGAACCAAGTGCACTAAGCACTTAACAAAGAAAAATGGCCCCCAGCAGGAGAAAAATACCCTAGCACCTTAAGGCTAACTGACAACCCACAACCCTCGGTCCTATGATGACAAATGCAGAAAGGGGATAAACAAAAGGAGCCTGGTGGCATCAGAACTTTACGATTTTAGAAGGTTTTTAGAAAATGAAGTTCCAATGAGTTGCAGCTCTTACATATTGGGCTCTGATAGTGTAACATAGAAGTGTTAAAAGATGGATGAGTCGACAACTATGTTACAAAACACCACTAAGGCCATCACAGGTGATCGCTCCCAACTCCAAAATGTGGGGAATTCAAGTAGTTAAGGAGAAAATTATAGGTGAACTAGCCGAGTAGCTGAAGAAGAACATCATGGAAAAGACATGGGCTTATCAGAGGCAATCACAAGCACAACATGGAGATATTTTCTCGGCCATCATTTGGTTGTTCCATTTTTATATTTTTGAGATTTTGTGTATTTTAAAGAAAGGAATCCAATATGTTGCAATGATTTGGGTGGATGATCCTTCGCAGACTGAGACGACTAGTTGATCAGATAGTTGGGGCTCAGCTAAGATATTTTTCTCAGTCATCATTTAGTTGTTTTGTTTTGTTATTTTTTTTTATGTATTTTAAAGAAAGGAATCAATTATGTTGCAATGATTTGGGTGGTTGATCCTTCGCACGCTGATACGGTCATTCGATCAGAAAACTAGAGGTCGGCTAAGATATTTTGTAACTATTGTTCAAGCTCTCCCTCTCCTTATAAAAGGAGGGAGAAACACTTAAAGAAGGTTTAGATTTTTTGGAAAGGACTCTTGGAAAGGGCCTTTTCCTTCTTTCATGAAGGCAGTGTTATGAATTTTGATGTATGCACATTTCTCAGAAAATTAATGCGATATTTCTGGCGATTCCAACTTATTGGATTACTTTATGTTCATATCCCCTTTTTTTTTCATATATGTTAAGTATTCTTCTCAAATTTAATTTCATGTAGGTGCTAGACATATTTCTTATTAGATGAAAATTCATTTAGATAAAGTTATTGATGGAAAATGCTTGTATTGATGTGGAAATAAAGTCTTTAAAAAGCGCTCCATGTATCTTAGCATTCCATAAGAATTTCCTTACTCTTGTTTCTCTCTAAATCCAGATACAAAAATTCTTAACGTTTAAGCTCTGTATGATGGATTTCCCCTCTAATGTCTTCTACAATTATATCTTTCTTAAGAATTGATTTGTTGCAAACTCTCAATCTGATTTGGTCACCACTAATCGAGGATATTTTCCTATGTATTCTTATGTGTGCGTTGGTTCATGCATTGTATCTCTATGAATGGTTATGAATAAATCTTATTTGATTTGTATGTAAAGAGTATGGTGCTACAAGTCCTTAAGACAATTTTGACAGTAGTAATTAAGATCTCCTAGGAACTGGTCTCCTATCAACCTAAAGGTTGTCCCTAGGAGTGACAACATCTTTTTGGCATTGTTTCCAAGGAACGAATCCAAATATTTTTACCTGGGTATGAAAATTTTTACATTCCCTTTGTCGGGTGAGCAAGGGAAGTGTGGGTTGGAGATCTCTCACCTTGGTGACTCCATTGTTTGAATCTTATTGTAAACATCCTGGTGATTCCATTGTATTCATCATTATTTGGTCATCCTGGCTTTTATGAGGCCCCATACCTACTCAGATTCTTCTCATAAAAGAACACCATCTATATCTCATCCAGAAAGATTAATATCTAGAAGGATTTGGAAGGAAAAACCCCAATACTGATTTCCTAAAACATCCTCATCCAGCTCACAAAATTTCATAATTCATTGCTCTAATTTTCCTCCTAAAGTCTTTGTATATCCTTCAGAAAGTTGTTAGCTACTTAGTACCACCTCTCTTGAGGTTAAGGAAGAAGAATTTTCATTCAACACCCCTTCTCTCTCATTTCCTCCCCTCCCTGAAGTTGAGGAGGTAAAATATATCCTTCAGAGCATCCCTACCCACAGTGTGAACAATTTCTCAATCCATGGTCAGTCAAGTACCTCGCAAATGGTCATAGCTCAGAGACACCTAATAAATCAAGTACCACCACCTCTGCTCCATATGTTTGTCTTAGGTTTCCTGCTAAACAAATACACTCCCTTAGACCTACCTTAACCTTCAAATGTTGTGCCACAGGACTATCTCAAAATCCTACCCAATTTTAATGGAGAAGATGACACATCAACACAGAGACACATAGAATCTTTCTATGCCTTTGCAGAAACATTTAATGTCGAGCACCCAGATGTAGTGTTGAGGCTCTTCGTCCAATCTATGGATCGGGAAGCAGGGAAATGGTTCAAATCCTTGTTGAATGCTTCCATTTCCACTAGGGAAGAGATGGAAAATTATTTTATGTAGAAATGGGGAGAGAAGAGAGATCGTGGATACATTCTTAATGAGTTCAACACTTCAAAGAAGAAACCTAATGAGGATATCTCAGATTTTATAAAAAGGTTTAATAAATTGTACAACAGTCTACCTTGTGAGATTAAACATCCACAGGTTGTTTCCCAAGTAGTTTTTGTTGGGGCCTTTGAATTAAAAGTTCGGGTTCACACTCAGAGAGGAATTCCTGTACCTTGGACCAGATTGAAATTGATGCTCTCGAGGTAGAAGAAAATTTGGCAAAAACAGAGAAGTCAAGAAGGAGAACTGACCCTAGAGAGAAGAAAAAGGGGAAAGAGGAGGCTTCTTCCTCAAGTTATGGAAGAGAATCCAAAGAACATAAGATAGAGGAGATGGATAAGTTGATAAAAAACTTATCAAATAAACTGATAAAAATTGAGATATAAAATAAAAACCTCCCACGATAGAACTTCCAGGCTTCTAATCGAGGTTTCAACCCCCAATACAGAAGGCCTCCCCTACAGATATTGCAAATGGAAAGGAAGGAACAACAAGACCACATCTATCCTCCATATATATAGAAGATGATCGAGAGGAGCATATACAAGATGCCAACAAAGTTCAGGGGAACCTATTGTTATCACTCAAGAAAAAATTTCTAAATTGTTCACATCAGTTCGATTGTTTGTCAAAGGGTTGGTGTCAGTTTTGGGTCTAGTCTTTTCATCTGGTTTTAGAGTCTAAACAGTTTGAATAGGAGTCTTGTTAAGAGTCTTGTTAGTATGTCAAAAGGGGTCAATTCTCTGTTTTATCCATCATTGGTCTAACATCACACCTAAGCTCCATATGTCAATCCTATTTCAAAGACGAAGTCAAGGATTCGTGCTGATCCATAGCAAATCTTATCCAACTGTCAAATTTATCAAAATCCGTTATCTTTCTACATCACCATTTATCAGCTCATACCCTTTGCCTGTCAATTCAACCGCTTATCCTCATCATTAGGTCATTAGATGTCATGGTATGCTCAGATTGCAAGTTTCAAAAGAAGCCAAGTAATCATAGTCTTAATTATGTTTTTGTTTATGCATGGGGATGAGTTTGAGTGAACTACAGGACGATATTATTGAGCACATGGTCGTGTAGATGACACAGTGAACCTTGGGGCATAAAGGTAAGCTAAATTGAGATTGTGCATGTCTCTAACGGTGTAGATGGAAGGGTATTGGAAACTGTTGCAATCAGAATTCCAATAGAAGAATGTGGTGCCTAAACATAATGTGTTCCTTCAGGTTTATTATAAATTTAGTACCATTTCAATGCTAGTAGAGCCACTGATGTTGGTCACTAGTTTCTTCTGCTCCTTTCTGGCTTGCATATTGTATTCACATTCTGATTTCTCAATTTCAAAGTCGTTAGTTTCATACCTTGCTAAACTATAGTGAGAAGAGGTCCAAGATGCCATTCAGCGCCTACAAAATGTCATGAATCTGCACTTAACTGTCAGTGAAAAACTTGAGACCTCATTGCGTGATCTTGCAATGAGGAAACTATGTTGGAGAAAGTTGAAAATGAAATAGGTTTGGAAAAAGCTGAGAAAGAAGTAGGGTCCTGCAATGAGAATGGTGACGTAATAAATGGTATCCAGAATGAAGTAGCAAGTTGCTGCCAGGGTAGCAGTGCTACTAATTGCTGTCAGAACTCAACACTGGAGGAAAATGTTCAATGTGATGAGTTGGATATGAAGCTAACTAATAAAAAAATTGAAGGTAGCATGGAAAGTCATCCCACTCGCTCAAGCAAACACACTTTACAATATGCGAGGGGTGGGATGGAACAGAGACTTCAAACGAAGATGTTTTGATATTTCCAGATATGATCAGATACAAGGGGTTGACACACTTTGATGTTGATACCTTTGTGGAAGAGGTGATTGTCAAAGATACAGAATGGTTTTCAGTAAATCCTGAAATACTCACTCGATCACATATCTTTGTGTGTTCACATACTAGTCGAGATTGAAGGTGTGGTGTTTGTGGACCTGCTCTTATCAAGAGATTAAAAGAAGATATAGAATCTCAAGGCCTTAAAGGTCATGTAGCTGTGAGTCCATGCTCACACATTGGTGGTCACAAATATGCTGGGAACCTTATAATATATGGTCCAAATGCTAATGGTGAAGTTATTGGTCACTGGTATGGCTATGTTACTCCAGATGATGTGCCAATTCTCCTAGATCAGCACTTTTACAGATCTATTTGACTACCTTCCCTTGACAAAGATACTACGAAGGAGTCGAAGTCTATACTTGATTTCTTGCAGTCTTCCTCCCAAGCATTGCATATTTTTCCCAAGGTAGAAGAGTTGATTCATAAAGAGAAAGAAAAGCAGGACAAGTTAATTCAGAAACATATTGTAGTAGTTGATAGCTACGATAAGAAGATACCAAGTAAGGAGATTGACAGTCGCATAGCTTCTCATGAACAAAAGCTTATATCTTATGTCATCTTCACTTACCATTATATCGGCAATGCAAGGTTACAGTTGGTCTATGTATCTCAGTTTGTTTTATTTAGCATTATTTGTTGAAACTGTATTTGATAGGCGAAAGCTAGGTTGATTTCAAGAAAAAGGAGGTGAGATACATCAGAATGGTTAGCAGGCAACTAAGAGCTGGGATCAAAGTTATGAAAAGGAAAATTGAGTATTTAAAGATGCAGCTAAGCCAGCAGAAAAAAATTCCTTAAGGAAGTCACACATCAAGTAAAGTTATGTTCCAAATTTTGATGGTTTTCCTTGTGGCATTTTTCCTTGAAGAATCATATGTCTCCACTCAGTTTTGAAAAGCTTTGGAGTAGCTGAAAAGAATATTTAAATATAAGGAAGCCCAAGATAGCAAACTTTTGGTATTAAGCTGTGTTTTGGTGATTACACAGCAGTTTCGTAGCGCGCTACGAAACTGCTGAAGATGATGCCTAATGCACAGCAGTTTCGTAGCGCGCTACGAAACTGCTGTAGCTACATAATTAAAACTCAGTCAACCAATTTTGAGGGACCGAGGGAAAATTTTTGAAAAAGGAATTTCTTCAAAGGATCATGTAACAGGTGTCAACATTCAACAAGGGAAAAACAGGTGGAGGAAACATATATTTGAACTTTAAACTTTTTGTTATAAAGTGATCATAGTTACTACAGTTCATGATATGTCAGACAGCTTGGGGGAGGTCTTGTCTTCACACATGGGAAAGGTCGACAGCACATAAAGGACGTGGCACTCTAATACATTTTTGTATAATCAAAAAGAGAAGGACATGGTTCATTAGTTTCGAATATCTTTGAGGAAAACCAAAAGCAGATAAACAGGGGCAGTTTCCTACTTTTCAGGAGCAATTGAGAAGATGTGACATTAAGGGCCAGCAGGTAGCTACAAACACCTACCACAGCTAAACTAAAAGAGACCACTTGTCAAAGAATGAGAATTGATTGTAATTAATGCTATTATTAGCATGATATGGAGTTAGACTCCTATTTGCCTTAGATCTCTAAAAAGTCTAGTTAGCAGTTTGTTACATTTAATAGGTAGTTAAAGTTTGAATAGGTGTCATAAGAAGTAGAATTTGAGTTCCCCTCATGTTGGAGGAAAAATCTCAGCCTTGTAAAGGAATTCTATATATAGGAGAGAGGGAAATGTACCAAGGGTTGGAAGTTTATTCAGAAAAGTTCTCATATTTGGCTTTATGTAAAAACTCTGTTTTAGTAATACAAGATAGGGCTTTACTTCTTAGGAATCAGGAGGGATTCGAATGTTCTGAATGTGTTGTATTGTTCTTTTCTCAATATTTGCAGTAGTGTGGATGTGTAATTACTTAGAAATCACTCATGGTGCTCTAATTTCCTTTATACATTCATAGACTGTGTGGTCCTATATGTTTCTGGTATGTTCTAAATGTGTTGAATCCTGAATGCCCTGACTTCTATGTAAGGTTGATACCATTGTTATACTGAAACGATGTTGACTCCATAAGCCCAATGGATACTTTCTAATTGTGTTTCCACCACTCACATTTTTACCTTTGTTTCACAAGAGTTAGCCATCTTAATCATAATAAAAAAATCATAAATCCTTTGAGAGAGCCCTCTCAGGTTGGGGAGGCTAAGCCTCAGCCTAAAGTAAGATTGAAATAGTTACTTAAGGTCTTCCTGGTCAACAGCCTTCCAGGGTATGATTTTGAGATAACACCTGTATTCCTCTTTCTATTGAGCCTCCATTTTGTCTAGATTTTAATACTTTTTGCTGAAGTAACTCTTATGCCTGCACCTAGTGTTTATAGCCATTATTATACTTTTATGCACTATTGGACTATTATAGAGAAATTAAGAGGTAATGTGTTATTGTTATGTGAATTCTTCTTGTTTAGTGATTTGAAAGTATTTAAAATATCATTAATAATAGACTCTTCTTGTGGCAGGTGTATAGTTCTTATTCCAACGGTGCAAATCTTGTTCCCACCTCCATGATTTTCATATATCGAGTTGTCGTGATGGAAAACGAGCATATGGGTTTTGAAGAGTAAGTGTTTGGTATGCTGATGTGTTCTTTTCCTCGCACCCAAGTCTTCTAGATAGCGCATAAAATGATGGTCAAAGCATTCGGTCAAAACTGCCTTCTATAAATTACAAAGTTTGTTAACAGTGTATTCTTCTTATGACTATTCTAGAAAATACTTCATGACTCGGCATTAGTTGTTGCAAACCATAGATCAATTCGAATCTCTTTATTTTGGCTCAAAATTGTTGCATAATTCTAAACTTGGACGCGTTGATCCGAATAGATGGGGGGCATTGTTGTTATAAGCATAAAGATTGTATACTATAGGGGGGTTGCATTGTTCAGTAACTATGTAAGAAGACTTTAGAATTAATATACTCTGGAATTCGATTTATGTTTTCAGTCATTCTAAATCTTCCGGTGATGTAATTTAATTGCTGCAAGGGAAACGATCTAGGTGGTTTGGGCCCACCATCCAGTCTATTGCCCCATATCTCTTAGGATTTATTTGTCTTTTATTTTGATAGATGCATGGTGTGAGTGTGATTTAATATAGCTCTACAATTTCATTTCACAGTTCTTTCCTATGCTTTGATCATTTGAGATTTATAATTTCATTCCACACTGTTAGGATATTTCGACACATAGGAAATAGTTAAGTATAACTTGGTCTAGTGTAGACTTAGGTAAAGTGTGTTTCTTTACTATGTACTTTTGTAACTTACAAATTGACGGTCACGATATGTTCTAGACATGAAGTGATCTGACGGTCCATTCTCTCCTCGGTATTACCGACACTTGATCTGTGGCTTAACACCCGATTGGTCCATGATCTCCATTTAAAGAGCATGGAGGGTCATTTGTAGGGTAACCGTTCATGAGAGAAGCTTATGTAAATTTTTATTCTTTTATTAATAAATTTCTTGAAGTGGTCACATTGGCTCAGACCCTGGATTGTTTCCCTCTTTGAGGGTTTTAACCACGTCAAGAATATTGGTGTATTGATCTGTGATCTGTTTGTGAAAGGTGTCCTTTGGTGTTCTATCTGAGGAACTTACCCTGCAAATTCCTACATGGTATCATAGCTATTTGAGGGCCGCATCTATTGGTGATCCAAATTCGAAGCCAGTACAAGTACATGTGACTATCATTTCCTAGATCTACTATTTCTGACTACTTTCGAGCTAAGAGGACTGCTCTATTGTGTTAGGAGCATCTGTTCTAGTGAGGAACCCATTTTGTTTCACGCAAAAATGTTTCTGGTAGCCCTAACTACGTCATTTTTAAGATCTGGAGGTATATAGTTTTTATTTGCAGTTTTAGTTATTCATATCTATGTTTATTTTGGTTTATTTAGCTCTCTGTTTTTTTTTATTACTGGATCTATACTTTTCATTTATGTGTATGCTCTTTTCCCTGTGAATCTGTGCAATCTGGGCAAATCAGAAATAGAAAAGAAGGATTTTTCTCATGCATATGCTCTTTTCCGCCGCGCCTTAGTGTGATCTCGGAAAATCAAAAACATTGAGGAAAATATTAGTTTCTGGCAAAAGCTAACTTCAAGCCATAAGGTTTGTTTTTTTTGTATGTCCATATTGGGTTGTGTGGTTTTTTGTTTTGTTGCAAAAATATCTTTTTCAAGTAAGCACGCACTTGAAAGCTTAAGTGACTAAAAAAAAAAAAAAACAAAAAAAAAAAAAACCCTTCCTCTTTTCCAAAAATTACTAACCTTTTAAACTAGCTCACTTGGTCCAAAGTTACTTTATGAGAATAGAGGTCTTGAGTTCAAGTCTTTCTTTTTATTGAGTTACTTTTTCAAAAAGCACATGTAACTTATGTTTTAAAGTTAGTTTATGTAAAAGTGTTCTCGACCATTATAAAAAGTGAGTCACTTATAATTCTAAAGTCTCTTTATCTTTTATTTAAGTTACAATTTAGTGGGTAGCTCATAAAGTACCATTGTAAAAGTGGCTTTCACTTATTTATAAAAGTGGGTCACATAATATTTTTTTAAAGTGAGCTAATTAGATTAAGTTTGGAAAGAAGGGGGTGGGGGGAGGGGGGGGGGGGGAGATTTTTTTTTTTAAATATAACATTATCATTCACTTCTGCACATTCACACACTTCATCGGCATCTTCAACAACTGTTCTTCAAAAAGGCATAACTTCATCTGGAAGCCATTTTCAGAGCCGTTTTTTTTAATCAGCGTAATTTTTCGATATCTTTCCATTGGAACACTTAGTTTCAGCATCAACAGCTTTAGTTTCTGTTAAAATGGAAAGTCCATGCCAAGTTATTCTTGACAACACCAACTACTTCCAATGGTGGTCCTACATTGTGGATTTACTTAAAAGTAAAGGTCTCTACAGAATAGCCTCAAGCCAAGAAACTAAACCTAAAGATGAAGATAAGGCAACCAAATGGGAAAATAGGAAATATCAACCATGTGAGTTGATACGGATGTCCATTTCTCAAGATCTTAGATTCCATATCGCAGAACTTGATACCCCTAATGAAGCAATGAAACAACTCACTAAAGTTTTTGGAATTAAAAATGAAATTAGAGCCCATCAACTCGAAAATGAGTTTCTTATGTTGGACTCCAATATTTTTTATTCCATTGAAGATTTTTTGTACAAGTTCAAGACCCTTAGAATTCTCTTGGAAGGTGTTAAGATTAGGAAAGAAGATGGTAGCCTTATCTATTCCATTCTTACTAAGTTGGGACCAGCCTACTCTGTGTTTGTTGCCACCTTCCATTCTACTAGAGAAGTCTTTATTTCTCAAGGACAAGACTGCAAGTCCCCCTCTTTTGATGCCTTTTGTGATTCTTTAATAAGAGAACAAGAAAAACTCTTACATCTTGGTCTTATTAATCTTGGGAATTCTTCTAAGAAAGTCTTAGCCACCCAGAAACAACAAAATTCAAAGAATCCTAAGAAGTAGCATCCTAAAAAGAATGATCCTAAACCAAACAAGGGTCCTAAGAAATTTCAGTCTCAAAATGAAAAATCATTTCAACAAAATGATAAGACAAATAAAAACAAAGGGAAGAATACTGATAGACATTGCCACTTTTGTAATCGAGATGGCCACTTAGAATCCAAATTCTTTAAGAAGATGGAAGCCTTGGAAGTAGCAATGAAGAAGCATAACATCCATTTGGAGCACTCTTCAACTTCAACATCATCTTTAGGAATAGTACTTTCTACATGTGGTTGTCAAGCATCTCGGTCTAGTTATGCACCAAATGTATCTTCTTCTTCTCATTCTCGTGAGTGTCTCATTAATTATGGAGCTTCCTATCACATGGCAAAAAACAAAGCCATGTTTTCTTCTTTAAATGATTTTAACACCAAAAATATATATGTTGGTGATCATAGATCTCTTAGTGTTGTAGGGAATGGAACTGTTCATATAGACATTGGTCAATTTAATGATGTATTATGTGTTCCAACCTTATCCTGCAACCTTCTATCTATATATCAGATAACTCATTCAGGTGAAGGTAAAATTGTTGAATTTTCACCTCACGATGTTGTAATTAAGGACCTAAGAGATCCTAAACATATTTTAGCCACTTGCATTGCTGATGATTCTACAAGGTTGTATAAGTTTAACAACTTTGGTTCATCAACTCTTCCCTCAGTATTTGTTGCTCATAATGATGAAGTGAGCAAACTTTGGCATGAGCTATTTTGTCACTTAAACTATCGCTCCCTTCAAAATCTATGTAAAGAAAATATGGTGACAGGTCTTCCTATGGTATCTTGCAGAGATGATGTTTGTTTCAGATGTGTACTTAGAAAACATCATCATGATAGTTTTGAAAAACATGCCTCTTGGCACACCTCAGCCGCTTTACAGCTTGTGCATAGTGATTTATGTGGTCCACTTCCAATTGTTCCATTCTCTAGCTACAAGTATTTCTTAACTTTCATTGATCATTTCTCCATACGCACTTGGGTATACTTCTTTAAACTCAAGAGTGAAGTATTTAACATGTTCTTAGACTTTAAGGCCTTTGTTGAGAAACAATCTGGACATCAAATTCTTAAGCTAATATCTGATAATGGTGGAGAATATGTTAACAACAAATTCATCAACTTTTTCAGTGAGCATGGAATTCAAATGCAACATATTGTTCCACATACTCCACAACAAAATGGTGTAGCTGAAAGGAAGAATCACACCTTAAAGGAAATGGCTAATTGTATGCTTCAATCTAAAGAACTTAGTCTTAATTTTTTGGCAGAAGCAATTAACTATGCAAATTACATAGTAAATCGCACTCCTACTAAGGTTTTAAATAATATCACTCCAGAAGAAGCATGGAGCTCAATTAAACTAGATGTATGTCACTTTCGTGTTTTTGGAAGTGAAGCATGGGCCCATATTCCAGATGAGAAACATAAATCTTTAGAACCTAAGAGTAAAAAAAGTATTTTTTTTGGATATTCTGAAGATGTCAAAAGATATAGACTTATTCCACTTATGTCCAAAAATGTTATCATTAGAAGAGATGTAAAGTTTGTTGGAAATATATCGGCCTACGAGCCTAGTTCGATGGATGTGTCACCTCTCTCTATCCCTTCTACTTCTGAAAATATTTCTTCTTTAGATGATGACAGCGAGGATGGCAATCCCCCCTCACCTTCTCAAAATCCTCCTTCAGCTCCTCAACTTCCGAAATGGGTTTGTGCTACCCGGGACACAGTAGGTGCTCTTGCAGGTGATCCTACAGATCAGTGATGTACACGTTCTCAGTTCAACAAAGCCTCTTCTTTACTGGCTCAAGCTTCAGCGAATTATGATCCTAACACCTTTGCAGAAGCTTCAGGCCATCTAGATTGGGATGCATTTATGAATGAAGAATATCGTTCATTATTGGCAAATGATACATGGGATATTGTTCCTCTTCCAAAGGGACGAAAACTTGTTAGATGTAAATGGGTTTACAAAACCAAGTTTGGGTCATATGGAAAAGTTGATAGACATAAAGCTCGTCTTGTTGCTGAGGTTTTTTCACAAGTTAAAGGCATTGACTATATTGAAACCTTCTCCCCTGTTACCAAAATGAACTATATCTGCCTTGTTCTTTCCCTTGTTGCCTCTTTCAAATGGGAAGTCCATCAAATGGATGTTAAATCTTCCTTCTTGCATGGGGACTTGCATGAAGGAATCTATATGGAACAACCTCCTTGCTTTATACAAATAGAATCCAGCCTTGTATGTCGGCTTAAGAAATCCCTTTATGGTCTCAAGCAAGCCCCTCAGGCTTGGTATGCAAAAATGGATAGCTTTATTTTAGATACTAGTTTTTCTAGGTGTCATTATGACAATATTGTCTACACCAAGAAAGTGGGTAAGTCTCTTATCATTCTTGTTCTTTATGTTGATGATCTTATCCTTACTGGTAGTGATCCCAACCTTATAAACCATGTGAAGTCCAGCCTTAAAAAGCAGTTTGAAATGACAGACTTAGGACACTTTCATTATTTTCTTGGTCTTCAGGTCTTGCAATCCAAGGAAGGTATTTACCTTTCCCAGTCCAAGTATCCCTGTGATCTTCTACGCCACTTTCACATGGAAGACTGTAAGCTAGCCCCTTCTCCCTTTCAGTCTGGAGTCAGAATTTCAGTCACTTGTACTTCCCCTGAAGTTGATGCTACCTTATACCCTCAACTTGTAGGAAACCTTTTGTATCTGACCCATACCCGTCTTGACCTTTCCTTTGTTGTTGGCCTTATTGCTCGGTCTATGCAAAAACCACATGAAATTCATTAGAAAGTAGCTAAAAGAATACTTCGTTATGTTGGAGGTACAATTCAGTTTGGGATTCATTACAGTGCAGAAGCATCTCCTCTATTGGTTGGTTTCACTGATTCCAATTGGGCTGGTGACCCTGATGATCGGAAGTCTACTGTAGGTTATGTGTTCACTCTTGGTTCTAGACCTATTACATAGGCTTGTAAGAAGCAAAGTGCCATTTCTCTTTCTTCAGCAGAAGCAGAGTATCATGGCGCTGTAGAAGATAGTAAGGAAGCCCTATGGCTTTGACAGATCCTGTTAGAGTTTGGCTTTTAGCAGCAACATTCGACTTCACTTTGGTGTGATATTCAAAGTGCCATTCAACTATGAAAAGATCCAGTCCAACATCAACGCACCAAACACATTGAACTACACATGCACTTCATCAGAAATCTCATTCATGACCATGTTCTTGAAGTGAAATATTGTTCAATAGATGATTAAGTTGTAGACATCTTTATAAAGGCTCTCACAGAGGAAAAGTTTACTAAACTTTGAGTTATGGTTGGAGTTCAGGAAGTTGTCACTAAGGGGGGATAGGCTCTAATGCCTCCTTCCTTCTCCTATTGTGTCATATTTGTACATCCTTCAATCTTATCCCAAGTTGTTCTTAAGGGGGGATGTTAGGATATTCCGACACATAGGAAATAGTTAAGTATAGCTTGGTCTAGTGTAGAGTTAGGTAAAGTGTGTTTCTTTACTATGTGCTTTTGTAACTTACAATCTGACAGTCACGATATGTTATAGACATGAGATGATCTGATGGTTCATTCTCTCCTTGGAATTACCGACACTTGATCTGTGTCTTAACACCTGATTGGTCCATGATCTCTATTTAAAGAGAATGGAGGGTCATTTGCAGGGTGATCGTTCATGAGAGAATCTGATGTAAATTCTCATTATTCTATTAATAAATTGCCTGAAGTGGACACATTGGCTCAGGCCGTGGACTGTTTCTGTCTTTGAGGGTTTTAACCATGTCAAGAATACTGGTGTATTGATCTATGATCCATTTGTGAGCAGTGTCCTCTAGTGTTCTATCTAAGGAGCTTACCTTGTAAATTCCTACACACACTTCTTTTTCATTGCTCTGATCATTTGAGTTTGATTAATGATGTCATTATTTTCTTGGAATGTATTTCTATGAAGACTAAGACAAAGTATAGATAATGAATGTTTCCTTATTGCATCTCTCATTTTTATTAGAAGTTAAGTGTGATACTTGCCCTGATCTCAATTGCTACATAATAAGGATACTCTGGATTATTAAGATTTCTTGTTGATTTAACTCATTATGTTGAGCATTCATCACTACCTCAAAACCATTATTTGAGATTTGAAACCGATTCATGCACTTTGGGAAAAGATAACATTCATCCTTGAAGTATTAATAACTAAATTCCAGGATCATCTTGAGGAGAAACTGCAACCTTGTGTTTTTGGGAAAAGTGGTGTTCTCACAGATTTCTTAGAATGTCCTGAGGCTGAAATTTGTGATTGGTATTCCTTTCATCATAATTAAATGCTTATTTAACGAATACACATATCATATAGAGTATTTGTATGTTGCAGGGAAGGTATGTAATGATTTTATAAGGTCAGGGTCAGCTTGAAAGCAACAAAAATGTATCTATCTTATTTGTTTCTATTGTACACTTTCCTTACAGTTGAATATTGAATTATTTCTAGAGAAGCAATACATATATAGTATAGATTATTTTTAAAGCATTCAATAGATTAGTTGGAATGAAGTTTCTTTATGCTTCCTAGTTTTATTTCATGCTTTCCATTTTTGCAAGAATTTCATGTAATCCTTAGAGAGGTTTTGAAAACCGAATCACATTCTTTTAAGTGGAATCTAAATTCCCTTATCCCATGGACAACTGAGGAATACTTTATGGAGGAGTCAAGTTAACCCAGAAGAGGAGCCAGAAGTAGATTCATAGTGTGTTTACTTTTCTTTGAAGAGTCTTGTTCCATTTTCCTGAATGATGCCTTTTTGAATTGTTTTCAAGAGCTTGATTTTTATTCCATAGATCCCTGAGGTCATATTCTAGCATTTACTGTGCTACTCCTATAAGTTTACCAACCTGGATTTACAATTTAAATGTTGTTATTTTCTCGATTATATTCTTCAAATTTGAACATGAGTAGGATTATCCTCTTGTTGCACACATGCTTGCATTGGAAGTACTCCTATACTTAAAAGGGAGTCTTCTGCTTCTTAGGGTAGAGTAGGGTAGAAGAATAAATCAATGCCATGAATAAATATGTTACAATAATGCTATCAAGGATTTGACCTCCAAAGGATAGCCACTGAAACTTCTTTTGATCCACATTGGTTGTTAACACACACATCTGTGACAAGTCTTGTTGAGTATGATTCACTCTAATGCCTCATGATTTTGCAAAAGTGACCATGATTAATCACTCCAATGAGTTGTAATCTTAGATATATATTTTCAGTTACCCTTAGAAGGTACCATTGGAAAACCTCCTATGGTGGACCACTCTTGTAAATATCATGATGAGCCATTCATGAGAACACTAGCATTATTAACTCAAAGAATATTTCAGTCATTATCTAGGATCTCTTAGTAAAATAAGTCTTTAGGGTAGAGGAACTAGCCATTAATGATTAGTCATTAAAACCTTTTCACGCCATCCCATACTCTTAAGGAGTAGATATGCCTCCTCACTTATTAAGTAACCTTTTAAGTTAATCATAATCGGAGTTTACAAAGGATTGATTGGAGGATAGGAGGTCTCAGGATGAGACGACCTACCACGATCATGAGATCTAGCATGTATGACATTACTGCGACTGGTCACCAGGCCAGACTAATGGTTTTCAACTAAGAATCTGGAATACATGAGGTCTCATCATGAGCCGACCTGTTCATCCATGTTACTTCTTGTGAGTGGCACTGCCATCAGTTGGTCACCAAGCCAAGACAGTGGCCTTCATCTAATTTTTAAAATTCAAATAAGAAAACTCTGAATCTATATCTAATAAGTGGGATATAGGAATTTAGTTGGGTTAAAAGACATCCATGTCGAGGCTATAGATGCCTGTAGGCAATAGGGTTATGTCTGTGGTATTAAAGTTAATTCAATACTATGATTTACTCGGTTATCTTTATCTTTCCCTAAGACTCATCACTTTAATTCTTGGAGAATGGTTTCAAGATGATTTGAGAATGATTCTTTGAGTTCTATTTTTCAAAAATTAGGAATCGTTAATGATGTGGTACCCTTAGTGAAGGGAATTATTTTTACACATTAATAAGAAATTTAGTTTTGCATCTAGATGACAACAAAATTTAGAGTGTTCAATGAAGAAGTTTTTGATTGGTCCAAAATGGTGTCATCTTGTTTTATTTTTTATTTCCCTTTTCTGGTATCATAACTCACTCAATTTTTCATGGTATTTAGAGTGATGAATTACTCAGTGATGACTAATCACAAGGTTTTGATAGACAACAATGTGTGTTGATTGTGGTTGCCTCTAAATAAGCACTGCATAGTCTAGGTATAGGATTGCCATAGTAGGTGCAGGGATCTTGTAAAGATTTGATCATAGATGTTAGTAACACCCTAGGCAGAACAATAATGAAATCTATGACAAACAATGAGCTCATTTGAGACAGGACATGATGTATGTGCAATACTCTTTTTTTAATGCCTTGTACAAAGTATTTCCTTCCTGTACTTGATATTGTTACATCAAAATGTTCATCATTCTTGCACTCAATGATTACATAAGGGCTGTAACACGGATTAGTAGACACTATAATTATGTTGCAGAATTAATGAAAATTTTAAAATGATAATCGGTGTCCCAATATTCCCTTGCTTCTCATTAGTATTTAAAGTATTCTACACTGCCATCTTTCATGATTCCACATTCAGTACTCCATGTCCTAGACTTTTTATAAAGATAATGGTATATGCACAGGTATTTTTTGTTTGATGTTCTAATTCCAAATGTACGTGCTAAGGATACCTTGTTCTTGTAATTATGATTTCTTTTTTCCATCTATCTATTGAATGCTCATGGATTAAGATAATTATGCTATGAAGACAAGGAAGTTGTCCGAAATCATTTTAAATGGGACTTGTTCTTGACCGTATCATTGTCATTATCTAATCATCACATTCTTCCCTCAGGTACTAAAAGAATTACACCAACCTCAGAACCTTATCCAACGCTCATTATGAGTAGTCATGTTGCTTAAAACAAATCAATGAATCCATTTTTTGATCAAATATGATATTTAATACATTGTTGGGGCAGACTGGGTTGTTTTTCCTCTATTTTGCATACTGTGTGACAACTCTCAAAGCCATGATTTAAATGAAATGTGATCGCCATGAGCCCACATCCATAGAAGAGCTAGAGAAAACTCCTTAATACAATGCCTGCAAACATAAGTTAATAAAGGATGGATGGCATGAATTTATTACTAAATTTCACGGGTCTGAAGATGAAGTTGCTTTAAAGTTTGGATAGGGGTTCGATGGAAAGGTAACTCGAATTGGATATTTGACCATGAATGTGAATGAGAAGACCATTACCCGAGCAACTAGACTACCAATGGAAGGAATTAAGTGGTTCAAGAACAAAAGCATGGATAAGAAACAGAGTATGTGATTTCTCAAAGCAGGGCACTAGGACGTTAACTAGGCGAAGGGGATACCATGTTCTCAGATCATAGATGAATGATGCGCTCCTCTGTTCATTCTCCAAAAAATATTTGACCTGTGAAGGCAGGTATGCAATGAATTTTCTATATCATATTGATTTGCTACTACATTTCACTGGAGAGAAAAAGATAAATGTCCCCTATTTCTTGTTAAAAATCCTACAGAAAATGTCAGAGGGAGTCTGTAGAGTCATTAAAAACCCTAGGGAAAGTCTCTATCATTACGGGCTTATCAAAATATTGATTGTGGATGAGATAGGTATAAGGAATGATAGATGGGATGATTTTCTTTAACGGAATGGGTTTATAATAGGCATAGAAAAACCGATCACCCATCTTCCTGGTGAATTGCGTGTGGCAGAGAAAATTCCAGAAGAAAGTTGAATAAATGATATACTCTCCTCGCATCCCAGAAAGTCGAGACAGAGAAAGGTAGACATCTTGGTAACCCCTACGACATTACCATGTGAACCTCAAGACCCCGTTACTGGATGTAGGATTAATCGTAGCATGATGAATACCATTAGACCTCCTTCCTGAAACATGGAACCTCAAAATTTCAATTTGGATCCATAAGAAGAGGAAACCGTGAAATAAAATACAGGTGCTATTGATGGGGATAAACTCTAGAGATTCGAAGAATTCACCGAGAAGTTTAGGTCCCAAATTAGGAATCCAGAAATTAATCAAGTCAACAAACCCATTATAGGAATAGATCAAGTAAACAACCCTGTAAAGGAAGCAGTTCAATTCGAAAGCCTTATGACCAGAATGGACTCAGGGTCTGAATTCCCATTTAATCCTCCTAGAGCAGAAACTATTGACCTTCACTCCACCAATCAGCAGAGATCAAAAGGGACCATTGATAGTTATATATTGTGGAAGAAAAAGAGGACGATACAAAGACTGAAGAGGAAGATATATGAGATTATTGTTTGTGAAGAGAATGTGAGAAGGGAAAACCAAGATCTGAAGAAAATCTATATTAAAATGCATGATAAAAACAACAGGCTGAATGATAAGAAGAAGAAGTTGTGGAAGTTGGCCAGGGATTGGATTGAGAAACTAAGTATTATGTTGCCCATAACAAAATTCTAAAGAGGGAAATTAAAATGGTCAGAAGCATGAAGGGAAAGAACCTGAACATTTCAATTAAAATAGTAAGGCTCTAGACCATAAACTTGCGATTTTTTTTGAAATTTTGAATCCATTTTATGGTTTGGCTTGCACGAGGACGTGCAAGAAGGTCAGCGTGGGGGGATGTTGAGCCTCCATTTTGTCTATATTTTTATACCTTTTTTTGAAGTAACTCTTATGCCTGCACCTAGTGTTTATAGCCATTATTATCCTTTTATGCACCATTGGACTATTATAGAGGCATTCAGAGGTATTGTGTTATTGTTTTGTGAATTCTTGCTTAGTGATTTGAAAGTATTTAAAATATCATTAATAATAGACTCTTCTTGTGGCATTTGTACAGTTCCTATTCCAGAAGTGAAAATCCTGTTCCCACCTCCACGATTTTCATATATCGAGTTGTCGTGATGAAAAACGGGCATATGGGTTTTGAAGAGTAGGTGTTTGATATGCTGATGTGTTCCCTTTCTTGCACCTAGGTATTCTAGATAGCACATAAAATGATGGTTAAAGCATTCGGTCAAAAATTCCTTCTATAAATTACAAAGTTTTTTAATAGTGTATTCTTCCTATGACTGTTCTGGAAAATACTTCATGACTCGGCATCGGTTGTTGCAAACCATAGATCAATTCAAATCTCTTTAATTTGTCTCATAATTGTTGCATAATTCTAAACTTGGATGCATTGATCCGAATAGCTGGGGGGCAGCGTTATTATAACATAATGACCGTATACTGTAGGAGCTTTTGTATTCTGTAGATTTTATTTCAAATAGACAAAGATCGATTTCATTGTACATGGAAGGGAGGAGCCTGTGTGCCCAGTGGGATGATCCCTAGAGGGGACCACTGGAGCCGAGCGTTGTGTTGTTCAATAACTATGTAAGAAGACTTTAGAATTAATATACTCAGGCATTCGATTTATGTTTTCAGTCATTCTAAAGCTTTTGGTGGGTTAATTTAACTACTGCAAGGGAAACGACCTGAGTGGTTTGGGCCCACCAACCAGTCCTTTGCCTCATATCTCTTAGGATTTCTCTGCCTTTTATTTTGATACATTCATGGTGTGAGTGTGATTTAATATAGCTCTGCAATTTCATTTCACAGTTCTTTCCTATGCTTTGATCATTTGAGATTTATAATTTCATTCCATAGTTCTTTTTCATTGCTCTGAACATTTGAGTTTGATTAATGATGTCATTATTTTCTTGGAATGTATTTCTATGAAGACTAAGACAGAGTATAGGTAATGAATGTTTCCTTACTGCATCTCTCATTTTTATTACAAGTTAAGTGTGATACTTGCCCTGATCCCAATTGCTGCATAATAAGGATACTCTGGCTTATTAAGAGTTCTCGTTGATTTAACTCATTATGTTGAGCATTCATGACTGCCTCAAAACTATTATTTGAGATATGAAATTGATTCCTACACATTGGGAAAAAATAACGTTCATCCTTGAAATCTTAATAACTAAATTCCAGGATCATCTTGAGGAGAAATTGCAACTTTTTTTTTTGGGCAAAGTGGAGTGCTGATAGAAATCTTAGAAAGTCTTAAGACTGAAATTTGTGATTAGTATTCCTCTCATCATAATTGAATGCTTCTTTAACCAATACACATATCATATAAAGTATTTTTGTGTTGCAGGGAAGTTATGTAATGATTTTATAAGATCGGGGTGAGCTTGAAAGTAGCATAAATGTATCTATCTTATTTATTTCTATTGCACTCTTTCCTTCCAGTTTAATACTGAATTATTTCCAAAGAAGTAGTACACATATAGTCTAGATTCTTTTTAAATAATTCAAAAGATTAGTTCGAATGAAGTTGCTTTATGCTTCCTAGTTTTATTTCATGATTTCCATTTTTGCAAGCATAGCATGTAATCCTTAGAGAGGTTTTGAAAACTAAATCACATTCTTTTGAGTGGAATATACATTGCCTTGTCCCCTGGACAACTGAGGAAGACTTTCTGTAGGAGTCAACTCAACCAGAAGAGGAGCCAGAAGTAGATTCAAAGTGTGTTTACTTTGCTTTGAAGATTCTTGTTCCTTTTTCCTGAATGATGCCTTTTTGAATTGTTTTCAAGAGATTGATTTTTATTCCGTAGATCTCTAAGGTCATTTAGTATGCTACGCTTCTAAGTTTACCAACCCGGATTGACAATATAAATACTGGTGTAAATCTTGCATTTATAACATCCAACACACTCTTTGTTGAAGAACAAGAAGTCAAAATGTATGAAGAAGAGGGGGATGATCTTTATGAAACAATAAACGAGGGTGAGATTGATAATTTCTTCAAGAAGTTTATTCATTTTAGGCAAGTTTGGCCTCATAAGAAATACAATATTCATTCATCTAGGAAGAGGTCAAGAGGGCAAGACAAAAGCGAAGGTGCTACCTCCCAAGTGCCTCCTAAGACCATTGACAAGGGGAAGGGAACCTTAGATCCAATTACTCAAAAAAAGAAGGAGTCCCCAGATCCAAACTACCATAAGCCCGAATTCCCCAAAGAAGAGAAGTTGCCTCCCCCTTCTAGGCCCATCTTTGAAAAATAAAAAGAGTTGGTAGAGGTTAGCACTACAGAAAAAGGCCCTATTATATTTAATCTTCAAAAAGAGCTTGAGAAAGTCAAAATCCAGGTCCCGTTATCTGAGTTCTTGAAAAGACCCAGATATAAGGCCCAATTTTCCCAATTCATGTTTACATCTACTTCACTCCAATCCCATGATAGTTTAAACCTCCAATAACAAAGGCCAATGGTCGTCTTTAGACCCCATGTTGAAGAACAAGATCCCTCCTGTTATCGGGAAAACTAGTGTCCACTCAGAGCTGCTAGTCCCACTAAGACGGGTAGCTATCTTAGAAACAAATGGATTAAAGTTACTTGTGTTTTCCTTTATGAGAGATAGATGAGAGAGAAGCAGAGAGCACCAACCTCAGTCTTTCGCTAGTCTCCTTGCTTGTTTCCTCTCTCCTTTGACAGAGCTTTCGCCACTCCTTTCTCGCTTGTCCCACTTCAAAGAACGCCTGTAGAGTCAAGGGAGAAAAATACCATCAACGCATAGAGATCTATAACCATAAATAATGTAGGATCAGATGTACATTAACCATATAAATGCATACAAACAAGATTCAGAGATATACAAGCATATGGAGGAAAACTCAAATAGCTTTATTGATAGAAGTAGTAGAAGAGAGGATTACAACCAGGTTGTCTGATCCAGCATCATCCTCCTAGCATGAAAGCCCTCTTCACCTCATACAAAGCAAGATCACCCAACAATGTCTTCAAAGAGAAACCAAAAACACTTCCTTGCAAATTACAAAATTCCAGCCTCTCGATCTCTAGGATGAGGGATCCATATATAGATGTTTGCAGGAGAGTGAGTTAGCTTCTGGGATTTTGATTAGTGTCATTTCACTGATACTTCTTGGTTCCACTTGGAGATTTCTTTGATCTCTTACTCATCCCTGGGCAAATTTAGAGAGGCAAGTGTCATATGAGAAGTTTCTGGAAGATTCCATGATCATCCACTTAGCAAACTGTCTCTGCCATTTGTCCTTTCTCGCTCATCTCACCCTATAGAAGGCCTTTTCAGTATGCATCGCACGTCCTGTGTGTACAAGGTGAGATGCATCGCACCCTGGCCATGGAGCAGGTGAGATGGTCCAGTTTTGACGAGTTCTGAGCTGTTTTTCGGGGAGAACTTTTGGGAAATGATGTAATTAGTTGACCTTGATCCTTTAGGGTATGAAGCAACATTTTCAGGGGTTTAGAAGCCCTTGGTTTATGGACATATGTTATTGGGGTTGCAGTGCCCACATATGTCTATAACAGTTTCCCCCTAAAGCATGACGTCATAAATCTTTTGATGTCGGATGAAATGCTTTATAATGAGGATCTGAGGTTTTTCGAATTGGATGATGACCCATAATAAGATACAACACAATACATTATCTTCATAACATTTTCATGATCTAGCTGAGGTGGGAATTCCCATGCTCAACTTTATAAATTCATATTCATGTACATAAGATAGACAATCGTCTGTGTGGCAAACTGATGATTTTGGTAGAGCCATCATCCTTTAGTTTGGATGATTATCTGTGCAACTGTGATGTACATTTGATGTCTTTATTTTCCTGAATATATCACAGCCCGGATGGATGAAACTAGATCCGGGGTCTTCAAAATCATTCAATCTTCGCCCAGAGTATAAGTCAATCCATGTGAAAAGATGTTCTGATGTCGAACATGGAAAGACATCGCCTGATTACTAGCAAATGATGTAAGTTGTTAACAGGCGCGAGAGGAATCACCGATAATGATGATGACCCTCAAGGTGCTGCAGTACAATTCATGTGGTGTGAATACATGAGTTGATTTCGAACACCACGTAAAATCTTTCCGTTGAAGGCCATTGATGTAAACCTATCGCTAAAAGTGAGAAACTTTCCATTGAGGCGTGCAAGCTTCAACGCACTGAAAGGGTTGTTCCTAAGTCAACTTCTTGGATAATGAGCTGGTGTAGACAAGAAGAGACCCGTCGTAGGAGAGCCTTAATGAATCCCACATCTATGACACGGAATGGAGAAAATGATCTTGTGGAGGTGAAAACGATCTAATGATATAGGGTTCACGGTGGCGGTCATGAAAAATGGAGAGTGAAGGTATTGCAGCGGATGAGACGCTAGCTAGGTTGGTGAATTCTTTGAGCGACTTCTCTTGAACATACCGGCAACACTGAAATGGATTGGTAGTGTTAACCCCAAGGTGGATGGTATGATGGACCAATGGTGATATGACCAGTGAACGGAATAACCCAACCCAACTCAATCATGGTGACGAAGTGAAAGTGTCATGTTCAAGAGCGACCTGCTACCAATGAAGCCATTCAAGTTTTCTTCCCTTTTTCCCCAGTCATTGCTGACCAATACCTATTTATTTTTATTAAGCTTGAGGAGGATAACATATGCTTGTTCTATAATTTTCCCTTCGGGCAAACCTGTCGCTATGTTTTAACAAACCTAGTGACAGTGAAACTCGCTCTTGTCTGTATGGACAAGTTTTTCACTATTGTTTTAACGAGTTTAACGACAAAGATAACTCAGTACTTTTCAATTTTAGAGAATCTAAAAAGGGACGGAAAGGCAACTCCAGTGGTCCTTTTTCGTAATGTAATCCCTCAAGTTTGAAAAAGTATAAAATAATACGAAAGGGATAACTTTTCGATAGTTTTAATGAGCCGAACAAGACAAGCGCTCGATCTTTTTGTGTAATAATCCCTCAGGTCCAAAAATATTAAAATCTAGAGGAGGGATGGCACTTCCGATCGCTTTAACAAGCTAGAGAGGCCAATTTCTAGGAAATCTTTTCATATTTTAAGAGTCATATGAAAAGAGCTTAAAGGAGACTCGTTTTTTGACGAATGAGTGATGTTTTTGGATAGAAACTGGTTCCAGGTAAGGTTTGGAACTTTTCAATCATGTAGTATAAAGAAGGTGGCTAATAGAATCACTCATCGTAGTTGTTCCCCAAAAGGGTAAACAATCAAATGGAGGCGTATGATCGGTTAAAAAATAGTGGAGGTGATGGTGAGAACACGACCAAGGTTCAAAAGCTGATAATTATGCTATCGCAATGGTTATTTACTGGAGGTGGGGTTCATGTTTTAATGAGCTTAAACTCCGGGGAAACATTTTCTCATTACTAGGTTTATTTTTTAACGATCTTCAACTTCACGTAAAACTGCTCATGTTCCTTTTTATGTAAGCTAAGAATGACCAAACTATAAACCTAAAAAGCTAAAAACGCTAAAAATTTAAAAATGAGATTGGTCATTTTTGCTTGTATAAAAAGGTTTGCATTCCCCCAGCATAAAAAAAAAAGTCTTCAGTAACCATATGGAAACTTACTGTGGTTAAGCAGGATGCTTTTCTGTCAATACTTAGACAAAACACTTCCTGCACTTTGTCTACCAAATAGACAAAGGTGAAAGGTCATCTAAACCGATCCCATAACTTACAGGGAAACTTATCTCTACAGCTAGGTTTGTCCACAAAATAGACAAGGGTGCATTCCCCCTAAGCTTCGTTACATTCACCAGACGACTCGTGGTAATTAGGTGGATGGAATGAAGGTTCCTTTACGATATCAAGTGAAAGAATCGACTTGGAACTTTGCTCAGCCTTGTTTCATTTTTTAATGAGCTTGACAAAAGATAAGGAATTATGCTCAGATCCTTGGTTGCATTTTTTAACGAGGTTGACACCAGTCAGCGAACTATCCTCTAGTGACCTTTGATCACAACTCATAAGGGGTCATGAAGGAAAGATCTGGTTCCAATGCCCCCAGTACATGATATACAACATCACTGAGTTGATCGTCAGATGATGTAGGTATGGTAGGGCTTGGGGGCAATACCTCGCGATGATCCACACTATCAAAATGGTCAGAGTTCTTCTTAATCTTTGATGATGTAGAAGATATCATATGACAGGTTTCGAATGTGGCGGTAGGGAAAAAGTACCCATTAAGAAAGGGTCTTTTAGGAGGCCTATTCTGATATTTTGAAGCGATTGAGAGCTTCCATGCATCAATGGAATGCTTCCGGTAACTTGGGAACTGTTGGGGAAAAAGGTTAGTTGGTCAACGAATGTAATTCTACCTTGGAAAGGAAATGCAATCTTTCTAAAATATGTTGACACAACAGTGGCCATAGCATAAATCCAGGTCTTCCTAGCAAGATATTGTAGTCAAGGTTTCCATCAATGACCTCAACTTCAATTTCTACTGTCTTGCCCCCTATTTCAACTTGCAAGTTACTTAATATCCCATATGGCGTGTATGTTCTTCCATCGAATGCTTTTAATGTTGTTGATGATCGTGACAAGGGTGAAGAGCCTAAAGTTTTCTAGCAACTCATTGACATAATACAGGTAGAAGCCCCCTCATCAATAATTGTTTGATGAACAGTTTTATTGAGGGCTTTCACTTGGATGAGGAAAGTGAGTTGGGCCAGTAACTGAGTTTCGTATCGTTTATGATTAAAGGCCACTAGATTGGAATCCGTTGGATCAATCCCACCTATCATTGATAACAAAGCCTGCTTTTGGGAGGGGCAATTCTGCAGTACTTCAAGTGTCGACATAACGGATGGTGATTGGGCCAGATCCTCCACTATATTATAATTCTATGCTGCTCGAGCACGAGCATTAAACATCGATTTATGTACTACTCCCTTAGGTGGTTTTATTGTTAATTCAGGAATGATGGGTGGAACAACTTCCGAAGAATTCGTTGTCGAACTGCTTGGTTGATCAGTAGCCTTGTCGTTCGACGATTGTGGATTTCCATAATCTTTATTCCTTGTAGATATCAAAGTGTCATTTTGTTGTTTTTAGATGGATAGCATAAGCACTTGGGATGGGGAAGCACGATCACTAGCAACCAGATTAGTTTCTAGGCTCGGATACGGATTAGTCAACACCGCTGGGGTATTTGAAGGTTTTAAAAATTTCATAACCTTAGCTTTATGTGGACAATCTCTCGTATAATGCTCGTCGTCACATATGTAACATGGATAACAAGGTTTCTTTTGCCAAGTAGGGTTTCCAGAAAATTTTTCAAGAGTCGAATCCTCCTGTTTCTTCTTTTTGTTTGTCCCTTTCTTCTTGCCCCCTAGTTGCTTTAGTTATTTTCCTTTATCGGTCGATACAACATTAACCTCCGAGGCAGGAAGTTTATCATTTGCATTTTTACTAGAAACTGTAAGGCCTTTACTAGATGAGGCCTTTGCAGTTTGCGTACTTGAGGTGCCAATCATGCCATCACGGGCATGAGATTCCTTGTTTGATTTAGGAGGAGGAGAAACAAAAAAATTTGGTCTAGGAGCATCAAGAATTTTGTCATAGAGTGTGCTAGACTGAGTATAGATCAAGTCTAGATATTGCGCACAAGTAATGACTTGCTCTTCAGTGACAACTCCCCCCTTAGCCACATCTTCTGTAATAGAAGTTAATAATGACTTAATAAACCATTCAGCTAGCAGTGGATCAGGAACATATGTTTTTTCCATTCGACGACGACGTCACCACTCATGAATATGATCAGATATGTGAGTGGTCATCGTCTGTTTAAAATTGGTAAGAAGCTCCGTCCCTATTTCGTACCTTATGGGTAACTGAAAATGGGTTAAAAAGGTTGTGGCAAGGGCGCTAAAGTTATCGAATGAAGCTCTAGGCAATTTGATGTACCATTTTGCTGCCGGAATAGTTAACGTTCACTAAAAGAGGTGAAGCCTAATCGAATCATCATTGAGAGTGTTGGATGAACACCACAGATGAAAGATCATCACATGATTCAACAGATCTTCACCCAGATTTCCATTGAATTTAGGAATATCTGACAGATGTTTATGAGGAATCGCCAGCCACCAAGGGGCGTAAGCAATTGGATCATTTGTTAGCCGATTTAGATCTGGTAATTCCAACGTCGCGATGAAAGGCAACTGTTGATTCAAGTTTGACGAAGCATACCCAGGATAAGATGGGATTTCCTGAGCAGTGGGTCTTTGTATACCAGCATAATGTATTTGATGCTGATAACTTTGATAAGGTTGATGGGCATAACCATTATGATATGATTGATGGTGACTGTTTTGAATGTACGGTTGCCCATTACCCGCAAAGCTTTGTTGCTCAGGTCCTCGGTAAGCTGGCTGGAATTGCGGTTGTTGATATTACACTAGCCATGGTTGTGAAGCCATTTTCTGTTGTCCAATATTGGATGTTTGACGAAGATGAGGGGTGATAGTACCCGTTTGAGTTTGAGTCACTTCAGTTAAGGAGCCACTAATCGGCAATTGTGGTTGAGTCGTTGAGACAAGAGGCTGTTGTATTACGACCTGAGAGACTTGAGGTTGAAATAAAACAGGAAGCACTTGTACTTGCGACACCGTTACAATAGCTGGTGTAGTGGGAATATTCAACACGGGTAGATTTGGTTGCATTGAATATACAACTCTTGGATGTTGAGGCAGTATTGGCACCCAACCACTGGATGCAATTCCAGCTTGACCCAAATTTTGTTGTGAACTCTCATACGGTTGTTCTCTTGGAGGGAACAATGAAAAGGCATACTACCCCCCATATGGCAGCAATTCAGTGTTCAAAGGAAAAATTGGTCCTTGTAGACTGGACTGCCCAAATTGATACTGTTGTGGAGGATCAATTTGCTGAGACTCAACATAAGAAATTCCAGATATTATTCTGGACGAACAAACGGGAACAGACCATATTGTCGAAACAGTCCCTGGGTGGAATCCATCTAGCGGTTGAGAGCTAGTTGGGATAGATGGTATACCAGCGAACATTTTCGGAGTAGTGGAAAGAGGTTCTGCTACTGTTGTATCAGATGACACAGTCCTAGATGTCGATGGTTGTTCAGACATATTGAGTCTATCGAAAAGACTTCCTAGTGATTCTATAGGAACTTGCGATGAAGGTTGACTATCTTATGAATTAGAAGGATATAGGTGGATCCCAGTTCCAAAATGCAATGGGGTACTGGATGGAATATCCTCCACAATCTCTTCTATTGCCATCAGTCCAGGTGGAAGAGGTAGACCGTCAGGTCCATAAAATATTTTTGGTGTCGAAGAAGGTACACACTCTGCAGCAATAGATGTTGGAGGGTTAACACTTTCTGAATCAGTCCTAGATGGAACTAGTTCAGGAATAGATGTGTTTACCATTACAGTAGGATCAGTTCTAGCATCCTCTTGTAAATGTGGAACTTCTTCTGTAGAGGCAGGGATACCAAAAATAGTTGGAGTAACTAGAGTCTCTGAGGATGTTGAAACACAAGTTTCAAACAAACTACGGGACTTTGACCCAGTTAAACGAGATCGCTTGGCCTGGAATGGTTTCGTTTCTGGAGCCAAAGACGGTTGACTCGTTAGTCTTCACGAACGACGGGGTTTTGATTGACTTTCTTCCATGATTGCAGATTACTTGATCAACTCAAAATAAAAAGGGGAAAACGTTATTCCGAATTAAATGAATTTTATGACGCTTTGATACAACTTGCTTTTTCAATTTTTAAGAGTTGAGAAAATGCTAAAGATGACTCTAGTCGCCTTCGATTTTTAATGAGCCTGAAGTGACAAGTGCTCAGATGGACCTTTTCTTTTAAGGAGTCTGAAAAGGAATGAAAGTGACTGCTCCAAAAATCTAGACAGAGAGATTACCAAACCAATCGCAAAACTGCAGAATACTTTTTACGGTATGGCAGTCAATCTTCTTGAATGCCGTGTTCAATGCATTGCGATCGATAGGGTGGCAGACACGGCTTCCTAAGGATAAAGGATGTAGCCTATTGTGGTCTCCCAATATATACTCAACGGTACGTGGGAGCACAAGTCCGTACTGGAACTTGTTGTCTCAAAGAGGAGGAATCACCCAACCTACGATGAAAGCGATAGTTACCAGGCTTTACGATGCTAGAATACGTCTCTAGCCTAGACTTCTAAATGTTGTGCGTTAGGTTCCAAAGCGTTTTAATGTTCATTGAGGTTTATTTTACAGTTGATATTTCTTAAGAAGTTTGCCTTTAAGGTTCACCGCGTGATGTAGATATACAATTCTTGAATATGCAATCTAAGATGATAAACAGTTGTTTATTTTCTTTTTTCAATGAAAATCCTAGCTACTAAGGAAAGAGAAATGAAATTCTTTCAACATAGAGCAGAGAGCACACACTAGATGCACTTTTCCTAAATCAATTTCCACAAGCAGTCTAAATGCAAATGCACATGCATGTATTTGTTTTCCGCTTTCTTAATGTGTGAATGACAAAACGAAAACAAAGTATAGATCTGAACTATCTTCTTTTAAAGCAATAGTACTAACAATTTTCTTTTCAAAAAACGAAAGTAAAGCCAAGACGACACTTTGCGATTTCGAATTCAAAATTGCTTTCGACACTTGAAATACTAATGATCAAATGAAATACAATGGAAAAAGTGTAATCAACTATCAAAAAGAGGAAGACTTGTTTCTTTGACTGAAAATGACACTTGCGATTCTTTCAAATCAGAAGATGACAGTTTGATTAAGCTACTGTTTGCACAAGAGAACTGTAAATGATGAAAAATACATAAAAACATTCACAATTCTTTATCAATGGAGGCTGAATAATGCAAAGGAAGGGAGTTTCAACAGTGATATACTGATCACAGACAGCAAAACTACTGAATAAAGCTGAAGACAATGAAGGAAAAAGCAAATTTTGGAGGCAGAAACAGTCTCATCTGATCATCGCACCTGTAACAGAGGGAAACAGGGATGCATCTCACCTACAACACAAGGGAGGTGCGATGCATCGAGAATGCCAATGAGAGACAATGCGATGGTCTAGGAATGAGATTGAGCTTGGTTTTTACTCACAGTTTGCAGCTATGTTCAGGGGTTTAGGCTGAGCTAATGATAGGTAGTAAACACAAAGTATAGGGGCTGATCTAATGAGGTTATTTGAGCTACCATCAGGGCACTTAGGATGTTTGCAAGCTAGATGTTCAGTTCATAAACCAACCCAGAGATTGACTGAAGCAGCGTTGATCTACTTTGCAGTTGCATAGCAAAAGAAGTTCGAAGGCTAGTTGGATTAACTTCAGGCTCCGTCTGTGGTTTATAAAGCAAACAACAGTAACGAAACAAACAAACTATTCATTCCCCAGTGGAGTTGCCATTTTGTTATCAGGAAAACTAGTGTCCATTCAGAGCTGCTAGTCCCACTAAGACGGGTAGCTATCTTAGAAACAAACAGATTAAAGTTACTTGTGTTTTCCTTTATGAGAGATAGATGAGAGAGAAGCAGAGAGCACCAACCTCAATCTTTCGCTAGTCTCCTTGCTTGTTTCCTCTCTCGTTTGACAGAGCTTTCGCCACTCCTTTCTCGCTTGTCCCGCTTCAAAGAACACCTGTAGAGTCAAGGGAGAAAAATACCATCAAAGCATAGAGATCTATAACCATAAATATTGTAGGATCAGATGTACATTAACCATATAAATGCATACACAAACAAGATTTAGAGATATACAAGCATATGGAGGAAAACTCAAATAGCGTTATTGATAGAAGTAGTAGAAGAGAGGATTACAACTAGGCTGTCTGATCCAGCATCATCCTACCCACATGAAAGCCCTATTCACCTCATACAAAGCAAGATCACCCAACAATGTCTTCAAAGAGAAACCAACAACACTTCCTTGCAAATTACAAAGTTCCAGCCTCTGGATCTCTAGGATGAGGGATCCATATATAGATGTTTGCAGGAGAGTGAGTCAGCTTCTAGGATTTTGATTAGTGTCATTTCACTGATAGTTCTCGGTTCCACTTGGAGATTTCTTTGATCTCTTACTCATCCCTAGGCAAATTCAGAGAGGCAAGTGTCATATGAGAAGTTTCTGGAAGATTCCATGATCATCCACTTAGCAATATGTCTATGCCATTTGTCCTTTCTCGCTCATCTCACCCTATAGAAGGCCTTTTTAGTATGCATCACACCTCCCATGTGTACAAGGTGAGATGCATCACACCCTAGCCATGGAGCAGGTGAGATGGTCCAGTTTTGACCAGTTCTGAGCAGTTTTTCAGGGAGAACTTCTGGGAAATGATGTAATCAGTTAACCTTGATCCTTTAGGGTATGAAACAACATTTTTAGGGGTTTAGAAGCCCTTGGTTTATGGACATATGTGATTGGGGTTGCAGAGACCAAATATGTCTATAACACCTCCACAATACCATTTTATGTTACTCTAGTAGTACATGACCTCCTACTCCATAACTACATGTCGGAATCAGGCGCTTCTCATAATTTGATGCCACTCTCAATAATGGAGCAACTAGGTTTGTCGATAACCAGTCCATACAAAGATATCTACTCTTTTAACTATAAGAGGGTAAATGGTTTGGGAATGATAAAGGACTTAGTGGTGAATTTGGCCCAGATCCTAGTAAAAAGTGTAGTGATGGACATTGTAGTAGCTGATATCCTTGCAAGGTTCAGTATGCTTTTGTCTAGGTCTCGGGGATCAAAGATTGGAGGTTCCATTAAGCTGGATCTTACCTATTATAACATCCTTATCTTTGGGGGAGAAGAAAGACGACTGTATAGGAAATGAAGGTTCATTAAAATAGCTACGAAATTCTGTTACATAGTAATTTGTCACTGTCCTCATCTCAGTCCCTCTACTTTGTCATGTGTCAAATAAACATGTTCATATCTTCCCACTGATGTAAGAAGATTAAGCAAATGTTCTCTAATGCTGAAGATTGACCCTTTTTTACTAAGTTTTTGCATCGTCATATGTAAACGCTTAAAATCCGCGACAATTCCCTATCATGAACTGTATTGTTGCGACATCGTCACTAGTCCTCAGTTCATGACCTGCGACGATCCAGATTTCGTGAATTAGTTCAAACAGTCGTCCTTCTGGATGTTTCTAGAGCTAGTTGTTGGGTCATTTTGGGTCGCCCTTCCCCCTCTAGGATGGTAGTTCCGCCTTTTGTGCTACTTTCCTTGAAGATAAGCTCCCTCTCCCTCATTTCATCGAGACTCCTCCTATAAAATCACTCACCATTGCTATGATCAGCTATTTTTTTGGGGTTCTTTTGGTTGTACAGTGTTGCTATTGTTTTTGAGTTTCGTAGATAGCTTTGATGTGAGTGTGACAAGTGTGGGATTGCTTAATAGTTTGCAAGAGGTTGTGGAGCGTTCTTAACCTTTTATTAAAGCTTGTGGGTGAGAGAGAGAGATATTGTTGTTTGGGAGACCCATCTTTGAGAGTGAATGCTTGAAGAAACATGCTGGCTGGATCCTGTGAGAAGGCTTACGACATCAAGACTTGGTTGTAAGATTTGCTCTTGATTTATTATTAATACAATCAATGATGATTTCCTATGTCTTGTATGTAATTTACTTGATAGCTCATGACTTCTTGACTTTGTGAGTGAATAGATCATTGTTGTTTCTCGGTTACATGCTCTGTTGTTTTCTTGTGGTGTTTTAGGTTGATTTCTCATTAAGGAGAAGGAAACAGAAACTAGAGCATCACAACAGAACTTCATCAACCACCGGTTTGAGGCAGGCCTCCAACGATGACTATTTAATGGAATTAATTGTTGTTTTGTCCTTGCTGTGACTAGACCCACTCTGGGGCTAGAGGGGTTGCCTTTGTTCGCAGAGGGAACACTTTCCTACTTCACAAGTTGGCCACTCCGATGGGGATTCCTTTGTATGTTTTTTTTCTTGTTTTCTTTTGTTTGGTTTTGATTTGGTGTCTCTTGAATTTTGGGGTTAAACCATCAGTTTTTAGGTTACATGGGTCAATCTGGGAAGTCCCCTTACTATCTGGAAGAATAATTTTGTGTCATTTAGGTGATTTTACTTTGTCTTTTGCTTAAGTAAGATCGTCGCTGAAGATAGCCTAACAGTCACGACGACGTCGCTGATGTTATAGCTTTATACCCGCTACTATTTGGCTTTCGTCTCAAGTTTCTAGTTTAATTCCCACGACGACTCCTAAAATCGGACCATCGCTGAAAACAGGTGTACTTTAGCGACTAGTCTCTAGTTGTCAGTGTAACACTAGCGACTAGTCTCTAGTTGTCAGTATAACACTAGCGACTAGTCTCTAGTTGTCAGTGTAACACTAGCGACTAGTCTCTAGTTGTCAGTATAACACTAGTGACTAGTCCCTAGTTGTCAGTGTAACACCTGCGATGATTCCTGTAAAGTTGTTTTTACAACTTTACCTACTGAATCCATCAGTCTTGTTTATCCCGTGTTGTTTCTTGTCTCTCATTAGCTTGTTTTGATTTCTTTTGGTTAAGGTACTGTCTCGTTGATTTCATTTGAGTGAATCTTGTGTTTTTAGACCCCGTGACCTAGCTCTCTTAAGCATTTCAAACCATTTGCTTGGGTTGCTTGTCTATCCAAGGTTCATCCGCAACCATCTTATTGATTTGCTTGAGGCTTTTTCCTTGCTGATTGATTTTTAGTGTCGGTTATTGAACCAATTTTTGATATTGATTCGATTTCTTCACTACCAAGCATAGATCACAATTGTTTGGATCGATCAGTTCACACTTTCTCGTTTGTCTCTTTAAATTCAAAACAAAAAAAAATAAGGGATTGCATTCATTTGATATACGAAAGCGAAGGTGTATGTGCATTTCAAAT
This sequence comes from Pinus tabuliformis, assembly GCA_031772625.1. Lineage (NCBI taxonomy): Eukaryota > Viridiplantae > Streptophyta > Pinopsida > Pinales > Pinaceae > Pinus > Pinus tabuliformis. The sequence continues at coordinate 161,203,319 of CM062805.1, read as the reverse complement.
TTTCATGTTTGAGAAATTGAAAAGAGAACTCTAAATCTTTCATTAGTAGTATCGATGCATCGTGAGATTAGTGTATTGATGCATTGTGTTTCTTAGTGTTTTCATTCGCTTGTGCTTGTTTGGGGATGAACTTTCTACCCTCCTTTAAGTAGGTGTTCATCGAAATGAAAGATGCTTTACTCATTCTAGTTGCATCCTAGGATTTTTGATATACATACGGTAAGGCCTGGAAATTGAAACTTAATTCAAGATAAACTTTAAAATGAACTGAATGATCTTAACAATGCATTGGAACATAACGCACATTGTTTAGAGGTCTAGGCTAGAGACTTGCTCTGGCATCGTTAAACCTAGTCACTATTGCTTTCACTTAAGGTTGGGTGATTCCTCCTTCTGTGACTCAATAACTGCTAGTACGGACTTGTGCTCCTAGTAGCATTGAGTATATGTTGAGAGACCCCACTAGGTTATCATCCTATATCCTTAGGAAGCCGTGTCTACTACCTTGCAAAACGTAATGCACCGAACACAAAATTTGGGAAGATTGACTGCCGTACGGAAAGTCCTTGGTTTTCATATGATTGCCAAGGTGTATATGCAGTTTTATGGGTTGTTTGGTAAACCTTTTGCCTAGTTCTCCAGAGTAGTCACTTTCATTCCTTTTCAGACTCCTTAAAAGAAAAGGTCCATCTAAGCACTTGTCCTTTCAGGCTCATTAAATATTCAAAGGCGACTAGAGTCACCTTTTCGTCCTTTTCTCGACTCTCTAAAGATGAAAAGGTCAAGTTTTGTTCCTGTGTCATAAAATTTATTTCCCACGAAATATTCCTGGTAACAGTTCGAGTTCTTGGTTGTGATAAGAGTGTTTTTCAGGCTCGTTCCTGATGGCAACCTTCCTCGAGTCTATCAGCCAAGGTCTTTCTACAGATAGAACTCTTGGTCCATTTCCTTCACTTGGAAATGCTGGTGCTCCATATATGGCAACGTTGTCTTTGCCTGGGTTAACCATCGGTTTGCCCATTTGGTTGTTTTTGACCTCGGTGGTTCCGAGCGTCACGACTCATGTTCCACCATCTCTTTCGTCTGAACCCTGACACATTGATTCCAAGGTTGAGCCTGTGCCTTCTTCCCCTGTTCCTTGGTCTTCACCTCCTACTTCACCTAGTGAAAGTTCCACATCTAGTAACCAGGAGACTAAGAAGAAGAAGAAGAAGACGAAGAAGAAGAAGAAGTTGGATAAGCACCAGGCCACCCATGCAGCTATTGCTCCGAGTACATCTTAGGTCAGACCACCTTCTCCTCCTCCATGGAAGGTTAAGTTTCCTTGTAAATTGTGCAAGGGTGACCATCTTCTTCGTGGTTGTCCTAGCATCCCTAGGATCTTAGAAGTATGGTCTCATAATCTAGCTCATCCCTCGTCATCCTTTGAAGCTCATGACGATGCTACCCTATCAACTAGCTGTAGTAAGAAGAAAGGGAAGATTTGATTCCCCTGTAGACTGTGTGAAGGCAACCATCCCCTTCACCTTTGTCCATTCATGGATAAAGCTTCCATCGTTTTGGAAAGTCTTATAGCTTCTTCACCTCAACTTCCCATTGGTTATCAGAGGCTCTCTTCAGACCCTCTCCCGGTTGATAACGAGATTCACTTAGATTCTTCTCTTGTCCACCCTTCTTTTCCCGAACCTGGCTATGCTCAACCTGTTCCTGACGAACCATTGGTCGGAAAGAGTGTCGACTTGGGTTCACCACTTGTTGATCACTCTATTTCGGAAGAGTTTCATGCTCATGTTCTTCTCATCTCGTCAGATTCTCCTGAGTTCGAGAATGACCCTCCTATCCCCGCTGATTCAGAGAGTCCTTCTTCAATTCCTATTGAGCATGGGGGCAATCATACGATACCCCCACCAAGTAGTTCAGTCGTTTCCTTCGACTAGAGTCACTTGACTGCTTTCTGCCTTCCATCCTATGTGCCTTTCCAGATTATAGTACATGCTTATGATAAGGCAGTACCTGGCACTGTCTTGGATTAGGGTGTGTCTATCAATCTTATGCCTTCCACTACTTGGCAAGCTTTGGGCTCCCCACAGCTTGTGCCAGTCACATAGAATCTATTGGCATTTGATAGAGGAACCTGTCAACCTTTAGGGATCCTCCCAAAGTTTCCTGTTTCTTTGGGGAGCAAAACCGTCTATATAAACGTCATGGTTGTCCAAGGTGCTTTAGATTTCAGTCTTCTCCTTGGCCGTGGCTATGTTTATGCCATGGGAGCTCTTGTTTCTTCACTTTTCCATGTGATTTGTTTTCCTCACGATGGAAGAATGGTGACTATTGATCAATTGTCATTCTTTAGTCACCCAGTGCCTCCTGTACCACCGTCATCCCCCATCGGTTCTTATCCGCAAACAATACCTTCCTTGCCACAGGTCAATTATGTGGCTACTCGTTCCGTCTCCGCCTCTGCTGATGATCATGCAGATGGTCTCGTACATCATGTACTGGGGGCATTGGAACCTGATCTGTCATTGGTGCCTAATGACATGTGTTCCTCCCAGAGCGTGATTCTTCCATCTAATGAAGATCTCTTGGGAGTCATGTTCGCGTATGACCCATGAAAAGGATCCGAGGATAGTTCTGATCTTCTGTCGACCTCGTTAAAAAATGAAACAAGGTGTCCGAGGACGATTCTTATCTTGTGTCAACCTCATTAAAAAATGAAACAAGGAGGCTTGAGGAGAGTTCTTTTCTTGTGTCGACCTCATTAAAAAATGAAACAAGGAGGCTTGAGGATAGTTTGATCTTGTGTCAACCTTGTTAAAAAATGAAACAAGGATCATGGAGCACAGTTCCTTGTCTTGTGTCGAGCTCGTTAAAAAATGAAACAACGAGTCTTAAGGAAAGTTCTTGATCTTATGTGAACCTCGTTAAAAAATGAAGCAAGGGTTATGAGGATAGTTCTTTTACTGTGTCAACCTCATTAAAAAATGAAACACCTCCCTTTTCCAAATCGAGTCTTTGATTAAGATCTCATAAAATCTAAGTCGAGTCTTTCCAAGATCCTCGAAAGTGAACCTTCATTCCATCCACCTCGTTGAATGCAATGAAGCTTGGGGGGCATGTCCCTCGATTTGTGTCATTATGCTGGGGGCATGCGAGCTTATAACAAGCATAGTTTTTTCATTTCAAGCTTGTGTAAACATGAAACCGAATCCAAGCAAAGTTCTCCATGCTTCAAGCTTGTGTAAACATGAACCCATACCCTATTTACCCCTCGTGATTTCCTTTTTTATCCGCTAATTTCTGCTAGATGAGCCTTGGTTGTTTCGTTCCATCGCCACCATATCTTAGGCCAATCATATGCTTTCACTTGGTTGTTTTCCCTTCCTGAGGAACCGCAACGATGAGTGGTTTTATTAGTGAGCCTCTTGACCATTACATGTTTTGAGAAGTTCCACCATTGCCAGAACCAATTGCTACTCTTTATTCCACTCGTTCCTCTAGGACGAGTCACATTTAAGCTCTTTTCTGACTCGTAAAAGATGAAAAGATTGCCGAGAATTTTTTCCCTTTTTGACTCGTTAAAGAGAATAAAAATGGCAGTCTACTTTCAGCTCTTTTCCGACCGTATAAGCGCGAAAAGATGGCTGGGCTTTTGTCGTTTCAAGTTCGATTTTGGTTATGAAACAACGTGTCTCCGATCGCCTTTTTACTTTTTCGGATTGGGACCACTAATTACGAAAAGTACTCCTTGACCGAAATGGTCAAGCGGTTCTCTCGGGTATTGTTTTCTACTTTTTCGGGCCCGAGGGACACAAATTTACGAAAAAGGACCCCCCTGGAGTTTTCTTTTCTGTGTCTTTTTCAAATTCTCTAAACATGAAAAAGACTCCGAGTTTTCCCTATGTTGGACTCATTAAACCCTGATGACATTGGACTCGTCACGATGATGAGACTCGAGCTTCTCCTCCCTAGGGCTCGTTAAACCATCACTAGGTTGGATTCATCCGAAGGACGAACTTATATTACAAGCATATGCTATCCCCTTCAAGCTTCTTTCCAGAAAATAATTGGAGTACCCGCCAGCAATGGTGGGGGAAAATTTGGAAGTCATCATTGGTTACCTGCAGCAGCTAGTCACTCTTGAACATCGACACTTTCGCTTCTTGTCGGGTTGGGATATCCATACATTGTCATTTGGCCTTCCAGGGTTTTGGGTTTCCATTTAGCCTCATTCCATCTGATCCATGCTGTCTCGATCGAGCCTCCGATCCCTTGGTACTTGAATTCTGCCACCTCTCGGAGTCGTGTTGTTGGCATGTTCAAGAGTATAATCCTTCTGCAGTTTAGATCCTTACCTCCTCCTCTGATACTTTATTTCACCATCTACCACTTGTTCCTTATCTCGTGTTGTTGATGAGGGAAACATTATGGCTCTCCCGCGACAGATCATCTCCTGTCGACGTCAGTTCATTATCCAGGAGATTGGTCTAGAGATTCCCTTTTGGTACCTTGGAGCTTGCATGCCTCAATGGCAAGTTCTTCGCGCTTGACGATAGACTTTCATCATTGGTCGTTGATTGGGTGATTCCACGAGTGTTTGGCTTCAGCTCATTTTTCGCACAATAGCTTGAGAGCCATTGGCATTATTTGTGGTTTCTCTCGCGCTTGTTAACAGTTTTCATCATTGACCGGTAATCAAGCGAATTTCTCTCATGCTCGACTTCAGCACATCTGTTCGCATGCTAGAATTTGTACTATGATCGGTTGGGTTTCAAGACCCCGAACTAAAATTACATATGTTCACGTTGCATGGATTGGTTCGTGATTACATATATGACTCTTTGATGGATGGCTACGACCATGAGTGAATCTTCATGGATGGCTGTGACCATATCTTTATCATTATCATGGTCTTGTCAACTAGATGGCTGCGTCCATACCACAGACCTAGTTTCATATGTCTTTTGGATGGTTGCGCCCATGCCTTAAGACTACTTGTATTTCACTATCAGAGATATTAGTTGTACTTGTGCCTGGAGGATCTTCGAGGCGGTATTCCAGTTCAGACAGTTTTGTAAAGCATTTCACCCCTCCCACTCGCTCGGGATTCATGCTTTAGGGGGCAGTTGTTACACAGTAATTTGTCACTGTCCTCATCTCAGTCCCTCTACTGTGTCATGTGTCAAATAAACATGTTCATATCTTCCCACTGATGTAAGAAGATTAAGCAAATGTTCTCTAATGCTGAAGATTGACCCTTTTTGACTAAGTTTCTGCATCATCACAAGTAAACCCTTAAAATCCGTGATGATTCCCTGTCATGAACTGTATTGTTGCGACGTCATCGCTAGTCCTCGGTTCATGACCTGCAACGATCCAAATTTGGAAAATTAGTTCAAACAGTCAGCCTTCTGGATGTTTCTAGAGCTAGTTGTTGGGTCAGTTTGGGTCACCCTTCCCCCTCTGGGATGGTAGTTCCGTCTTTTGTGCTACCTTCCTTGAGGATAAGATCCCCCTCCCTCATTTCATGGAGACTCCTTCTCCTATAAAATCACTCACCATTGCTATGATCAGCTAGTTTTTTGTGGTTCTTTTGGTTGTACAGTGTTGCTGTTGTTTTTGCGTTTGGTAGATAGCTTTGGTGTGAGTGTGACAAGTGTGGGATTGCTTAATAGTTTGCAAGAGGTTGTGGAGTGTCCTTAACCTTGTATTAAATATTGTGGGTGAGAGAGAGAGATATTGTTGTTTGGGAGACCCATCTTTGAGAGTGAATGCTTGAAGAAACATGCTGTCTGGATCCTCTGAGAAGGCTTGCGACGTCAAGACTTGGTTGTAAGCTTTGCTCTTGATTTATTATTAATACAATCAATGATGATTTCCTATGTCTTGTATGTAATTTACTTGATAGCTCATGACTTCTTGACTTTGTGAGTAAATAGATTGTTGTTGTTTCTCGGTTACGTGCTCTGTTGTTTTCTTGTGGTGTTTTAGGTTGATTGCTCATTAAGGAGAAGGAAACAGAAGTTGGAGCATCGCAAAGAAACTTCATCAACCACTGGTTTGAGGTAGGCCTCCAACGATGACTATTTAAGGGAATTAATTGTTGTTTTGTCCTTGCTGTGACTAGACCCACTCTAGGGCTAGCGGGGTTGCCTCTATCTGCAGAGGGAACACTTTCATACTTCACAAAGTCGGTTGCCCAAATAATTCCCCTATGTATGGGAAAGAAAGAGATCTCTCTTGTTTATTGCTAGAAGAATATGATTTTATTTTAGAAGAAACATAGGTACGAATGATGCTTTAACCAATACACATATCATATAGAGTATTTTTGTGTTGCAAGGATGGTATGTAATGATTTTATAAGATTGGGGTGAGCTTAAAAAAAGCAGAAATGTATCTATCTTATTTGTTTCTATTTCACACTTTCCTTACAATTGAATAATGAATTATTCTAGAGAAGTAGTACACGTATAGTCTAGATTATTTTTAAAGCATTCAATAGATTAGTTGGAATGAAGTTGCTTTATGCTTCCTAGTTTTATTTCATGCTTTCCATTTTTGCAAGCATAGCATGTAATCCTTAGAGAGGTTTTGAATACTGAATCACATTCTTTTGAGTGTAATCTACTTTCCCTTGTCCCCTTGACAAATGAGGAAGACTTTCTACAAGAGTCAACTCAACCCAGAAGAGGAGCCATAAGTAGATTCACAGTGTGTTTACTTTGCTTTGAAGAGTCTTGTTCCTTTTTCCTGAATGATGCCTTTTTGAATTGTTTTCAAGAGATTTATTTTTATTCCATAGATCCCTGAGGTCATATTATGGAATTTACTGGGCTACGCCTCTAAGTTTACCAACCCGAATTGACAATTTATATGTTGGTGTAAATCTTACATTTATACCATCCAACACTTTCTCTGATGAAGAACAAAAAGTTAGAACGTAAGAATAAGAGGGGGATGATCTTGATGCAACACTGAACAATGGTGAGATTGATAATTACTACAAGAAGTTTGCTGATTTTAGATAGGCTTAGCTTCATAAGAAATAAAATCTTTGTTGATCTAGGAAGAGGTCAAGAGGGCAAGACAAAAGTGAAGGCACTTCCTCCCAAGTGCCGCCTAAGCCCGCTGACAAGGGGAAGGGGACCTTAGATCCAATTACTCAAAAAAAGAAGGAGTCCCCAAATCCAAACTGGCATAGGCCCGAAGTCCTCAAAGAAGAGAAGTCACCTCCCCCTTCTAGTCCCATCTTTGAAAAATAAAAATAGTTGTTAGAGGTTAGCATTGTAGAAAAAGGTCCTATTATAGTTCATCTTCAAAGAGATCTTGATAAAGTCAAAATCCAGGTCCCATTCTCTAAGTTCTTGAAAAGGCCCATATATAAGGCCCAAGTTTCCCAATTCATGATTCCATCTACTTCAGTCCAATCCCATGATAGTTTAAACCTCCAATAACAAAGGCCAATGGTCATCTTTAGACCCCATGTTGAAGAACAAGATCCCTCCACAATACCGCTTTACGTTACTCTAGTAGTACATGACCTGCTGCTCGATAAATGCATGTCAGAATTGAGTGCTTCTCATAATTTGATGGCACTGTCAATAATGGAGCAACTAGATTTTTTGATAACCGGTCCATACAAAGATCTATACTCTTTTAACTCTAAGAGGGTAAACTGCTTGGGAATGATAAAGGTTTGTGAGATATTTTTCGGCGAAAATCACATGGAATATCATTTTTCGACGCGTTTCGAACCAACTAGTGTGGTTCATTGTCAGGACAAGTTGAAGAAACAGATCCAGCCTAGCAAGTTAAATAGTCTGAGCAGAGCCTCCAATGGCTAACTTGACCAACGGCTAGTTTGACTCTAGGACCGGGGTCAAAATTATTTTATTAAATTAATTAGTAATCTCTGGGATCAATATATAAATATATAAAATTCTAATGGATATTTAGTTAAAAATTATAAAAATTTTATAAGTTAATTAGTATTTAAAGGAAATCTAGTTAAATAAGGGACCTTATAATATAAAATAAATATAAAAGAATTTAAAAGAATTATTATAAGTTAATTAGTTATATAAAGGGCATTATAATATCAGAATAAAATAAAATAATATCAAAAGGATGCGAGGTTAGTTAGAAAAAATATTTAAAAAGTATAAGTTGATTAGAATTTAATAGGAAAATTAGTTATGTAAAGGACCTTATAATAAAATATATATATATATAAATAATTGTAAAGGGGGGGAATATTTATAAAATTAAAAGAAAATTAGTACCAAAGGACCTATAAGTTAAAATAAATGAGAAAATTAACACTAAAAAATAAAATAAATAAATAAAAATAAAAATATAAAAAATAAAATAAAATAATAATAATAAATAAATAAAATAAAATAAAAATACCAATAAAAATAAAAATAAAAATAAAAATAAAATAAAAAGAAAATAAAATAAAATAAGATCAACCGGGGGGTGATCAACCACCTAATAGATCCTGACACAGCCAGGTTGGTTGAGATCTGTCTCACCTCCACATTCTTTAGTTTTGAGGGAGAGTTCTTCGAGCAAACCTGTGGGGTTGCGATGGGCTCCCCCCTTTCCCCTGTCGTTGCTAATATGTTTATGGAGGATTTTGAGTCCAAGGCTCTGAGCTCTTCCTGACTTTTGCCAAAGCTGTGGAAAAGGTTTGTGGATGACACCAATGTCATCTGGTCTCATGGCCAGGTTGAGCTTGATCTCTTCTTTGATCATCTCAACAATCAATCCTCAGTCATTAAGTTCACTAAAGAGCAGGAAGTTGATGGATGCCTTCCATTCCTTGATATTCTTATTTCTAAGAATAGTGATGGTTCCCTCACCCATCAAGTTTTTCAGAGGAAAACTCATACGGAGCAGTATCTTCATGCCAGTTCCCACCATTTCCCGGCTCAAAAGATGGGTGTTCTCAATACCCTTGCTACTCGGGCCCTAAGGATCTCAGACAAGAAGAGCTTTGAGAAAGAAAAATCCCATCTGCTTGATGTCTTTGTTGAGAATGGTTATAGTAGATACATGGGTGAGAAGGCTTTCCTTAAAGCTTCCAAGAATTCTCTGACTAAAAGGAAACCTAAGGAACGAATTCCAGGTGTCCATATTCCGTATGTTCAGGGGGTCACTGATAGAATTGGTAGGATTCTTAGGAAGCATAGTATCCCTATGACTTTTAGGCCCTTGAACACCATTTGTATGTCCCTCAGATCGGTGAAGGATCCTATCGACCCTAAGGATATGAAAGGTGTTTATATGATCCCTTGTTCCTGTGGGACCCCCTATATTGGGGAGACTGGTCGCTCCATTAATCAAAGGATTAGTGAGCATGCAGCGGACCTTAAGCATAGGAGAGCTAAGTCTTCCGCTTTAGCTGAACATGCTGAGAAAACCAATCATCATGTTTGTATTGAGGAGGCTAGTGTTATTGCTAAGATTTCGCATTTCCATCATCGTAAATTTAGGGAAGCACTTGAGATTGAAAAGAGGCCAAGCAATCTCAATAGGGAGGATGGCTGGAAAATCAGTAGGTGTTGGGTCCCAACACTCCCTTCCTAATCGTTTTTCCGCCCTCCTCCTTGATTTTTTTTTATTTTTTTATTTTTTTTATTTTTATTTATTTTTATTTTGATTTTGATTTTTATTTATTTAGTTATTTATTTATTTATCTTATCTTATTTTATTTTATTTTATTTTTATTTTTATTTTTATTGGTATTTTTATTTTATTTTATTTATTTATTATTATTATTTTATTTTATTATTTTATATTTATATTTATATTTATTTATTTATTTTATTTTTAGGTGTTAATTTTCTCATTTCTTTTAACTTATAGGTCCTTTGGTACTAATTTTCTTTTAATTTTATAAATATTCCCCCCCTTTACAATTATTTATATATATATTTTATTATAAGGTCCTTTACATAACTAATTTTCCTATTAAATTCTAATCAACTTATACTTTTTAAATATTTTTTCTAACTAACCTCGCATCCTTTTGATATTATTTTATTTTATTCTGATATTATAATGCCCTTTATATAAGTAATTAACTTATAATAAATTTTTTAAATTATTTTATATTTATTTTATATTATAAGGTCCTTTATTTAACTAGATTTCCTTTAAATACTAATTAACTTATAAAATTTTTATAATTTTTAACTAAATACCCATTAGAATTTTATATATTTATATATTGATCCCAGAGATTACTAATTAATTTAATAAAATAATTTTGACCCCGGTCCTAGAGTCAAACTAGCCGTTGGTCAAGTTAGCCGTTGGAGGCTCTGCTCAGACTATTTAACTTGCTAGGCTGGATCTGTTTCTTCAACTTGTCCTGACGATGAACCACACTAGTTGGTTCGAAACGCGTCGACAAATGATATTCCATGTGATTTTCGCCGAAAAATCTCTCACAAACTTGATATGGATCACAGAAGCCTGAACTCTATAAATGATAAAGGTTTTAGTGGTGAATTTGGCCTAGATCGTAGTAAAAAGTGTAGCGATGGACATTCTAGTATTTGATATCCTTACAAGGTTGAGTATGCTTTTGTCGAGGTCTTGGGGATCAAAGATTGGAGGTTCCATAAAGCTGGATCTTACCTATGCTACCATCCCTATCTTTGGGGGAGAAGAAAGACGACCGTATAAGAAATCAAGGTTTGTTAAAACAATTATGAAAGTCGATTGCCCAAATAATGCTCCTGTGTATGGGAAAGAAAGATATTTATCATGTTTACTGCTATAAGAAGATGATTTTATTTTAGAAGAAACACAGGTACGAATGCTGCTTTAACCCATACACATATCATATAGAGTATTTATGTGTTGTAGGGAAGGTATGTAATGATTTTATAAGATAGGGGTGAGCTTGAAAGAAGCAGAAATGTATATATATTATTTGTTTCTATTACACACTTTCCTTACAGTTGAATACTGAATTATTTCCTAAGATGTAGTACACATATAGTATAGATTCTTTTTAAAGCATTCAATAGATTAATTGGAATGAAGTTTCTTTATGCTTCCTAGTTTTATTTCACACTTTCCATTTTTGTAAGCATAGCATGTAATCTTTAGAGAGGTTTTGAAAAATAAATCACATTCTTTTGAGTGGATTCTACATTCCCTTGTCCCCTGGACAATTGAGGAAGCCTTTATGCAGGAGTCAACTAAGCCGACAAGAGGATCCGGAAGTAGATTCACAGTGTGTTTACTTTGCTTTGAAAAGTCTCATTCCTTTTTCCTGAATGATGCCTTTTTGAATTGTTTTCAAGAGCTTGATTTTTATTCCACAGATCCCTGAGGTCATATTCTGGCATTTACTGTGCTACACCTCTAAGTTTACCAACCTGGATTGACAATTTAAATGTTCGTGTAAATCTTGCATTTATACCGTCCAACATTTCTCTGATGAAGAAAAAGAAGTCAAAATGTATGAATAAGAGGGGGATGATCTTGATGCAACACTGAATGATGGTGAGATTGATAATTAACTCAATAAGTTCATTGATTTTAGGTAGGCTTCGCTTCATAAGAAATACAATCTTCGTTCATCTAGGAAGAGGTCAAGAGGGAAAGACAAAAGTGAAGGCACTTCCACCCAAGTGCCTCCTAAGCCCACTGACAAGGGGAAGGGGACCTTAGATCCAATTACTCAAAAGAAGAAGGAGTCCCTCGATCCAAACTACAATAAGCCCAAAGTCCTCAAAGAAGAGAAGTCACCTCCCCCTTGTAGGCCCATATTTGAAAAGGAAAAAGAGTTGGTAGAGGTTAGCACTGTAGAAAAAGGCCCTATTATATTTAATCTTCAAAAAGATCTTGAGAAAGTCAAAATCCTGGTCCTGTTATCTGAGTTCTTGAAAAGACCCAGATATAAGGCCCAAGTTTCCCAGTTCATGTTCCCATCTGCTTCAGTCCAATCCCATGATAGTTTAAACCTCCAATAACAAAGGCCAATGGTCATCTTTGGACCCCATGTTGAAGAACAAAATCCCTCCACAATATCGTTTTACATTACTCTAATAGTACATGACCTCCTGCTCCATAATTGCATGTCAGAATCAGGCGCTTCTCATAATTTGATGCCACTATCAATAATGGAGCAATTAAGTTTTCCGATAACCAGTCCATAAAAATATCTCTACTCTTTTAACTCTAAGAGGGTAAACTGCTTGGGAATGATAAAGGACTTAGTGGTGAATTTAGCCCAGATCCCAGTAAAAAGTGTAGTGATCGACATTGTAGTAGCTAATATCCCAGCAAGGTTCAATATGATTTTGTTTAGGTCTTAGGGATCAAATATTTGAGGTTCCATCAAGATGGATCTTAACTATTCTACCATCCCTATCTTTGGGGAGAAGAAATACGACTGTATAGGAAATCAAGGTTCGTTAAAAAAATTACGAAAGTCGATTGCCCAAATAATTATCCTATGTATGGGAAAGAAAGAGATCTCTCCTTTTTACTACTAGAAGAAGATGATTTTATTTTAGAAGAAACACATGTATGAATGTTTCTTTAACCAATACACATATCATATAGAGTATTTTTTTGTTGCAGGGAAGGTATGTAATGATTTTATAAGATCGGGGTGAGCTTGAAAGAAATAGAAATGTATCTATCTTATTTTTTTCTATTGCACACTTTCCTCACAATTGAATACTGAATTATTTCCAGAGAAGTAGTACACATATAGTCTAGATTCTTTTTAAAGCATTCAATAGATTATTTGGAATGAAGTTGCTTTATGCTTCCTAGTTTTATTTCATGCTTTCCATTTTTGCAAGCATAGCATGTAATCCTTAGAGAGGTTTTGGAAACTGAATCACATTCATTTTAGTGGAATCTACATTCCCTTGTCACCTGGACAACTATTATAGCTCCAAATCTCACTCTTGATGTTTGCGATGTTGCACTCATGGCCTAGGGAAACCCCTCCTTCCAGACCTGGTCCAAATACTTAAAAAACAATGTTTTACTCCCTATACACGACATTGCCCTAAGCTAAATGCATGTGTACGCGGGTTTGTGTATACCCAACCCGCATATATGTCTTAAAACACTTAAAAAAAAATAAATCTCCTTAATTTCTGGTGGAGATCGTGGGTTTTACCTGTTGATTACCAATTAGTGCCCGTAGCCCAATTGTTCCCAACAAATTCCCAACTAAAAAACTACTTTGGGAGAAGTATAAAAAGGCTTCAATGGGAAGGCCTAAAGGAGGAGAGAATAGAGAGAAAAATCTCTGTCTTGAGATTATCCTAAATTAGGTTTGAAGATCCTTGTGCTTCCAGCACTTCCCCCATTACACGAAACCCTTGTTTTCGTGAGTTATGTTGTCTTTCCATTTGTTGAGATATCCTTGAGTGAGTTATGGAAGGAGCTAGTTGAAGGCTTGAGATTGGACGAATCCGGAGGATGGTTCTGCTTGGAGCTTGTGAAAGGAAGACTCAGGTGAAATCATTCCTTTCTATACTTTAGTTATCTATAATAAAAGAAACACTTGTCTTGTTCCTGATATGAATCTTCTTCATGTTTATGATATCAATGTTATGATTTACAAATGAATGATTATTTCAATTGCGTAACTAACTTTCAATATGCTATGAAGTTGATTTCTTTATGATGTTTAGTCCATATACTGCTGTCCTTTCTTGAATTGATTGTTTTGCAGGTTGAAGGAGCAAAAGGAACTCCAAGAGGGTTTGGACCCTAGCTGGATCTTCCAAAATGAAGGACCCCCAGGTGCACCTCTCTTCACGTAGTTTGTTTATATTAGCATCATGGCTGTGTGGAATGCTTGTTTTTCTTTATAGATAATCCTCGCTCTGCTAGGGTATTAACCCAAGATCCTAGGGGACATTCTCCCTTAACAACAACTGAGGAAGACTTTATGCAAGAGTCAACTCAACCCAAAATAGGAGCCAGAAGTAGATTCACGGTGTGTTTACTTTTCTTTGAACGGTCTTGTTCCATTTTCCTGAATGATGTCTTTTTGAATTGTTTTCAAGAGCTTGATTTTTATTCCAAAGATCCCTGAGGTCATATTCTGGAATTTACTATGCCACACCTCTAAGTTTACCAAACCGGATTGACAATTTAAATGTTGGTGTAAATCTTGCATTTATACTATCCAACACTCTCTCTGATGAAGAACAAGAAGTCAGAACGTATGAAGAAGATGGGGATGATATTGATGCAACACTTAACAATGGTGACATTGATAATTACTTCAAGAACTTCGTTGATTTCAGGCAGGCTTAGCTTCATAAAAAATACAATCTTTGTTCATCTAGGAAGAGGTCAAGAGGGAAAGACAAAAGCAAAGGTGCTTCCTCCCAAGTGCCTCCTAAGCCCACTGACAAGGGAAAGGGGACCTTAGATCTAATTACTCAAAAATAGGAGTCCCCAAATCCAAACTGCCATAAGCTCGAAGTCATCAAAGAAGAGAAGTCACCTCCCCCTTCTAGGTCCATATTTGAAAAAGGAAAAGAGTTGGTAGAGTTTAGCACTGTAGAAAAAGGCCCTATTATATTTAATCTTCAAAAATAGCTTGAGAAATTCAAAATCCAAGTCCCTTTATCTGAGTTCTTGAAAAGACCCATATATAAGGCCCAAGTTTCCCAGTTCATGTTTCCATCTGCTTCAGTCCAATGCCATGATAGTTTAAACCTCTAATAACAAAGGCCAATGGTCGTATTTGGACCCCATGTTGAAGAACAAGATCCCTCCAAAATACGTTTTATGTTACTCTAGTAGTACATGACGTCCTGCTCCATAATTGCATGTCAGAATCGGGCGCTTCTCATAATTTGATGCCACTGTCAATAATTGAGCAACTAGGTTTGTCGTTAACCAGTCCATACAAATATCTCTACTCTTTTAACTCTAAGAGGTTAAACTGATTGGGAATGATAAAGGACTTAGTGGTGAATTTGGCCCAGATCCCAGTAAAAAGTGTAGTTATGGACATTGTAGTAGCTGACATCCCTGCAAGGTTCAGTATGCTTTTGTCTAGGTCTTGGGGATCAAAGGTTGGAGGTTCCATCAAGCTGGATCTTACTTATGCTACCATCCCTATCTTTGGGGGAGAAGAAAGACAAATGTATAGGAAATCAAGGTTCATTAAAACAGTTACAAAAGTAGATTTCCCAAATAATTCTCCAGTGTATGGGAAATAAAGAGATCTCTCCTATTTATTTCTAGAAGAAGATGATTTTATTTTAGAAGAAACACAGGTACAACTAGTAGCCAAATTAGATCAGTAGCTCAAAGATTGTAGCAAAGTCTGGAGGTTGTATTTTGATGGTGCAAATTCTATGGAAGGAAATGGAGTAGGAGTGTTGTTGATATCTCTAGAGGGTAGGTTGATTCCCCTCTCATTCAAATTGGAGAAACCTTCCAAAGTGCCATGGATATAGAATTTGTGGGAGAACATGACAAATTTGTAGTGGTCTACTTGGATGATATCACAATTTTTTCTAAAATGGATGAGGAGGATATTGAACATTTGAAACTCACTTTGAGAAATGCAGGAAGTATGGATTGTCTCTAAATCCAAAAAAATCTCAATTCACTCTGAGTGAAGGTAATTTTTTGGGGCATATAGTAGCACAGGAGGGGGTGAAGATCGATCCCAAGCTTGTGGAAGCCATAAACAACATTTCCCTACCTAGAAATAAAAAAGAGGTCCAAGTGTTCTTTGGGATGATTAACTTCTTGACAATATTTATACCCAATTATGTAGAGATAGTTAAGGGTATCATGAAGACGTTGAAGAAGGAGAACGAAGTGATGTGGAACCCAGATTCCCAGGAATTCTTCTGTAGGATCAATAGATATTTTGCAAAGGCTCTTGTGTTAGTCAGCTCATATTATTCAAAACCATTTTACATCTTTTCTTTTGCCTCCCCTGATAATATAGCCACTCTTTTATTGGAGAAGAATCATGACAGTCACGAGAAACCTATAGCCTTCTTCATCTAGGTCCTGTGGGAGGCTGAATTGAAATATAATAGCTTTGAAAAACAGGCTTATGCCTTGTTCAAAGCTTTGAAGGCCTTCAGAGTTTATGTTTTACACTCTAACATTGTAGTTTATGTTCCAAAAGTGGTTGTTAAAGACATCCTGGTACAAGGGGACATCAAAGGAAAAAGAGGTAAGTGGATTGTTAAAATCCAAGAGTACGACATGGATGTCAAGCCCACTAAACTCATAAAAGGACAGGGATTGGCCAAAATCTTACAGAGTCTAATTTCCAGGCCTTGGGGATTAACCTATTAATAGAATAAGACAAAGAATAGATGCAAAAACTGATGATCAAGACATTGATCCAAAAAATTCATATCAAATATGAAACATCTTCCTGGTATAAATATGTCATCCACTACCTGTTATTCTTGAGGTGTCGAGTGAAGATGGATAAATCCAAGTATAAATCATTAAGATTACAAGCCCAGAAGTTTATTATATCCAATGGGTGTTGGAAAGACCCAGTTGGAATTTTACTTCTATGTTTGGTAGAAATGAAACCTCAAAGGGTAATTAATGATTTCCATAGTGGTGTTTGTGGGGGACACTATAACTAGAAGACCACAATGCATAAGATATTAAAAGATGGATTATATTGGCCTAAAATATTCATAAAATTTCACACTTTTGTTTGGGCTTGCCAGTAGTGTCAAATGTTTGTTGATAAGGAGAAATTAGCCCCACTCCCATTAATCCATGTTTGTATAGAAGAGCCTTTTAGGCAATGGGGACTAGACTTTATCGGGGAGATACACTCCCCTTCCAACAACCAACACAAGTGGATACTCACAACCACGAACTATTTCAAAAAATGGGTGGAAGAAATCCTAGCCTGAAATGAAACTAACACTATGGTCATAAAATTTTTGGAGGAAAATATCCTAGCCAGGTTTGGGTGCCCTCTGAAAATTGTGACTGATAAGACAGACCTCTCCATTGAGGAGATCTAGTTTTGAGGTGGGATGTAAGAAGAGAGGAAAAAGGGAAACATGGAAAATTTGATCCCTTATGGTTTGGACCTTCAATATTACTGAGGCAAAGGGAAACAATAATTTCTTGTTGGAAAACTTGGAGGGTGAAATGCTTGAGCTGCTTGTAAATGGGCAATTCCTTAAGCTTTACTTCCAGCACTAAAAGGTCCATTTCGCACCCATTGTACATACTGGTGAGCCACTGTAAGATATCAGTAATACTACCAGTTTTTTATGTTTCTATTTTTGTTTTTATATACTTGAATTAAATGACCCCATGCCCAATGGATAGAAGGTTACTAGTCTTTAGTTTCTCAGCACCTTGCCGGCAAGGCACTATCCCTAATTGGAGCCAATGTTATCACTTACTACAAAATTGCTCGAATGGTGCCAAATGATGTCAAAAGAATGCAAAAGAATAGGGAATATTGCAGTCATTTTCCAAGAAGTAAAATGAATCAAAGCCTACATCAAATCCTCTCCATTGGAAAGTGCTTGGGACAAGCTTTCCAACAACATGTGGAAGTCCAAAAATGAACTCCCGAATCAAAAGATATGTTTTGCTAAAGTTCCAAGGATTCAAGCCTTAGGAAGGAAAGAATATTGGAGATTGCAATACGGAGGTCCAGATATATCAGCGATCGCATATCAGAGGTCCAAAGATGTCGGTAATCCCTTATCAGATGTTTGGATGTCGAAGGTCCATCATATCGTCGACTACATATCGGAGTAATGACTCATCAGAAGGTTGGCGAATCGGTGGATCAAAACTTCTTAAGATGACAACCTTTAAAAAGTTGTGATATGAATAATGTGCTGATAGTGTTAAGAACCACCGGGGAACATCGATAAAGATTAACAAAGGATTTCATCACAAAACCAAAGGAGGACGTGCCCTTTTCTCTCTCCTCTAGTCGGACACATGGCAGCACATGATTGGTTTTGATAAAGCTACAATGGCATCTGGTGTTAGCATGATGTGGTGGTATGACAGGACACATGATAGACAATTTTTTCATTTTAAGGGGCCTAAGGGGACAAATGTGGGTGACATGTGTCACCACTCACGAGGTACTGTTATAGACATTTTTGTGCCTTACAACATTGAGCATGAAATGTCCATAATCCAAGGGATCCAAAGTCCCTAAATGAGTTGTTCCTACCCCTAAAGGATCAAGGTCAACCAATGATAGCTTCTCCCAGAAGTTCTCCACCAAAAACCACTCAGAAACAATCAATTCAGGATCAATTCAGAAGCTCTTCTAGCTGCCTGCATTGAAATGCACCCCAGTACACTAGCTAGGTGCATTGCAACGCACCTAAAACCACTACCAGGGTGCGCTGAGTGAGGAATGCCAAATGGCAATGTCATTCCGCAAGGTGTATAGACATTGGAAGCTTCCAGAATCTTCCTCAATGACACTTGCCTCAATGAATTCGACTAGTGATGAGTAAGAGGCTCTCAACCTCCAAGTGGAAGCAAGAACTGACAGAGAGAAGCCACAAGTCAAAACATTAGCTGACTCATCCTCTCTGCTTACATCTATATATGGATCTCTCACCCAGACGTCCGAGAGGCTGGAATTTTGTACTTTGCAGAGAATTGTTGTTGGTTTGAGATTGGGATTAGTACATTGGGTGATTTATGCTTTGTTGGAGGAGAGGAAGGGATTCCTTTGCTGGGAGGTAGATGCTGGATTGGGACTCACTTGGTTGTATCTCCTCTTGGACTTTCTTATCATATCAATAAAATTATTCTAGTTTCTCCTATATGCTTGTATGTCAATGATGCTTTGTTATATTTGCATATTTAGTTTACATCTGATCCTAAACTAGTTATGAATGTAAATCCATGTCTTTTGTGTAGTTTTCCTCTCTTGTGATCTTGCAGGAACTTGGTGAAGCTGGACCAGTGAGAGAGCAGGCAGTGGGAAGCGAACAAAGGAGAGAGCGATTGGATCGAAAAACTAGCGGAAGACACCGCTTAGTTACATCTTTCTTCTCCATTTACATTTCATAAAGAAGAATACTCAGATAGTTTTCCTTGTTTGTTGCTAAGGCACTATCACACCTTAGAGTGGGATAGGGGCATTCCGAATTGGATACTTTTCCCAACAACAAATTGGCGACTCCACTGGGGTTCGTATCTTGTTAGTTTATTTGTGTTTCCATTGTTGTTCATCTCATAAACTCAGGAGTGCCGAATCGAACTGCATTTGCCATTTTCAAATGCAAAGTAGAGATCTGCTACTCTAGTCCATTCACTGGGCCTGTTTATGATCTAAACAACTGATCCACAAGTGATCTAACAGCCCTTTGTGATAGATCTTAGTCCTCATTTAAATCATCCCTCTAATTGTACCTAATTGATAGCTTTTATCCGGCCAAAAACCATAGATTAAACTGCAAACCGTGACCCAGAACCCAGAAACAATTCTCGTTTCTGCTTCAGCACAGACTCTGTGAAGAGGTTCTGGATTTCAACGTAGGTCCCGTGAAGGCTACCTGTGCTGAAGTTCAGTTTCTCTATGCTGAGCGTGTGCTGATCAGCCTTTGCCTTGTGCAGCTGTGGTTCCCTGCTTCCTTTTGCTCAGTTTTATCTCTATGTTTGCAGCCTGTTATCAGTGTGTGTACCTATCTGAAACCCCTTTTCTTTACCTCAATTCCACCTCAGTTGTATAAAGAAACTGTATTTTTTCTTTGTGTATTTGTTACATCATTTGCAGTTTCCCATTACAAAAGTAAACTAGTCATACCGTCGCCCTTAGATCTAGACCTGTCGTAAGTGTCGGTTTAATCTTAGGAGTGAGTTTGTTTGCTGTTCACAGTTGATTACGCTTTTTACTTTTGTCTTTTGGTTTGAATTTATGAATTTCTAGTGTTGAAACAAGTGTTCACTTCAAAATCATAAGTGTCGTAATCGTCTTTTTGATTTCGAAAGAAGCTTGTTTGTGTTTTCACTTGAAATCGAATTCAAATTTGTACAACAGCTTTCTTTTTAGGCATCAATATTAAGAAAGTGAAAACAAATACATGCATATGTGCATTTGCATTTTGATAGTTTGTATGTTGATTTAGGTAAAAGTACATTTACAGTGTGCTCTATGCTCTTTGAGAAAAGATGGTGTCTTTCTTTTCCCCTTGTAGCTAGGATTTTCATTTTTGAAAAGATATAAAAGCTTGCTTATCATCTTTAGACTGCATTTAGGAATTGTATCATACATCTCATGGTGATCCAAAAAGGAAAACTTCGAAGAAAGATCAACCTAAAATAAATTGAATGAACTTAACAACGCTATGTAACTTAACGCACAACATAGAGGTCTAGGCTAGAGACGTGTTCCGGCGTCGTAAAACCTGGTCACTGGTCGCCTCACTGATGGTTGGGTGATTCCTCCTGAGAGACGATAAGTGCCAGTACGGATTGTGCTCCCATGTACTATCGAGTATATATTGGGAGACCCCTATAGGCATAAAACCTTTATCCATAGGAAGCCGTGTCGGCCGCCCTACTGATCGCAATGCACTGAACACAACATTCGGGAAGATTGACCGCCCGTACCTTAAAAAGTATTCTGCGGCTTTGCGAAAAGTTTGGCACACCCTCTACCTAGAACTCTAGAGCAGTCCCTTTCATTCCTTTTCAGACTCCTTAACGGAAAAGGTCCATCTGAGCACTTGTCACTTCAGGCTCATTAAAAATCGAAGGAGACTAGAGTCATCTTTTGCTTTTTCTCGACTCTTTAAAATTGAAAAAGCAAGTTGAGTCTAAGCGTCGTTAAAATTTATTTTAAACGGAACAATCACCCCTTTTTCCTGCGTTGATCTTTAGGTTGAGAAAATGAAGCCTACCAACCAAGGAATTCCCCTTGGTGGAAATCCTAGTCCCTTCTGCTCTTGGGGAGATGTTGGTGCGCCCCATATGGCCACATTGTCACTTCCAGGACTGACAATTGGCCTGCTGGTCTGGCTCTTCTCAACCAATGTCGTTCAGAACACCACTATTCCTGAACAGTCGAATCAGCAGTTAGACGAGTCCAGAATTTCCCACCAACCTTCTACTTCCTCTAATTATTCTTCTCTTCCTTCCTCTTCGCATGACGGGACTGGTAAAGCTAAAAACCAAGTTCCTAAGGAGAAGAAGGAAAAGAAGAAGAAAGAGAAAAATAAGAAGGAGCCAAAGGCAAATAAGGGAAAACAAGTGGCGTCTAATGAAAATCCACACACAGCACTGACCAGGCCTAAATCGCCATGTGTCATCTGCAAGGGAGACCACTTTCATAGAGATTGTCCTTGCATCCCTCGAATACTAAGGGGCTGGTCTCCCCGTTTGCACAATCCGGTGTCGCCAACCTCTGATAGCCATGTTGAAAGTACACCGTCAACTAGCGAAATTGAAGTCCCAGGACAAAAAGGGAGAGCTAGACCTCCCTGTAAACTGTGCGAAGGCAACCATGCCCTCCACCGTTGTCCCTTCTTAGACGAGGCTAAAAGAGTCTTGGAAGATTGTCCGGTTTCACCGTTACGACTTCCTCCTGGATATAAAAAACTCTTGCCAAGTCCTTCGTTAGTTGAGAATCCAGCTGGCCCCCTCAAGTGGTCAGCTGAAGCATCTATCATTGAGGATAAACCAACTGAATCCATACCAGACAAAAGTCAAAAGGTCGAGGCGGCAGTTGACCCGGTCTTGCCTTCAAAGGTTTTATCTTCGAATGATACAGTCACGAAAGAGGATAAGGATGACACCATCTAGATTCTTTTCATCAACACAGACTCCGACGAACACGGGAGCAATCCACCCATTCCTTTATTGTAGGAAGGAATTTCATCTGAGTGATATCTGGTCGTCTACTCGGTCCCACCACCAAGCAACCTAGTTGTATCCTTTGACTAGAACCAACTAGGCAGACCCCGCTTGCCAGCCAGCATACCATTTAGAATTATCATTAAAATATATAGAATGGTCATGGCTGGCACCATCATTGATGAGGGGGCATCTGTGAGCATCCTTTCCTCTATTGCTTGGAAAGCGCTTGGTTCGCCATCGCTTTTGCCTGAAATGAGAAATCTGACAGGCTTCGATAAAGGAACCAGTCGACCTTTAGGGATCCTCCCCAATGTGCCCATAACATTGAAAGGGAAGACCATTCAAATGAACGTGATGTTCGTTCAAGGACCCTTGGATTATAACCTACTCCTTGGACGAGACTATATTTATTGCATGGGAGCCATCGTCTCCTCACTCTTTAGAGTAATGTGTTTTCCGCACGAAGGAAGAGTGGTCAAGCTCGTGGACCAGCTTTCATTTCCTGGATCACGCATCGAAAATAGTCTCATACCATCCCTAAATGGTCTCTTCACGCAAGAAATGTCTCAACCCACGGTCCGTCCTCCCAATGAGCGCGAGTGATTCGGAAGGATATGACTGAAACCCAGGGGGCATGCGTCCTGGTCTGCTTCGGCAGGAAAACTTTGGGTATAGTGTAGGTTTCCGCGGGACAATATGACTAGTCTATACCCCGGCCATGCTGGAAGAGGGTTATTCTAGAATAAGATTCTTTTGTCAAAGTTATGTAAGCTGGGTCAGTGCCGCTTACCTTTGTTTATCTCGGTAGACATCGCCGAAGAAGTGTTTTGTTTGGTGCGCAAATGAGACAATATTTGGATAACCTGAAAGAGGTAGGCCTTTCCTGGTAGAACAAATGTTTTATCTGCAAATTGAGGGGTAACCTTGAAATCGTACTTTATACCTGGGGGCATGCAAGCCTTTTGGAGTGCAAGCAAGGGGCGGCTATTTATTTTTTAAATTTTTAGGTCCTCCCTTTAAACTTGTAGGTCTAACCCTTTAAACTCATAGGATTAGTCGTTTCCGAACTTGCATAAAGAAAGGATTGCAGGAGCAAAGCTTGGTAAGGCGCGAGCTCCATAAAAAATGGCATCTTAAATGAGACATTCTTATCATATGACTGGATTAATCGAGTAGTTTTAGCGCATAGTTCATGCTCGTTAAAAAATAAACATAAGATCGAGCAGTTTTAGTACATACTTCATGCTCGTTAAAAAATAAACATAAGATCGAGCAAGTGTTTCAACCCGCGTTTAAGCTCGTTAAAAAATGAACTAACCTCCGGTAAATAACCACCGTGAATGTAACATTATCAGCCGTTAAAGCCTTGGTCGTGTTTGCACCGTCACCTCCACTTTTCCATTGGCCGTTCATTCACCTCCATTTGATTGTTTACCCATTTTGAGGAACAGCTGCGAAGAGTGATTTCACTAGCCATCCTTGTGACACTGCCATGATTGGAAAATTCCAACCCTTACCTGGAATCAGCTGCTACCCGTTTTATCACTCATTCCTCAAAAGACGAGTCTTCTTTAAGCTCTTTTCATCTGACTCGTAAAATATGAAAAGATTGCCGCGTTTTGGCCTTCCAGCTCGTTAAAGCGACCGGAAGTGCTATCCCTCCTCTAGATTTTAATATTTTTGGACCTGAGGGATTATTGCACAAAAAGATCGAGCGCTTGTTTTGTTCGGCTCGTTAAAACTATCGAAAACTCATCCCTTCTGTATTGTTTTACACTTTTTTGGACTTAAGGGATTAGATGACGAAAAAGGAACTTTGGAGTTATCTTTACGTACCTTTTCAGACTCTCTAAAAATGAAAAGGACCGAGTTATCTTTGTCGTTAGACTCGTTAAAAAGATTAATAGCGACAAACTTGTCTTTAGACGAGAACGAGTTTCACTATCACTAGGCTCGTTAAAACATAGCGATGGGTTTGCCCGAGGGGAAAATTATAGAACAAGCATATGTTATCCTCCTCAAGCTTGACAAAAATACAGAGGTACTGGTCAGAAATGACTGGGGAAAAATTGGGAAGAAACTCAAAGAACTTTTATTGGTAGCAAGTCGCTCTTGAACATGACACTTCCACTCCGTGCCTGAGTCGGGTTGGGTTGTTTCATTCACCGGTCACATCACCATGGTCTCGCCATACCATCCATCTTTGGGGTAAATGCTACCAATCCATCACACAAGTGTTGCCGATATGTTCAAGAGAAGTCATCCAGAGAAGTCAACCGTGTCCCATCCACTACCATACATTATCCTTCATTCTTTCATGACCGCCACCCTGAACCATATATCATCAGATCATTTTCACCTCCATCAAAATCATTTGCTCCGTTCCGTGTCACTGATGTGGGATACATCAAGGCCCTCCTTTGACGGATCACTTCTTGTCGACATCAGCTCATTATCCGAGAAGTTGATCTAGGAACACCCCCTTCAGTACTTTGAAGCTTGCATGCGTCAATGGCAAGTTTCTCACTTCCGGCGACAGGTATACATCAATGACCTTCGACCGAAAGATTTTGCGTGGTGTTTGATACCAAGTCCTTTATTCACACCACGTGAATTGTACTGCAGTACCTTGAGGGTCATTATCATTATCGGTGATTCCTCTCGCGCTTGTTAACAGTTCACATCATTGACTGGTAATCAAGCGATGTCTTTCCATGTTTGACTTCAAAACATTTCTCACATGGATCAACTTGTACTTAGAGTGAAGATCGAACGAGATTGAAGACCCCGGATCTAGTTTCATCCATCCAGGCTGCGATATATATTCAGGAAAAATAAAGACATTGACATGTATAGCATTGCAACAGATAATCATCCTACCAAAAGGATGATGATTTCATCAAAATCATCAGTCTACCATCAGACGATTGTCTGTTCTATGTACAGAAAAATGAATTTATAAAGCTGAGCATGGGAATGCCCGCCTCAGCTAGATCATGAAAACAATATGAAAAATAATGTATTGTATTGTATCTTATTACAGGTCTCCTCCCAGCATTGAAAGAACTTTGGATCCTCCTAATAAAGCATTTCACCCGATAAATGGCCTCATACTTTAGGGGGAAACTGTTATAGACATTTTTGTTCCTTACAGCATTGAGCATGAAATGTCCATAATCCAAGGGATCCAAAGTCCCTAAATGAGTTTTTCCTACCCCTAAAGGAACAAGGTCAACCAATGACAGCTTCTCCCAGAAGTTCTCCACCAAAAACCACTGAGAAACGGTCAATTCAGGATCAATTCAGAAGCTCTTCTAGCTTCCTGCGTTGAAATGCACCCCAGTAAACTAGCTAGGTGCGTTGCAACGCACCTAAAACCACTACCAAGGTGCGCTAAGCGAGGAATGCCAAATGGAAATGTCATTCCGCAAGGTGTACAGACACTGGAAGTTTCCAGAATCTTCCTCAATGACACTTGCCTCAATGAATTCGACTAGTGATGAGTAAGAGGCTCTCAACCTCCAAGTGGAAGCAAGAACTGACAGAGAGAAGCCACAAGTCAAAACATTAGCTGACTCATCCTCTCTGCTTACATCTATATATGGATCTCTCACCCAGAGGTCTGGGAGGCTGGAATTTTGTACTTTGTAGAGAATTGTTGTTGGTTTGAGATTGGGATTAGTACATTGGGTGATTTATGCTTTGTTGGAGGAGAGGAAGGGATTCCTTTGCTGGGAGGTAGATGCTGGATCGGGACTCACTTGGTTGTATCTCCTCTTGGACTTTCTTATCATATCAATAAAATTATTTGAGTTTCTCCTATATGCTTGTATGTCAATGATGCTTTGTTATATTTGCATATTTAGTTTATATCTGATCCTAAACTAGTTATGAATGTAAATCCATGTCTTCTGTGTAGTTTTTCTCTCTTGTGATCTTGCAGGAACTTGGTGAAGCTCGACCAGTGAGAGAGCAGGCAGCGGGAACTGAACAAAGGAGAGAGCGATTGGATCGACAAACTAGCGGAAGACACCAGTTAGTTACATCTTTCTTCTCCATTTACATTTCATAAAGAAGAATACTCAGCTAGTTTTCCTTGTTTGTTGCTAAGGTACTATCACACCTTAGTGTGGGATAGGGGCATTTCGAATTGGATACTTTTCCCAACAACAAATTGGCGACTCCACTGGGGATCGTATCTTGTTAGTTTATTTGTGTTTCCATTGTTGTTCATCTCATAAACTCAGGAGTGCCGAATCGAACTGCATTTGCCATTTTCAAATGCAAAGTAGAGATCTGCTACTCTAGTCCATTCACTGGGCCTGTTTATGATCTGAACAGCTGATCCACAAGTGCTCTAACAGCCCTTTGTGATAGATCTTAGTCCTCCTTTAAATTATCCCTCTAATTGTACCTAATTAATAGCTTTTATCCGGCCAAAAACCGTAGATTAAACTGCAAACCGTGACCCATAACCCAGAAACAATTCTCGTTTCTGCTTCAGCTCAGACTCTGTGAAGAGGTTCTGGATTTCAACGTAGGTCCCGTGAAGGCTACCTGCGCTGAAGTTCAGTTTCTCTATGCTGAGGGTGTGCTGATCAGCCTTTGCCTTGTGCAGCTGTGGTTCCCTGCTTCCTTTTGCTCAGTTTTATCTCTATTTTTGCAGCCTGTTATCAGTGTGTGTACCTATCTGAAACCCCTTTTCTTTACCTCAATTCCACCTCAGTTGTATAAAGAAATTGTATTTTTTCTTTGTGTATTTGTTACATCATTTGCAGTTTCCCATTACAAAAGTAAACTAGTCATACCGTCGCCCTTAGATCTAGACTTGTCGTAAGTGTCGGTTTAATCTTAGGAGTGAGTTTGTTTGTTGTTCACAGTTGATTACGCTTTTTACTTTTGTCTTTTGGTTTGAATTTATGAATTTCTAGTGTCGAAACAAGTGTTCACTTCAAAATCATAAGTGTCGTAATCGTCTTTTTGATTTCGAAAGAAGCTTGTTTGTGTTTCCACTTGAAATCGAATTCAAATTTGTACAACAGCTTTCTTTTTAGGCATCAATATTAAGAAAGTGAAAACAAATACATGCATATGTGCATTTGCATTTTGACAGTTTGTATATAGATTTAGGGAAAAGTGCATTTACAGTGTGCTCTATGCTCTTTGAGAAAAGATGGTGTCTTTCTTTTCCCCTTGTAGCTAGTATTTTCATTGTTGAAAGGATATAAAAGCTTGCTTATCATCTTTAGACTGCATTTAGGAATTGTATCATACATCTCGTGGTGATCCAAAAAGGAAAACTTCTATGAAAGACCAACCTAAAATAAATTGAATGAACTTAACAATGCTTTGTAACTTAACACACAACATAGAGGTCTAGGCTAGAGACGTGTTCCGGCGTCGTAAAACCTGGTCACTGGTCGCCTCACTGATGGTTGGGTGATTCCTCCTGAGAGACGATAAGTGCCAGTACGGATTGTGCTCCCACGTACCGTCGAGTATATATTGGGAGACCCCTATAGGCATAACACCTTTATCCATAGGAAGCCGTGTCGGCCGCCCTACTGATCGCAATGCACTGAACACAGCATTCGGGAAGATTGACCGCCTGTACCTTAAAAAGTATTCTGCGGTTTTGCGAAAAGTTTGGCACATCCTCTACCTTGAACTCCAGAGCAGTCCCTTTCATTCCTTTTCAGACTCCTTAACGGAAAAGGTCCATCTGAGCACTTGTCACTTCAGGCTCATTAAAAATCGAAGGAGACTAGAGTCATCTTTTGCTTTTTCTCGACTCTTTAAAATTGAAAAAGCAAGTTGTGTCTAAGCGTCGTTAAAATTTATTTTAAACGGAACAATCACCCCTTTTTCCTGCGTTGATCTTTAGGTTGAGAAAATGGAGCCTACCAACCAAGGAATTCCCCTTGGTGGAAATCCTAGTCCCTTCTCCTCTTGGGGAGATGTTGGTGTGCTCCATATGGCCACATTGTCGCTTCCAGGACTGAAAATTGGCCTGCCGGTCTGGCTCTTCTCAACCAATGTCGTTCAGAACACCACTATTCCTGAACAGTCGAATCAGCAGTTAGACAAGTCCAGAATTTCCCACCAACCTTCTACTTCCTCTAATTCTTCTTCTCTTCCTTCCTCTTCGCATGACGGGACTGGTAAAGCTAAAAACCAATTTCCTAAGGAGAAGAAGGAAAAGAAGAAGAAAGAGAAAAATAAGAAGGAGCCAAAGGCAAATAAGGGAAAACAAGTGGCATCTAATGAAAATCCACACACAGCACTGACCAGGCCTAAATCACCATGTGTCATCTGCAAGGGAGACCACTTTCACAGAGATTGTCCTTGCATCCCTCGGATACTAAGGGACTGGTCTCCCCGTTTGCACAATCCGGTGTCGTCAACCTCTGATAGCCATGTTGAAAGTACACCGTCAGCTAGCGAAAGTGAAGTCCCAGGACAAAAAGGGAGAGCTATACCTCCCTGTAAACTATGCGAAGGCAACCATGCCCTCCACCGTTGTCCCTTCTTAGACGAGGCTAAAAGAGTCTTGGAAGATCGTCCGGTTTCACCGTTACGACTTCCTCTTGGATATAAAAAACTCTTGCCAAGTCCTTCGTTAGTTGAGAATCCAGCTCGCCTTCTCAAGTGGTCAGCTGAAGCGTCTATCATTGAGGATAAACCAACTGAATCCATACTAGACAAAAGTCAAAAGGTCGAGGCGGCAGTTGACTCGGTCTTGCCTTCAGAGGTTTTATCTTCGAATGATACAGTCACGGAAGAGGATAAGGATGACACCATCCAGATACTTTTCATAAACATAGACTCCGACGAACACGGGAGCAATCCACCCATTCCTTTATCGTAGGAAGGAAGTTCGTCAGAGCGATATCCGGTCATCTACTCGATCCCACCACCAAGCAACCTAGTTGTATCCTTCGACTGGAACCAACTAGGCAGACCCCGATTGCCAGCCAGCATACAATTCAGAATTATCGTTCAAATATACAGAATGGTCATGGCTAGCACCATCATTGATGAGGGGGCATCTGTGAGTATCCTTTCCTCTATTGCTTGGAAAGCGCTTGGTTCGCCATCGCTTTTGCTTGAAATGAGAAATCTGACAGGCTTCGATAAAGGAACCAGTCGACCTTTAGGGATCCTCCCCAATGTGCCCATAACATTGGAAGGGAAGACCGTTCAAATGAACGTGATGGTCGTTCAAGGACCCTTGGATTATAACCTACTCCTTGGACGAGACTATATTTATTGCATGGGAGCCATCGTCTCCTCACTCTTTAGAGTAATGTGTTTTTCGCACGAAGGAAGAGTGATCGAGCTCGCGGACCAGCTTTCATTTCCCGGATCACGCATCACAAATAGTCGTATACCATCCCTAAATGGTCGCTTCACGCAAGAAATGTCTCAACCCACGGTCCGTCCTCCCGATGAGCGCGAGTGATTCGGAAGGATATGACTGGAAGCCAGGGGGCATGCGTCCTGGTCTGCTTCGGCAGGAAAACTTTGGGTATAGGGTGGGTTTCCGCAGGAGAATATGACTAGTCTGTACCCCGCCCATGCTGGAAGAGGGTTATTCTAGAATAAGATTCTTTTGTCAAAGTTATGTAAGCTGGGTCGGCGTCACTTACCTTTGTTTATCTCGGTAGACATCGCCAAAGAAGTGTTTTGTTTGCTGCGCAAATGAGACAATCTTTGGATAACCTGAAAGAGGTAGGCCTTTCCTGGTAGAACAAATGTTTTATCTGCAAATTGAGGGGTAACCTTGAAATCGTACTTTATACCTGGGGGCATGCAAACCTTTTGGAGTGCAAGCAAGGGGCGGCTATTTATTTTTTAAATTTTTAGGTCCTCCCTTTAAACCTATAGGTCTAACCCTTTAAACTCGTAGGATTAGTCGTTTCCAAACTTGCATAAAGAAAGGATTCCAGGAGCAAAGCTTTGTAAGGCGCGAGCTCCATACAAAATGGCATCTTAAATGAGACATTCTTATCATATGACTGGATTAATCGAGCAGTTTTACCGCATAGTTCATGCTTGTTAAAAAATAAACATAAGATCAAGCAGTTTTAGCACATAGTTCATGCTCGTTAAAAAATAAACATAAGATCAAGCAAGTGTTTCAACTCGCGTTTAAGCTCGTTAAAAAATGAACTAACCTCCGGTAAATAACCACCGTGAATGTAACATTATCAGCCATTAAAGCCTTGGTCGTGTTTGCACCGTCACCTCCACTTTTCCGTTGGCCGATCATTCACCTCCATTTTATTGTTTACCCATTTTGAGGAACAGCTGCGAAGAGTGATTTTACTAGCCATCCTTGTGACACTGCCGTGATTGGAAAATTCCAACCCTTACCTGGAATCAGCTGCTACCCGTTTTATCACTCGTTCCTCAAAATACGAGTCTTCTTTAAGCTCTTTTCATCTGACTCGTAAAAAATGAAAAGATTGCCAAGTTTTGGCCTTCCAGCTCGTTAAAGCGACCGAAAGTGCTATCCTCCTCTAGATTTCAATCTTTTTGGACCTGAGGGATTATTGCACAAAAAGATCGAGCGCTTGTTTTGTTCGGCTCGTTAAAACTATCGAAAACTCATCCCTTCTGTATTTTTTTATACTTTTTTGGACTTAAGGGATTAGATGACGAAAAAGGAACTTTGGAGTTATCTTTACGTACCTTTTCAGACTCTCTAAAAATTAAAAGGCTCGAGTTATCTTTGTCGTTAGACTCGTTAAAATGATTAATAGCGACAAACTTGTCTTTAGACGAGAACGAGTTTCACTATCGCTAGGCTCTTTAAAACATAGCGATGGGTTTTCCCGAAGGGAAAATTATAGAACAAGCATATGTTATCCTCCTCAAGCTTGACAAAAATAAAGAGGTACTGGTCAGAAATGACTGGGGAAAAATTGGGAAGAAACTCAAAGAACTTTTATTGGTAGCAAGTCGCTCTTGAACATGACACTTCCACTCCGTGCCTGAGTCAGGTTGGGTTGTTTCATTCACCGGTCACATCACCATGGTCTCGCCATATCATCCATCTTTGGGGTAAATGCTACCAATCCATCACACAAGTGTCGCCGATATGTTCAAGAGAAGTCATCCAGAGAAGTCAACCGTGTCCCATCCACTACCATACATTATCCTTCATTCTTTCATGACCGCCACCCTGAACCATATATCATTAGATCGTTTTCACCTCCATCAAAATCATTTGCTCCGTTCCGTGTCACTGATGTGGGATACATCAAGGCCCTCCTTTGATAGATCGCTTCTTGTTGACATCAGCTCATTATCCGAGAAGTTGATCTAGGAACACCCCCTTCAGTACTTTGAAGCTTGCATGCCTCAATGGCAAGTTTCTCACTTCCAGCGACAGGTATACATCAATGACCTTCGACCGAAAGATTTTGCGTGGTGTCCGACGCCAAGTCCTTTATTCACACCACGTGAATTGTACTGCAGTACCTTGAGGGTCATTATCATTATCGGTGATTCCTCTCGCGCTTGTTAACAGTTCACATCATTGACTGGTAATCAAGCGATGTCTTTCCATGTTCGACTTCAAAACATTTCTCACATGGATCGACTTGTACTTAGAGTGAAGATCGAACGAGATTGAAGACCCAGGATCTAGTTTCATCCATCCGGGCTGCGATATATATTCAGGAAAAATAAAGACATTGACATGTACAGCATTGCAGCAGATAATCATCCTACCAAAAGGATGATGATTTCATCAAAATCATCAGTCTACCATCAGACGATTGTTTGTTCTATGTATAGAAAAATGAATTTATAAAGCTCAGCATGGGAATGCCCGCCTCAGCTAGATCATGAAAACAATATGAAAAATAATGTATTGTATTGTATCTTATTACAGGTCTCCTCCCAGCATTGAAAGAACTTCGGATCCTCCTAATAAAGCATTTCACCCGATAAAAGGCCTCATACTTTAGGGGGCAACTGTTATAGAAATTTTTGTGCCTTACAACATTGAGCATGAAATGTCCATAATCCAAGGGATCCAAAGTCCCTAAATGAGTTTTTCCTACCCCTAAAGGAACAAGGTCAACCAATGACAGCTTCTCCCAGAAGTTCTCCACCAAAAACCATTGAGAAACAGTCAATTCAGGATCAATTCAGAAGCTCTTCTAGCTACCTGCGTTGAAATGCACCCCAGTACACTAACTAGGTGCGTTGCAACGCACCTAAAAGCACTACCAGGGTGCGCTGAGCGAGGAATGCCAAATGGCAATGTCATTCCGCAAGGTGTACAGACACTGGAAGCTTCCAGAATCTTCCTCAATGACACTTGCCTCAATGAATTCGACTAGTGATGAGTAAGAGGCTCTCAACCTCCAAGTGGAAGCAAGAACTGACAAAGAGAAGCCACAAGTCAAAACATTAGCTGACTCATCCTCTCTGCTTACATCTATATATGGATCTCTCACCCAGAGGTCCGGGAGGCTGGAATTTTGTACTTTGCAGAGAATTACTGTTGGTTTGAGATTGGGATTAGTACATTGGGTGATTTATGCTTTGTTGGAGGAGAGGAAGGGATTCCTTTGCTGGGAGGTAGATGCTGGATCAGGACTCACTTTGTTGTATCTCCTCTTGGACTTTCTTATCATATCAATAAAATTATTTGAGTTTCTCCTATATGCTTGTATGTTAGTGATGTTTTGTTATATTTGCATATTTAGTTTATATCTGATCCTAAACTAGTTATGAATGTAAATCCATGTCTTTTGTGTAGTTTTCCTCTCTTGTGATCTTGCAGGAACTTGGTGAAGCTGGACCAGTGAGAGAGCAGGCAGCGGGAAGCAAACAAAGGAGAGAGCGATTGGATCGACAAACTAGCGGAAGACACCGGTTAGTTACATCGTTCTTCTCCATTTACATTTCATAAAGAAGAATACTTAGATAGTTTTCCTTGTTTGTTGCTAAGGCACTATGACACCTTAGAGTGGGATAGGGGCATTCCGAATTGGATACTTTTCCCTACAACAGGTACCACGTTGAGTTATGACGTCATATCGGAGATCGCATATCAGAGGTTGAGGATGTCGACACTTTATAATAGTTTGTAATTGGAAACTTCCGATAAGGGGGTTATGATATTGGGCTGGCGCACAACCATTAAGACTTAAAGAACCAAGGGTGCTAAGCACTTAACAAAGAAAAATGGCCCTCGACAGGAGTAAAATGCCATATCACCTTAACGCTAAGCAATAGGCCATAACCCTCGGTCCTGTGATGAGAAATGCAGAAAGGGGCTAAACAAAAGGAGCCTGGTGACATCAAAACTTTATGATTTCAAAAGGTTTTCGGAAAATGAAGTTTTGATGAGTTGCAGCTCTGACATATTGGGCTTCGATAGTGTAATGCATAAGTGTTAAAAGATGGATGAGTCGACAACTATGTTACAAAACACCACTAAGGCCATCACAGGTGATCACTCCCAACTCTAGAATGTGGGGAATTCAATTAGTTAAGGAGAAAATGACAGGTGAACCAACCGAGTAGCTAAAGAAGAACATCGTGGCAAAGACATGGGCTAATCAGAGGTCATGGGCACGACATGGAGATATTTTTGTGGCCATCATTTGGTTATTATGTTTTGATATTTTTAAGATTTTGTGTATTTTAAAGAAAGGAATCAAATATGTTGCAATGATTTGAGTGGCTGAGCCTTCACACGCCGAGACAGCTAGTTGATCTCACAACTGGAGCTCGGCTAAGATATTTTTCTCGGTCATCATTCAGTTGTTCCATTTTGTTATTTTTTTGATTTTGTGTATTTTAAAGAAAGGAATAAAATCTGTTGCAATGATTTGGGCGGCTAAGCCTTCAAACACCAAGATGTCTAATCAATCAGATAGTTGGAGCTTGACTGAGATATTTTGTAAATGTTTTTCAAGCTCTCCCTCTCCTTATAAAAATTGGGAAGAAACACTTAAAGAAGGTTCATAATTTTGTGTTGAGTTACGAAATGGGTATGTATTTACCCTTAATTTCATCACCTTTTTCCTCTTTTCTTATCTTTTTCATATCTTAATACGCTAACATATTGATGGATTATGATAAGAAATGGATGAACTACTCGCAATTAAGATTTATCTATCATAACTAGCTTTTACTCCTCTTTATGCAGGAAAACGACGAAAGGAACAGTTGTTGTTCCCTAATGATGGAATAGCATAAACCAACAAACAAAGAATGGAATGCGTCGGTTGCAGACAAGGCAGAGGATGAATCAGGAGGATCAGCGCGAAATAGGAAAGGTGTCTGAAGATAGCAATTAGTTGTGAATCCCTCAGGATTGGGAGATGCTGAGGGATTGCATTTATCTTTTACCTCTTTCTGACTATAAAAGCAAACAATTGTAGGAAGAAAGGGGATCAATCTCTGTTATTTCAATTTGTAATTTTAATTTACAGACTCGTGCTAATGGAGAACACACCCATATTATAATGCTACTTGAGTACGATGATTAATATATAATTGAGTTGTTGTTCATTCATATTCTCTGAAGTAGCTCAGCAGTGTTCGCTGGTGGCTAAGGGCCCGACCTCTGGTGGATTAAACTGCTTCCTTGTGTTATATATTTCTGATTCTCGCAAGTTTGATTGGTTTGTTAGTTTTCCCATTTTCTGTGAGTTTATCCTATTCGCCATTTACCGCTTTCTTGTATTGAAGTAGTACATTTTATTTACATGTTTTGCAACACTGTCATTTGATTTGATTTACACTTATTGCATATTAAATTATTTAGATAGTGAATCGTATTGATTTAATCAGCTGTAAGAGTTTGGTTATCGCTATTGAACTCTCAGATTGACATCATTACCATTTGGATTGCTTCGTAGAGATTGAGTATGATTTAGATTGAATCAGCTAAGAAGAGATGAGTTATTGCTACTATGCTCTCGGCTGATGTTATTGTTAATTGAATTGCTTGTGTGAGATTTGATTACGATTTCAGCAGAGGATTGAGTCTTGAAGCTTAGATGTCATATTTTCTTTAATGATTGCAATTTGAGTTTATTAGATGCATCCGTTTACTCTTGTATCAAAGGTCCATACTTCATTTTAAGAAACATTACCCTCTATATTCATAGCATGCACATATTGTGTACACTCTTGGAATCAAAGGACTTGCCTGGGTCGATGATTAATGTGGGGTAATTAGGAGTTTTAAAAGACACCTTTTATCAGCCAACATTTTGGCGCTGTTGCCAAGGAGAGTGTTGCCATTTTACAAAGAGTGATGTATATCTGATAATTGTTGTTGGGAAAGAATTGGGTATTGAAAATGGAAGGTAAGAACCTACGTAACGAGCAAGTAAAGTGCCTGCTCCTCCACCCGCCTTTCAGCACAATTACAGAAAAGTGAAGTAGGTGTTTGATGTTTGTCTGTTGAGAGAGAACTTGGTATTAACAATAGAAGGTAAGAACCTGCGTATAGAGCAAGTAAAATGCCTGCTCCCCCGCCCTCTTTCTAGCAAAATTGCTAGGAACTTAACATAGAAATAAACATTTGAATTTTTCCATGAATGACTAAGAAGAAAAGACCAGAAAACAATACAATTGCACATCCCAAACCTGAAAAATCTAAGGGACCGGTGACCCTTGGATGATCAACTTTTATCGACGAAATCTTAAGAAAAGTTGAATCTCAACCATCAATGGGTCCCCGAACCATTGCTTACAGACAACCTACTATCTCCCTTCGAGCCATAGGCTCACCATCAGTAGCCTACGCTGAGGTCCACAGTAAAATTGAAGGGTATGAGCAGAGTTTTCAAGACATTGAAAATTCGTGACCAATTTCCTCACAAGAAGGGAATTCTTGCAACATTCGTGAAGGAGGAGGAGAAGCAGGGGAAATAGAGGAACCAGGATCCCCTCAAGTAGTAATTGAGCAGAGAACACCGAGTGTCCCAGATCAAGGGAGTGTTGTTAGGATTATTCCCACCTCTTCTAGACAACCCAGAGATAACTCTCTAGCTCCAAAAATCCTAGAAGGGTATTGGCATATCTTTGATCAAATGGCCAATAATCCACAAGCACCCCAGACCTCTACATTACAGTATCCTATTGTTGACACAGCTGTCAACGCCCCCATGAAAGCTATCCCTCTACAAAATATTCCCACCTTTCATGGACTCACTTCAGAAGATCCGGATGCATTCCTGTTTGAGTTTAACATCCTATGCCGAGGTTACGATTACACCACCGACCACTAGAAACTAAAACCTTTTCCCTCCACTTTAAAGGGAGTAGCCCTGCATTGGTTTATGGGACTAGGTGGTGGCACCATAAATGATTGGGACCAAATGAAAACTAATTTCCTTAAAAAATATCAAGATTATTGCATATCTAGAGAACTAAAAGATGAGATATTCCAAATGGTAGCAAGACCTAGTGAAACTTTGGAAGAGTATTGTTACAGACATTTTTGTGCCTTACAGCATTGAGCATGAAATGTCAATAATCCAAGGGATCCAAAGTCCCTAAATAAGTTTTTCCTACCCCTAGAGGAACAAGGTCAACCAAAGACAGCTTCTCCCAGAAGTTCTCCACCAAAAACCACTCAGAAATGGTCAAATCAGGATCATTCAATAGCTCCACTAGCTGTCTGCGCTGAAATGCAAAGTTTGCACTGGCTAGGTGCACTGCAACGTAGGTAGAAGCACTACCAGGGTGCGCTGAGCGGGAATTGACAAATGGAAAGTTCATTCAATGAGGTGTAAAGACCCTGGAATCTTCCAGAATCTTCCTCAATGACACTTGCCTCAATGAATTCGACTAGTGATGAGTAAGAGGTTCTCAACCTCCAAGTGGAAGTAAGAACTGATAGAGAGAAGCCACAAGTCAAAACATGAGCTGACTCATCCTCTCTGCTCACATCTATATATGGATCTCTCACCCAGAGGTTCAGGAGGCTGGAATTTTGTATTTGCAGAGAATTGTTGTTGGTTTGAGATTGAGATTAGTACATTGGGTGATTTATGCTTTGTTGGAGGAGAGGAAGGGACTCTTTTGCTGGGAGGTAGATGCTGGATCGGGACTCACTTGGTTGTATCTGCTCTGGAACCTTCTTTATCATATCAATAAAGCTACTTGAGTTTCTCCTATATGCTTGTATTTCAATGGTGTTTTGTTGTACTTGCATATTTAGTTTATATCTGATCCTAAACTAGTTATGAATGTGAATCTTTATCTTTCGTGTAGTCTTCTGCTCTTGTGATCTTGCAGGAACCGTGTGAAGAAGAAGGGAAGAAGAAGAAACAGGGTGAGTCATCTCCTGAAAAAACTTCTTCAAACCCTCCTGGAGATAGGAAACCCACCGCAGGGTGTCACATATGTGATGAGGATCATTGGACCTCAAAATGTCCATACAAAGCTGAGCTTAAAAGATTCTTTAAGAGATCGCAAACCTCAGCTGTGTTAACTGATCCGTTTCCAAATCCAGGTACAAATCTGGTTGATAGTGGAAATGTTTCCCCGTCGCAAGTGCTAATGCTGTCGATTTCCAAGCAACAAAATGATGCTTTGATTTCGACAAGGAACAAAGATTACGGGAATCCGCAGCTGTCAAACGACAAAGGTAAAGAACAACCAAGTAGATCGACGACAACTTCGACAGAAGTTGTACCGCCCACCATTCCTGAATTAACAATAAAACCGCCAAAGGGAGTAGTACACAAGTCGACATTTAATCGTCGCGCCAAAGCAGCGCAACATTATAACATAGTGGAAGATTTGGCCCAATCGCCATCCGCTATGTCGACTCTTGAAGTACTGCAAAATTGTCCATCCCAAAGGCAGGCTTTGTTATCAGCCATTGGTGGGGTTGATCCTAAGGATTCCAATCTTGTATCCTTTGACCACAAAGGGTACGATCCTCAGTTACCAGCTTAACTAGCTTTCCTTATTCAAGTGAAAGCCCTCAACAAAATGGTTCACCGAACAATCATTGATGAGGGGGCATCTACATGTATTATGTCAATGAGTTGCTGGAAAAATTTAGGATCTCCAACCTTGTCGCAATATTCGACGACATTAAAAGCATTCGATGGAAGGACATATACCCCATACGGTATCCTAAATAACTTGAAGGTTGAACTAGGGGGAAAAACAGTAGAAATAGATGTTGAAGTCATCGATGGGAATCTTGATTACAACATCCTACTGGGAAGACCGTGGATATATGCCATGGCAGTTGTGGTGTCGACCTATTTTAGAAAGATCGCATTCCCTTTTCAAGGGGGATTACGATCGTCGACCAACAAAACTTCCTCCCAAATGGTTCACAAGTTACAGGAAGCATTCCCATGATCCATGGAAGCCCCCATTCGCTTCAGAATATCGGAGTAGGCCTACTAAAAGATCCTATATTAATGGGAACTTTCGCTCTTCCACCTCCAATTGATTTGGCAGAAGTAGCGTCGATAGGTACCTGCAATATGATATCTTCCACGAAGATCTCAGAAGACGATATCAACATGGATCGTGCGATGGTTTTGCCCCCAAGCCCAATAGAAATATTTTAGCAATCAATGTTTCGGGCATGGGAGGCGAACCCAAATCAACGCTCATCAAGCGTTTGGGTAGATAGGTCTAGAGAATATGGTACCCCTTTAGATCCTTGGTCGAGAGTGCATGGAACCGACGAAGGAATTCTACAATCAATGTTGATTGAGGGGGCACCATGGAATGATTGCCACCAACGTTCCCTTCTTCTAGATTATGAAGAAGATACTCAAGATGACCTTTATCACCCTTCAGTCTTTGAATTCCTATCAAATACTGTAAATAAGGTGGATTCCGAGCGAAACTTATCCAATATCGAAGAGACTATAGCCATAAATATCTCGACTAAAACGAATGTTGTAGAGAATATTTATGTCGGCAAAGGTTGTTCACCTTCAGAACTGGAAATATATAACGCTCTTTTTCGCGAGTTTAGGGATTTCTTTGCTTGGTCATATGATGAGATGCCAGGCATTGACTCGAGTATCATTGAACACGAAATTAAGATGTATCCAGATGTCAAACCAGTACGACAACGGCTCAGGCAGGTGCACCCCAAGAAAGTCGCTGCCATTAAGGTAGAAGTTGAAAAACTTCTCCATGCTGGTTTCATCTACCTGGTTCCTCTAACCGATTGGGTATCGAATATTGTCCATGTTATGAAGAAACAAGGGACGATTAGAGTGTGTGTCGATTATAGGGATGTAAACCAAGCTTGTCCAAAAGACAACTACCCTACACCCTTCATCGACCAGATAATTGATGAATGCACTGGATGTGAGATCTTTTCCTTCATGGATGGATTTTCCAGGTATAATCAAATAAATATCCGCCCATAGCACCAGTCAAAGACTGCATTCATTTGTCCGTGGGGCACATTCGCATATCAAAAATTACCCTTTGGTTTAAAGAACGCAGGGGCGACGTTTCAGAGGGCAATGAATTATGCCTTCCATGACATCAAGAACATCGTTCAACCATACCTCGACGACCTTTCGGCTCATTCGTGAAAGCGGACTAATCATCCGCAGCATTTAAGAGCGATATTTCTACGTTGCCGACACTACAAGATAAGACTCAGTCCGCACAAATGTGTATTTTGCGTCAGTTCTGGTCGTTTACTTGGCTTTGTAGTCTCCAAGGATGGGATTCGTCTCGACCCTTGTAAGGTCCAGGCAATCATCAATTTGCCTCCACCTTCGAATTTGCTTCAGATTCAGAAACTCCAAGGGAAAGCAAACTTTCTAAGAAGGTTCATTCCGAATTACGCAGAACTTGCTAAAGGTTATACTCGTCTTTTGAAAAAGGAGGTGCCCTTCGTTTGGGATCAGGTTGCGCAAGCTTCCTTTGATGCTTTAAAGGATTCCTTAATAAAAGCATCATTAATGTACGCCCCCGATTATCAAAGAGAGTTTAACCTGTATCTGGCTACAGTAGATACAACCATCGCAATGGTTTTAGTTCAAGAGGTCGACAGAATTGAACACCCTATATATTATTTAAGTAGAAACTTAAATGATACAGAAAGAAAATATTCTTATGTTGAAAAACTAGCGCTTGCAGCTGTTCAAGCGATTCAAAGGTTTCAACATTACGTCCTCTTTCGGAAAACTACCGTTCTGTCAGATTACAACCCCATGACTTATATATTGTCGCGACAGTTGCTGGGGGGCAAATATTCAAAATGGATAGCAATCCTTCAAGAGTTTGATCTGGAATTTGTAAAATCCAAATCAAAGAAAGCTCTAGTTTTCGCAGAATTATTGTGCGATCTCCCATCGTCGTCCAACGATGAAACATCTGAAGAATCAATCGTGGACGAGAATTTGTTTCTGATATCTACAAGCAATGAGTGGTATGGAGATATAATAATTTATCTCCAAACCCAAAAGTTCAGGCCTAACACCTCTCACTCTGAACAGAAATGTATACGATACCAAGTAAAAGACTACATGATCATCGGTGATACGCTTTACCGTCGTGGTATCGATACAGTTCTGAGGAGGTGCCTCACCCATGAGGAGGCCGAAAAAGCCCTGAATGAGTGTCATTTAGGCGCGTGCAGGCGGCATCAATCTGGATATGCAACAGCACAAAAAATCTTACGAGCAGGAAACTTCTGGCCAACCATGTTCAAAGATTGCATAACTACAGTCAGAAGTTGCCATGCTTGTCAAATTTCTGATAGCAAAACTAGAAAACTACCCGCACCTTTACAGCCGATAGTTGTTGTTGGGCCTTTCACCAAAAGGGGCATCGATTTCATGACATGTAACCCCACCTCGACCGGGGGGCATGGGTATATTATAGTCGCCGTTGACTATTTTACCAAATGGGCCGAGGCGATGCCTACATTGGATAACACTGGTGAAACAGCTGCCCTTTTCTTTTTCAATCATGTAGTCGCCAGGTTCGGCATACCACAGGCCATAGTTATAGATCATGGATCGCATTTTCGCAATCACATGATGGTTAAATTAGCTGCCAAGCTAGGGCTATCTCACGACATCTCCACCCCGTATTATCCGCAAGCCAACGGACAAGTTGAAGCGATGAACAAGGTCCTGAAGCGTATGTTGCAAAGGATGATCGGAGTTCACAAAAGAAGGTGGCACCTAATCCTGTACTCAGCCTTGTGGGCCTACTGAACATCAGTAAAGAATGCGACCGGGTTCACACCTTTCCAACTGGTATATGGCCTGGAAGCAGTCTTACCATTCCAGTGTGAAATTTTGTCTCTTAAACTCGCAATCGATCTCCTCCCTGGAACTTCAGAAGAAGAGGCTCGTTTCTTGGAATTAATCCAATTGGATAAAACCCGTCATGATGCCGCTTTGGCTAACGAAGCCCATAAGAAACAAGTCAAGGCACAGTTCGACAAAAATGTCAAACCCCGTGTCTTCTCAGAAGGTGACTTGGTCTTGCTTTATGACCAAGAATCCGATAAATTGGGAGCAGGTAAATTTAATTCTTTATGGATGGGCCCCTATATTGTTAAACGAGTGTTAGTAAAAGGAGCCTACGAGTTGATGGATTATGACGGAATTCCACTGGCGCAACCCCGTAATGGGTTGTACCTCAAGCGTTACTATGATTAAATAGTGACCAACCACCGATTTGAATGCAATGAAGCTTGGGGGGCATGCACCTCGATTTGTGTTATTATGCTGGGGGCATGCAAGCATAAAATCGAGCAGTTTTATCCTATAGTTCATGCTCGTTAAAAAATAAACATAAAATAGAGCAGTTTTAGCGTATAGTTCATGCTCGTTAAAAAATAAACATAAAATCGAGCAAGTGTTTCAATTTGCATTTAAGCTCGTTAAAAAATGAACTACCCGATAAATAACAGCTGCGAATGTAAAATTATCTGCCATTAAAGCCTTGGTCGTGTTTGCACCGTCACCTCCACTTTTCCATTGGCCGATCATTCACCTCCATG
The DNA here is from genome assembly GCA_031772625.1 of Pinus tabuliformis. Classification (NCBI taxonomy): domain Eukaryota; kingdom Viridiplantae; phylum Streptophyta; class Pinopsida; order Pinales; family Pinaceae; genus Pinus; species Pinus tabuliformis. The sequence goes on along the minus strand of CM062805.1, from coordinate 161,161,459 downwards.
TGATTGTTTACCCATTTTGAGGAACAGCTGCGAAGAGAGATTTCACCTAGCCATCCTTGTGACACTGCCATGATTGGAAAATTCCAAGCCTTACCTGGAATCAGCTGCTAACCCGTTTATCACTCGTTCCTCAAAAGACAAGTCTTCTTTAAGCTCTTTTCATCTGACTCGTAAAATATGAAAAGATTGCCGAGTTTTGGCCTTCCAGCTCGTTAAACGACCGGAAGAGCTATCCCTCCTCTAGATTTTAATCTTTTTGGACCTGAGGGATTATTGCACAAAAAGATCGAGCGCTTGTTTTGTTCGGCTCATTAAAACTATCGAAAATCCATCCCTTCTGTAGTGTTTTATACTTTTTCGGACTTAAGGGATTAGATGACGAAAAAGGAACTTTGGAGTTACCTTTACGTACCTTTTCAGACTCTCCAAAATTGAAAAGGACCGAGTTATCTTTGTCCTTAGACTCGTTAAAAAGCATTAATAGCGACAAACTTGTCTTTAGACGAGAACGAGTTTCACTATCGCTAGGCTCGTTAAAACATAGCGATGGGTTTGCACGAAGGGCAAATTATAGAACAAGCATATGTTATCCTCCTCAAGCTTGACAAAAATAAAGAGGTACTGGTCAGAAATGACTGGGGAAAAATTGGGAGAAACTCAAAGAACTTTTATTTGTAGCAAGTCGCTCTTGAACATGACACTTCCACTCCGTGCCTGAGTCGGGTTGGGTTGTTTCATTCACCGGTCACATCACCATGGTCTCACCATACCATCCATCTTTGGGGTAAATGCTACCAATCCATCACACAAGTGTCGCCGATATGTTTAAGAGAAGTCATCCAGAGAAGTCAACCGTGTCCCATCCACTACCATACATTATCCTTCATCCTTTCATGACCGCCACCCTGAACCATATATCATCAGATTGTTTTCACCTCCATCAAAGTCATTTGCTCCATTCTGTGTCACTGATGTGGGATACATTAAGGCCCTCCTTTGACAGATCGCTTCTTGTCGACATCAGCTCATTATCCAAGAAAGTGATCTAGGAACACCCCCTTCAGTACTTTGAAGCTTGCATGCCTCAATGGCAAGTTTCTCACTTCCGGTGACAGGTATACGTCAATGACCTTCGACCGAAAGATTTTGCGTGGTGTTCGACGCCAAGTCCTTTATTCACACCACGTGAATTGTACTGCAGTACCTTGAGGGTCATTATCATTATCGGTGATTCCTCTCGCGCTTGTTAATAGTTTACATCATTGACTGGTAATCAAGCGATGTCTTTCCATGTTCGACTTCAGAACATTTCTCACATGGATCGACTTGTACTTAGAGTGAAGATCGAACGAGATTGAAGACCTCAGATCTAGTTTCATCCATCCGGGCTGCGATATATATTCAGGAAAGATAAAGACATTGACATGTACATCATTGCAGCAGATAATCATCCTACCAAAAGGATGATGATTTCATCAAAATCATCAGTCTACCATCAGACGATTGTCTGTTCTATGTACAAAAAAATGAATTTATAAAGCTGAGCATGGGGATGCCCGCTTCAGCTAGATCATGAAAGCAGTATGAAAAATAATGTATTGTATTGTATCTTATTACAGGTCTCTTCCCAGCATCACAAGAACTTCGGATCCTCCTAATAAAGCATTTCACCCGATAAACAGCCTCATACTTTAGGGGGCAACTGTTATAGACATTTTTGTGCCTTACAGCATTGAGCATGAAATGTCAATAATCCAAGGGATCCAAAGTCCCTAAATAAGTTGTTCCTACCCCTAGAGGAACAAGGTCAACCAAGGACAGCTTCTCCCAGAAGTTCTCCACCAAAAACCACTCAGAAATGGTCAAATCAGGATCAATTCAATAGCTCCACTAGCTGTCTGCGCTGAAATGCAAAGTCTGCACTGGCTAGGTGCAATGTAACGCAGGTAGAAGCACTACCACGGTGCGCTGAGCGGGAATTGACAAATGGCAAGTTCATTCAACGAGCTGTAAAGACCCTGGAAGCTTCCAGAATCTTCCTCAATGACACTTGCCTCAATGAATTCGACTAGTGATGAGTAAGAGGTTCTCAACCTCCAAGTGGAAGCAAGAACTGACAGAGAGAAGCCACAAGTTAAAACATGAGCTGACTCATCCTCTCTGCTCACATCTATATATGGATCTCTCACCCAGAGGTTCAGGAGGCTGGAATTTTGTATTTGCAGAGAATTGTTGTTGGTTTGAGATTGAGATTAGTACATTGGGTGATTTATGCTTTGTTGGAGGAGAGGAAGGGAATCTTTTGCTGGGAGGTAGATGCTGGATCGGGACTCACTTGGTTGTATCTCCTCTTGAACCTTGTTTATCATATCAATAAAGCTACTTGAGTTTCTCCTATATTCTTGTATTTCAATGGTGTTTTGTTGTACTTGCATATTTAGTTTATATTTGATCCTAAACTAGTTATGAATGTGAATCATTATCTTTCGTGTAGTCTTCTGCTCTTGCGATTTTGCAGGCACCGTGTGAAGCTGGACCAGTGAAAGAGCGGGCAGCAGGAAGTGAACGAAAGAGAGAAGGATTGGATCGACAAACTAGCGAAAGACACCGGTTAGTTACATCCTTCTTTCTCTATTTGCATCTCATAAAGAAGAACACTCAGATAGCTTTCCTTGTTTGTTGCTAATGCACTATCACCTCTTAGAGTGGGATAGGGGCATTCCGTATTGGATACTTTTCCCAACAACAAGTATGTGGAGCGTTTTGAATATAACCTCCAAAGGTCTCCCTACGCAAAGATGCGTCTGCCTGATAATGTACTAAAAACCACATGGATTAAGGGGATGAAAGACTAGTGGATAGAGACAATGAATATTATGGGTAAAGGTGATATCTATCAAGAAGAATATGCTAACATTATTAATTTATGTATTAGGTGATTGAGGGGCAGTACAAGACTGAAACTAGCAGAACGTGATATGATCACCAGGGACAACAAAATCTCTGGCGGAAGCATTACTCGTACTGAAATCGGCAACCTACTGGAAGATTTCAAAATGGATATCCTCGGACACTTGACAACACAATTAGACATCATGCAAGCCAAGTAGAAGCAGGCCGAAGTAGAACAGAAACTGGTTATTGTTTTCCCTCGATGCATAAAGAAACTTAGCCATAAATAATGTCCGCTGGATATGGTACAGACCTGTGCCATATGCACTAAAGAACATGGCATAGAAAATTGTCCATCACTCCTAGGATTAAAAGCGGTCTTCAAAGAGGTAGAGGAAGAAACAGAACCAGTATACCTGTTAAATCAGCATCGCCAATGGCAAGCATGACAAACAGGTATGCCTACCATCCCATCTTCATTCTTTCATCCCCCACAATATAATTCTCAACAATACACAGGAGCTACATGGCAGAACCAGCCACATTTTCCTAATTGGTCACCACAAGCATTTTCTATGCCATATTGGTCCAATCAATCAAATCCAAACAATAGTTGGTCAAATTCCTCTTACTTTCCACCATTCTGGTAGAACAATCCATATCCATCTCAATGGTCCCCCTCCACTTCACAAAACCAAAACTGGAAATCAAGCTCACAAAGACCTACAAACCAACTAGCAGGAACAATCGCCCTACCTCAACCTACACTACCAGCACCTTACACATTGCAACAGAATCCTCAACCCAATTTATGACCACAACTCCCAGCCCAGCCCAACCCGAATCCCAACAATAGACCAATCCAGTCGGTATAAATTATTGAAGGGCTGGATCCAAAAATTGAGTTGAGAGAGTGTAATGAACTCAAATTGAGGTTTGGACGGATAATTGAGTCAGAGGGTGATAAAAATATACAATTATAAGAACCACTACCTGTAGAACAAACACCTCAAACGGAGAATACAGTTAAATAGAAAAGCCACGAACAAACTATTACCTCTTCTCCACCATTCCCAGAAAGATTGATTATACCTCGCCCAATCGAATATCCCGATTTCGATCTCCTGGGAGAATTAAAAAATCTTTGTGTAAAAATACCCCTCCTCCAGGCTATTTAGGACATTCCAATCTATGCAAAAACCATTAAGGAATTGTGTACCAAAAAGCCTACGAGGAAAATAAAAGCAACACCAACTGTCCATGTAGTCAGAACTTTGTCTGATTTATTATCAGGCAGAGAAACACCAGTGAAATATGAGGACCCAGGAAACCCTATAGTCATAGTACAAATAAATGGATGTTCCTTTCCTAATGCATTAGTTGATCTAGGGGCAGCCATTAATATTCTCACAACAACAACCTGTCAAAGACTTGGCATCACAGCCTTAGATCCAACTATGACCTTGCTGGAACTTGCTGATCGATCAATTGTCAAACCAGAAGGGACATTACAGGATGTAATGGTGTCTATAGATTCTTGGGAATACCCAACACATTTCTTGATTATTAATTTTAGAAATCGGCTAGATGGACATCTGCTAATATTAGGAAGACCTTGGCTAGTGACCGGAGATGCTTATATAAGCTGTGGCACAAGGAGTGTGACTATAGCAAGAGGAAGTAATGTGAAGAACCTAGCTTTATATCCTCTAGCTCAGCCAAGCCTAACTATAATAAAAACTAGGAAACAACCTATAACATATTTAACTAAAAATATTCAATCACCACTAACTGTAGCAGATGCTCTTGAATTTAATAATCAAACAGAAGATGACATTATTAACACTTACATTAACCACCCAGCTACCGTATCTAATCTAAAATGTCACATGATTGAAGCAGCCCTGGATAACGAAATTAAAGAAGATCCCTTAAAAGATATCAATGACCAAATAATACCAACAACAACTGTTTATAACAACAAACCCATTGAAATTGAGCCAGGGAAAGTCCTAAACATTAACAAAAACCTGACTGATGACCAGCAGCAGAGGCTTATCCAACTCCTTAGAAAATATAAAGAGGCTTTCACTTGGGATTACCCATATATGAAAGGGATTGACCCCCAATTATGTATGCACCACATATATACTGAGAAAGATGCGAGACCCATTCGACAACCTCAACAAAGATTAAACCCTCACCTAAAGGATGTTGTTAAAGATGAACTATAGAAATTGTTAGATGTAAATTTCATCTATCCTATATCTGATAGCAAATGGGTTTCTACATTAGTTGTGGTTCCTAAAAAGAATGGGAAGTGGTGTATATGTGTCAATTACAAAGAACTTAATAAAGCAACACAAAAAGATAATTTTCCCATCCCATTCATCAACCAGGTTCTAGACACATTGGGAGGTAAAAAATTCTTCTCTTTCCTAGATGGCTTCAGTGGCTACAACCAAATCCAAATTGCCCCTAAAGACCATGATAAGACTACCTTCACCTGCCCCTAGGGGATGTTTTCTTACACGGTATTACCTTTCAGACTATGAAATGCACCTACCACATTCCAGGGAGCCATACTCAGCATTTTTTCAAACTTGATAAATGAGGGACTCGAGGTGTACATGGACGATTTTAGACCCTATGGAAATGACTTCAAGCCGGCATTAAAGACGCTGGATAAAGCCCTGCAAAGATGCATTGCTACTAGGATCTTCTTAAGCCACGAGAAATGCCACATGGTGATGACTGAAGGCCTCATCCTGGGTCATTACATCTCAGCAACTGGAATTCAGGTAGATCTAGCAAAAATTCAGATAATCCTCTTAATACCTACCCCCTGCACTCAAACTAAGGTACGTAGCTTTTTGGGATTTTTTGGATATTATCGAAGGTTTATAGAGAACTTCTCCCAAATTGCTGCATTATTATATGCTTTGATAGGAAATATCAATTTTATATGGATTGACAAATGTGGCATTGTGTTTGAAGAATTAAAACGACTAGTATCAACAACCCCAGTATTATGGGGCCCGAACTGGGATTTACCATTCCAGATTTCATCCGATGCATCAGATACGGACATTGGGGCAGTTCTCAGCCAAGAGGAAGATAAGAAACCTTATGTGATATACTACATCAACAAAAATTTAACTCCTGCTAAGTTGAATTACATCGTGACCGAGAAAGAGTTTCTAGCTGTAATCTATGCTATTAACAAATTCAGACACTATATAACAGGATACCCTGTGGTTTTGTATACTGATCACTTTGCTATCAAATATTTAGCTAATAAACCTATTACGAATGGAAGAGTGACACGATGGTTAATCCTTTTGTAGGAATTTGACATAACAATCAAGGATCGACCAGGAAAGGAAAATCTGGTGGCAGACTTCCTCTCACGTGTGCCAAGAACAGAAGACGCAGTGGCAGTAGAAGACCAGTTCCTTGATGAGCATATATTCACTCTCACCGTGAAAGCACTGTGGTACGCAGATGTCGCGAATTACCTAGCAGTGGGAAAATTACCCAAGCACCTGATGCCCAGAGAAAGAAAATTAATAGTGCAACGCAACACTCGGTTCTCCTGGATTGGAGGATACCTCTTTCACACAGGAGTCGATATGCATATCCACAGGTGTGTTAGAGAAGACAAAATCTACGATATCCTAAAAGCCTACCATGATGGACCTTGCGGTGGACACTTTGCAGACCGCAGGACTGGACATAAAGTCTTACAGATGGGCTATTATTGGCCCACCATTTTATAGGACGCCAAGAAATTTGTCCAAGCGTGTGATATCTACCAAAGAATGGGCTACCCTAGCCAATCTGACGAGATGCCCCCGCATCCACAGTTAGTCATCGAACCTTTTGAATGTTGGGTGTTAGATTTCATTGGCTCGATAAACCCATTATCTAATCAAAAGACATATATACTGGTTGCAACAGAATATGTGACTAAATGGGTGGAGGCAGAAGCATTACCAAGGGAAACAAAGGACACAATAATCCACTTTCTTTTCCAAATTTTCGTGTGGTATGGCTTGCCCAGAGAAATAATTACGGATGGAGGGCCATAATTTGTAGGCCATAAGATTGCTGCTACACTAAAAAATCATCACATTTTGCACATAATCACATCTCCATACCACCCGCAGGCAAACGACCAGGTAGAAAGTACCAACAAAGAAATCGAGGACATTTTAAAAAAGACAGTCGCCTGGCATAGACGTGACTGGGCTACCCGATTGCCAGAAGCCCTATGGGCATATCGCACGACTTGGAGGAATACCACAGGATACTCCCCATATTAGCTAGTGTTTGGCAAAGAACCTATCTTCCCAATAGAATTTGAAATTCAGACATTGAGGATAGCCCAAGAAGTAGGGTTGGATTTGAATGAAGCACAGGTTAACAGACTACATCAAATCAATGAATTGGATGAAATCTGGCTATCAGCTCTTCAGCATACTGCACTGATTCAACAAAAAAGAGAAAAATGGCATGATGCCCTCATTAAGAAAAAGATATTCCATGAAGGTGACTGGGCACTTCTATATGATTCTAGGTTCCAGGATTTCCCGGGCAAACTCCAAACTAGATGGTTAGGTCCCTACGAGATATAAGAGGTGCATGATAATGGCACCCTTACATTAGCCACCATTGATGGGTCTAGTTACTCTTTTAAAGCAAATGGACATCGAGTATGCCTCTACCACAAATCGCTTACAAGGGAATCCTTTTGCCAACAGATACGTGAAGATTCTACGATACAAATTCTCGCTAAAGAGGGCAACTCTTCGATAGAACCAGTCCAGTGAAGAATTTATTTTTTGAAACCTGTACATAAAAATGCTTTTCTATTTTCTTTCTATTTGATTGGATTTTCTTAGAATAGTAGAGATGATTGTTTATTAGTTTTTTTCCTATTTTCCTTTGTTGTTCCCTACAGGGAACAGCTGTTGTTCCCTATAGGGAACAACACTTTTTCATGAGCATTTTCCTTTGCTGTTCCCTATAGGGAACAACTATTGTTCCCTATAGGGAACAACACTTTTCGTATGCATTTTCCTTTGTTGTTCCCTATAGGGAACAGTTGTTGTTCCCTATAGGGAACAGCTGTTGTTCCCTATAGGGAACAACACTTTTTGCGTGCATTTTTCTTTGTTGTTCCTGAGAGGGAATAAAAATTTTCGTGTGTATTCTCTTTGTTGTTCCCTACAGGGAACAACTGATGTTCCCTACAAGGAACAATTGTTGTTCCCTATAAGGAACAACATTTATTTTGCATGTTTTTCTTGGTTGTTCCCTACAGGGAACCACTGCTATTCCTCGTAAGGAACAACACTTTTTGTGTGAGTTTTCTTTTGTTGTTCCCTTCAAGGAACAACACCTTGTGAATATTTTTGATAACACCCTTTCTTCCCCTTGAATGATCAGCCCTAGACCATCCCAGTTCACTCTTTATGATCCTCTTTATGGTATAAAAGTACAATACATATTTAAGGACAACTAGTATGGAGTCTACTGGAACAGGAAAATATCTTGAATATTATCATATTTAACAAGATTGCTTTGTGATGATCGAAAAATAAAGGACACAATTATCTATATCACTTCACTATCCTCATTTCCACTATAAATCAAACTGATTGATTATCTGTACCATGTTGGTTCTCCCCTGTCTCGTATAACTCTCTCTATTTATTACCAATAAGATTATGGGTATATTTTTTTCTATTGATATGTTCAAACTTATTCCGCCATCCCTACTCTTAAGGAGTGCTGAGCCACCCTCTATATATATATATATATATATATATATATATATATATATATATATATATATATATATATATATATATATATATATATATATATATAGATATATATATATTCACTAACAATTGTATGAATTTTTTTCACAGATGGAGGATAGGGGGTCTCATCACGAGCCAGCTATCAGGCGGAAAGAGTCGATTGTGCGGACACAACCAACCTCCCTACGAGCCTAAGACTCTCTAGTGACAAACAAGACAAACAAGATCTATCCTTCTCTAAACATGCATTATGATATGAGATATCAAGTGTTTTGTTCTTACCTTTGTCCAAACGTTGTTGTAGAAGTCCAAGCTTTGTTGATCTGGATGAGCTCCTCCTTTTCTCCAAAACCTGCAATCACCAACAGTCAAACCATTAAATAGCACCTGATTATAACATAAAACAAAGCATATTCAACATGTAGACCAAGGAGTACATGAAATAACTCATAAACAACAAGTTATTGAGAAGAATGGACTCATTTGCATTAATAGGTAACAAAAAGAACAAATACAACCTGAGCCTTGGTGTTGTGCAAGTCCTTTCCAGGGTCCATCAAGAGTTCTCCTTTACTTTGACAAAGCACACCCACTTCCAAATAGAACAAGCAAAGATGGCAATCTCTCCTCACAAGCTTCTAAATGGGAGTCCTAATTCCTGCAGCATTTACCCTTAGAAAATGTATAGCTTCAACCTCCCCTCCTTCTGGCCCAATGCCTGTATTTATAGTGCTCAAGAGGAGGTTAATCAGGCCCACCATCAATGGGATAATCCCCTCTTTGGGTGGGATAGCTCCCTTATTGATGGGATAAGTTCCTGTTTGGTAGGAGTGCATGAACCATCTGGAGGCGCTCAATACACGTCGAACAACCTTCTAGAAAGCTCTAGAAATGACCACAAGTAACTTTTTAAAGATGAAACTTGCGCATTCTAACCTTTACAGGGGGACGCACCTGCCCCCTTACATACAGAGCGTCTTTGGACGCATCTTTTGTTAACATTGGGAGCGTCCCCGCAGGTAAGGTTGAGAGAACCTACATCCCCAGAGATAAATATATTTATACAAGACTTTCTCTCTTTTTTGGAGTTTGACATGGAGAGCAGAGGCATAAGACTTGCCTAAGAGGGTAGCATGACTGTTGATTGAGCCATACTAACTGTAAATAGTCATGGTGACATTTTTTAGAGTAACAGATTGCCCCCTAAAGTGCGAAGCCTGGAATAGATTAGGGTTTGTAATATCTAGGAAGGGTGAAGCGCTTTATCATTTCAAGGATTATCCCGTGGAGAGCCTGGTCAGAACCTGCAATTTTCAACACAAAATACATGTATAAGATTATATCATCACTGAGGTAGGCATTCCCATACTCAGATTAAAACTTTAACTAACAGACTAACTACTCTGATACGGGAATGATCTTGCAGTACATCAAAATCATAGACTTTTGTAGACACAGTATGGACGCAACCATCTGTTTATGATTAGTCTACTTAGATAATGAATACAAAACTCCACGCAGCCTGGATGGTGGAAACTAGATCCAGGGTCTTCATTTCTACTTCCCGAATTGGTACGATTCTAGCCATGCGAATAAATGAGTTGATGTCGAACATGGTAGAAACCACTTGATTACCAGTTAATGATGTAAACTGTTAACAAGCGTGAGAGAGACCACCAGTAATGTCAATGGTTCTCAAAGTACCCAGTACAATCCATGAGATGTGAATGAATGAGTTGATGTCAAACATTTCACAGAATCCTTCGATCGAAAGTCAATGATGTAAACTGATGTTAAAGGCAAGAAACCTGCCATTGATGCATGCAGACTTCAAGGTACTGATGATTTCTAAGTCATCTCTCTAAATAATGTGCTGATGTCGATAGAAAGCGACCCGTTGCAGGCAAGCCCGCAACATGAAATCATTGTTCAAGTTGAAGAAATGTTGCTGTAAGGACTGACTCAGGGATGGTCAAATGGATGACAAGTATTTTGCAGATGAAAGTTTTACTTGCAGACCTCTTGAACACATAACGACACGATAGATGGCTTGGTGACGAATAACTCAAAGTTAATCCCCAGAACCCGGCTAAAGACTTTAAAAGTGGTTTGATCAACTGTGAGGTAAAAGATTTCCCAACCCAAGTGAATGAAAAGTGTCGTGTTCAAGAGTGGTAATAAAGTTTCTTTTGAGACAAAAGGTAACAAACAGGTTCATTCTTCTCTCTTTTCCCCCACCATTTCTGGCAAGTACCTCTTTATTTTTAACAAGCTTGAGGAGGATAACATATGCTTGATTATAAGCTCATCCTTCGGATGAGTCCAACCTAGTTTTGATTCGAACCCTAGGAAGGAGTGGTTCGTTCCTGTTTGTAATTGAACAGGTCCTTTACTGTGAAATGTTTAACGAGCCCAGTATAGGAGAAACTCGGTGTTTTTCAATTTTAGAGAGTCTGAAAAACTTAAGAAGACTCCAAGTTGAACTTTTTCGTAGATTTGTGTCCCTCAAGCCCGAAAAAGTATAAAATAATACCTGGGGGAACCGCTTGATCTTGCGACCAAGGAGTACTTTCATAATTAGTGCCACTGACTTGAAAAGTAAAAAGCGATCAAGGACACGTCGTTTTATTTCCTTATCGAGTTTGAAACTTCAAAAACCCGGCAATCTTTTCCTGATTTTACGGTCAGAAAAGAGCTATAAGGGGACCGTCTTTTAATTCCATTTTAACGAGTGTAAAAGAAATGCTCGGCAATCTTTTCATATTTTAGGAGTCAGAAAAGGGCTTAAAAGATGACTCTGATATTTTGGTTCGTGAAAAATGACAATTTTCCCTCTAAATCCCTTTGTCCTGCACAAAAGCAACACATTACTCATACCTGTTTAAGATAGGCAAAAATACATCGAAAAACATCTTTTCATGGTGAAAAATGAACAAATTCATCCAAAAAACCTATAAAAAGACTTTTTACCATGTCATTTTTACCATTTTACTGTTGAGGTTGAAAAAAGGGCTTTTGGCAAGAAACTTCCCGTGGTCGCTGCGGAAAATCCGACCGTCAGAATTGAACGCCGTCTCTTCCAGGTATTTTACAACATCCTACTCTTCATTTCTATCCGATTAAAATTGTTTTTTAGGTTTTAGTTTTGTTTTTTGGGAGGGTTTAGGTTTCAAAATGCGCTCCTCGGTGGACGCAGGTGCCCTTCGGGTGACCTGCGTCCCCCGACTTTTTCCTATACAGGAAAATGTTCGGGGGACGCAGCCCACCTTCAGGCCAGCTGCGTCCCGACGCCCTGTGTTCCAAACGCGGGGTGCGTCCTCCGTGGAACGTGGAATTTGAAACCCCAATCCTCACAAATAACCATTTAAATTTCCCCAAATTAATTCTAATCATTATTTCTTGGTGTGTAGGGCACTCACCATGTTGGATTGGAGAGAAAGAGAGCACGAAGAGGTTGATGAAGCTGCAATAGAACACCAACCTTCCCTGGATGCCCTAAAAGCATGCGGGTTATACAAATACTGGGCCATACCGGGCATGAGGGCTCAGGTAAGATTCTTAGAATGGTTGGTTGAGAGATGGAACGTTCAAGAACAATGCTTTTACATCGGAGGGCACCAGCTCGAGATAGAGCCCTCTAATGTAGACTTTCTTACTGGCTTGCCGAATAGAGGTGAGCAACTCAATCTACTCGGGACTAGGCCGGGTGGCCAATCCCTTGTTAGTCTCCGGGAAGATTGGTGCACACCCAATTCACACCATGCGAAAGGCATGGAAATCAAACACATCTCTCTGCGTGAACTCAAAGTTATTGCTTTCACGGTTACCAGAATTTGCAGTGCGGCCGCTTTGCACATTGCTTCTGGGTCCCAAATGCGGATGGCAATTGACTGTTACCAAGGCACCATTTTCAACTGGTGTGATGCTGTGTCGGCTAATATGAAGAGCCAACTGACTAAGGCAAAGAACGGACGACTGAAAACTTTTGGATATGGGCCTTTAGTCATGAGCTTTGCCTTAGAGAGAGTTCCGATGCTGATCCCTCAGCAACTCACTGTTGATATCTTGGGTCCTCGGGAGCCAAAGCTGGTACGATGGGTTGCGGTAATGGCCCGGCATCCTGACGAGGGCGCGGCGGTTGTTCGATTCACTAATAGTTACTTTCACTGGTTAGAGGACCAGGTTTTTTCGATCAAGGACTTTCCGTATGCCGGAGTAGATTTTCGACATGATCTGGACATGGTTCTTCCACAGGGAGAACAATGGGATGACAGAGGTACTTTATTTTTCACAGATTTTCAAATTATGTATTTTTTTGTTTTTTATATATATCGTCTCAAAACTGACAGTAAAATTTTCAAAATGCAGATGTTGGTCCACAGCGCCCAGCCAACCTCCGGCCTTTTGAGAGGAGACATCCAGTTGCACCGGTACCGACCCCACAGGACGCGGCTGCAGAGGTACTAGCTGAGTTGGAGCATGATCTAGAGCGTCTGACGGCAGATATGCATGAGACTACTATGGATGACATTCCTATCAGGCTTCAGCGCTTTGTAGTCGCGGTCCCTGGACCGTTTAGGAGATTTTTGCATAAGGTAGCCCGTGCAGTGGTGTCGTATAGGGAGCACCATCAGTGATTGACTAGTCACTTTTGTAGACACATATGACATTTTTGGCTTTTTGTACTTATCATTTTTGCCGATCATAAGGTGTTTTTCAACCTATGATCGAAGACGATGTATATTTTTGACACACTCCTATCTATATATATATCACTATTACCGGCTTATCTTGTTTAACATATGTGATGAAATGTTTTTAAATTTACTTGCATGATTATTGTAAATGTCTGTCCAACATTCGAGAAGCAATTGCATCTGCTAATGTATTTAAAGACCTTGGAATATGCTGATATTCAATGTAATCAAATTCACGTTCCAAGAGACGCACTCTCAAAAACAACCTTAATAACACAGGATTTCTAATGGCATAAACTCTATTAAGTTGTAATACAACGAGTTCAGAATCTAACCTCACTATCAAACGTCGAATTCCAAATGAAATAGATTCGGATAATAATTCAACCACTGCACTGTATTCTGCAATGTTGTTCGTTGTTTGACCGAGGCTTACCCCATGCATAGAAACTAACTCGTCAGAGGGTGAATAGATAACCCAAGCTGCGGAAGAGATATTTCGTGTACTACGACAAGCACCATCAGCAAATCCAATGTATGTTTGGAGAGGCGTCGACATCTGCAATATCAAGAGTAAAACCAAGATAAGCCAGAATAACGACGAAAAACACACTCTCTAAGCTAAGCACACTGACTAAACTAACAAACACGCTAGCTAGAAAGAAAATCTAACCTATCTAAAAATTTCTCCATACCCACCATTTAAGCATAATACCTCTTTAGGTAAAGTCCATTTCTGGGTTTACCCAAAGAGTCCCCATCAAAATCAACCAGCTCATAAGCCCCTTTTGCTAGCTTTCGCTTTACAATGTAGGGTCCATGCCACATAGGAACGAATTTTCCAGCACCTAGCTTATCGTTAGCTTGATCATATAATAGCACTAGGTCTCCCTCCGAAAAACTTCGAGGGGTCACATTTCTATCATACTGAGCTTTCATTCGCTTCGCGTGAGTCTCGATAGCCAATGTAGCGTCACGTTGAGTCTCATCTAATTTAGCCAAGTACAATAAACGTTTCTCCTCTTCGGAAGTAGCTGGAAGTAATTCGACAGCCATTTGAAGTGATGGGATTTCGCATTCAATGGGTAACACAGCTTCCAAGCCATAAACTAGCTGGAAAGGAGTGAACCCTGTTGAATTTTTCACTGAGGTTCGGTATGCCCATAGTGCTGAAAATAACATGTTGTGCCAATTCGACCGATGAACACCAATGGTTCGTCGGATCATGATAACCAAAACTTTATTGATAGACTCAACCAAACCATTGGCTTGCGGATAATAAGGAGTAGAGCTGTCGTGGCGCAAACCAAGCTGGCTTGTAAGCTCAGTCATCATGATGTTTCGAAAATGGCTCCCATGGTCAGTAATGATTGCTTGTGGGACACCAAACCTAGTTATGATATGATTGAATATGAAAATTGCAGCTGTTTTGCCGCTTGCGTCGAATGTAGGCATCGCCTCGGCCCATTTAGTAAAATAATCAACCGCGAGGATGATATATGCATGCCCCCCGGCCGAGTGAGGGTTACAAGTAATAAAGTCGATACCCCATTTGGCGAATGGACCAACGGCAATTATAGGGTGGAGAGGAGCAGGTGGAGCGCGCATCTTGCGATCAAACACTTGACAGTTGTGGCACTTCCTGACGGCAATGATACAATCTTTAAACATAGACGACCAAAAATAGCCAGCGCGCAACACCTTCTGAGCTGTGGCATACCCAGACATATGACCGCCACATGCTCCAGAGTGACAATCATTCAAAACTCTCTCAGCCTCTTCGTGAGTTAAACAACGTCGAAAAACTAAGTCTGCCCCCCGGCGATAAAGTGTATCTCCAATAATTTTGTATTGCTGGGATTGAAACCGAATTTTTCGACGTTCTGCTTTGGAAGCTTCAGGCCGAAAGGTTTGGGTTTGGAGATAGATGATTATATCCCCGTACCACGGATCTAAAGTACTGATAAGAAACAAAGATTCGTCCGCAATGGACTCCTCTGCCACAGTCTCTGTGTCAGCACTCGGGAAATCACACATCAATTCCGCAAAAACTAAGGATTTCTTAGACTTGGACTTCTCGAACTCCAAGTCGAACTCTTGCAGGATAACGATCCATTTAGAGTACTTGCCCCCTAGCAGTTGTTTTGTCAAAATATAAATCATAGGGTTGCAATCCGAAATAACTGTAGTTTTACGGAGAAGAATGTAGTGACAGAAACGCTGGACAGCTTGAACGGCTGCCAGGGCCAATTTCTCCACATGCGAATATTTTAACTCAGTGGGATTTAAGGTCCTACTAAGATAATATATCACATGTTCCGCTCCGAATTCATCTTCTTGAACTAACACCATTCCAATGGTGGAATGCGAAGCTGCGAGGTATAAGAAGTAGTCCTGGTTGTAGTTGGGAGGATGCAACAACGGTGCATGGGTCAACGCGTGTTTAAGTGCATCAAAAGATTGTTGGGCAATCTCGTCCCAAAAGAATTGTGCGTTCTGTTTCAACAACCGTGTAAAACCTTTAGTGACCTCGGCGTAGTTTGGGATGAATCGGCGTAAAAAGTTTGCTTTCCCTTGCAAACTTTGGAGTTGGCGCAAACTCGAAGGAGGAGGCAATTTGATGATAGCTTCGACCTTCGAGGGATCGACGCGAATGCCGGTTTTTGAAACAACAAATCCCAGCAATCGACCTGTTTCTATATAGAAAACACACTTGTGGGGATTCAACCGAATTCGATAATGCCTACACCTCATAAAGATTGCTCGTAGGTGGACAAGGTGATCAGCTCGATGTAAAGAATGAGCAGGCAAATCATCGAGATACAGTTGCACAATGTGCTTGATGTCATGAAATGCATAAGACATCGCCCGTTGAAAAGTGGCTCCGACATTCTTAAGCCCAAAAGGTAATTTGCAATAAGCAAATGTCCCCCATGGACAAATGAATGCCGTTTTTGGTTGGTCGGCAGGTAGAATATTGATTTGATTATAGCCCGAAAAACCATCCATAAAGGAAAACATTTCACTTCCGGCACAATCATCAATAATTTGATCGATATAAGGCGTAGGATAGTTGTCTTTTGGACAAGCTCGATTTATATCCCTATAGTCGATATAGATTCTTATTGTTCCTTGTTTCTTGTTGACCGGAACAATATTCGATACCCAATCCGTTAACGGGATCGGATAAATGAAACCTGCTTTCAACAGCTTTTCGACTTCTGCTTTAATCGCAGCCGCTTTTCGAGGGTGAATCTGACGCAACCGTTGCCGGACGGGTTTAGCATCCGGGTAGGTCTTTATTTCATGAACAACAATGGCAGGATCGATTCCCGGCATTTCCTCGTAAGACCAGGCAAACACATCGCGGAATTCTTGGAATAGGGCCTTGTAAGTTTGGATTTCTACTTTTGTACAAGCGGCACCTATATGAATGTTTTCCTCAATTCCGAGCTTCACTGAAATATCAATGGGAATAGTACGAGAAATATTCCCTAAATTCAACTCTGAATCAGAATGTTTCGTTGGATCCTGAGCGTCTTTGACATATTCAGCGGTAAAGATAGATGAAAAATCATTTTCAAATGCATCATCCTTAGGTAAAAACGAAGATCTGTGATGGAGATCCTCCCATGGTAGATCGTCTACACTTAGGATTTCGCGAATTTGTTCGTCAGATGACACGACTTCGGGAAACGCTATCCGTTCTAAGGTTGAGGTGAAAAGTGATTCTTCACTGACCACATTCATTTGGTCGATTTCGGTTGAACGCGAGTCGGTAAAAGACATGACAGCTTCATAAGCAATTTCATATGGACTCAAAGGCATAGCATCACCGAATGAGTCTATCTCAGAGTCAGATGGGACAATCCAAGGATCATCATAAATAATGTTTTCTGATGTAATCATATGAATTGTTGCAAATGAAGGTTCTACGCTGAGTGGAGGGAGAGGAAAAGTTCCCAGTAAACCGGAATCCTTAACTAAACCTACACCAACGTCCCTATAAGGGATTGTCGTCTTACCGACATGCTGGATACTCTCTGAAGAGGCTGGGTCGGATGAAAAGTATGTCAGCTGATCAATAGTCACGATCTTACCGTTATATGGAAACTTAATTACTCTGAAGACTGATGAAACGACCGCTGTCATAGCATATGACCAACTTCGACCCAAAAGAAGGTTGTAGTCTAGAGGGGCATCAACCACTTCCACATCCAGACTAACGGTTTTACCTTCTACCCCTATAGGCAATTCTTGTAGAATACCAAACGGACGAACCCACGGCCATCAAAGGCCTTAAGGATGGTGGGGGATTGGTTCAACGAAGGAGAACCAAGCGATCTCCAACATTGAATCGACATAATACACGTAGAGGCTCCCTCATCAATCACAGTCCGATGAATAGGCCTGTTTTTTACTATCACTGGAATTTGGAAAGCCATTTGATGGGGGAGACTTGGTGTACTATTTTCTAGATCGAAGATTATCAGGTTCGGGTCCTGAACATCAACAGCTCCGATAGCCGACAAAAGTAATTTTCGTTGTGCTGGGCATGATTGCAGCACTTCTAATGCCGACATTGCTGAGGGTGAAAAAACTAAGTCCTCAACAATGTTGTAATTTGGGCTGCTCTCGCATGTGGATTGAAAGCAGACCTTCGAAGTACACCCTTGGCGGGCGGTTTAATTACTAAGTCCGGGTTAGGTTTTTCGATCTGTAGTGGATCGGAACCAGGAGCTGAGGTTGATGGGTTAGAATGAGAAGATTCTGCTTCCTTACCATCAACAGGAGCCTTACTACCATAATCTTGCGATCGAGTCGCAATCCTCACATGAGACATCATCAAAATGGGTTCTTCACTGGCATTCGATGAAGAACCTATCATCTTATTCTCCTGCTCCGGAAATGGATTTTTTAACACAGCAGGAGTGGGAGAACCTTTGACTATTTTCACAACCTCGGCCCGATGAGGGCAATCTCTCGTAAAATGATCCTCTTCACAAATAAGACAAGGATATCGAGGTTTGCGCTTTTCGTCATTGGTTTCCAACTTTTCAGTTTTCTCCTTCGGAGCCTTGCCTGCTTTAGCCTTCTTCTTTCCTTTCTTCTTTCCACCGTTTTTTGATTTGGCCGTAGAGGACTCTACAGCGTGAATATCGGCGGTAAGTTCAGGAGAAGACTCTCCTATCGGAGAATCAGGCAAAGTGATAATTGGAGTAGTTGAAGCCTTGGAAGACTTCTTCTTGCTCTTCGTATTCATGATACCAATCATACCATCCGCGGCATGAGATCCCGAAGGAGCAGTAGCGATTTGATTCCACTTTGGAAGATCCGGAATCTTCTCGTGTAACGTACCCGACTGAGTGTAAACTAAGTCAAGGTATTGTGCCTGAGCAATGACTTGCTCCTCAGTAACTACTCCGACCTTAGCTACATCTTCAGTAATCTTCGGTAATAATGATTTGAAAAACCATTCAGCTAAGATTTGGTCCGGGATAAAAACTTTCACTAATCTCCTTCGACGTCTCCACTCATGAATGTGATCAGAAATATACGTGGACGTTGATTGTTTTAGTGAAGTTAATAACTCCGTTCCGTTATCGTATCTGACCGGCAACTGAAAGTGAGTTAAGAACGAGGTAGCTAACTGGCTAAAATTGTAAAAAGAGGCCCGTGGTAATTCAATGTACCACTTGGCCGCGAGACCAATGAGTGTACGCTGGAAAAGACGTAAGCGGATCGAATCATCCGAGATAGAATTTGAAGCACACCAGAGGTGGTAAGTCATCACGTGATTGGACGGATCCTCTCCAGACTTACCTTCGAACTTGGGTATATCACTGGGCAACTTATTTGGCATTGGCAGCCAGAACTGAAGATATTGAATTGGATCATTTGTTAGGCGCGTCAAGTCTGGTAAATCCAAAGTTGCGATAAACGGTAACTGCCGGTTAGGATCTCTAAAACTCTGGGTCACAATACCAGCCCCAGGAGGAGGATATCCAGGATAACTAGGAACAGGAGTCGCATTTGGGATATTATATCCTCCTGGAAAACCAGGATTAACCGGACCGTACTGGGGTTGTTGAGGTTGTTGATAAGTGTACCCAGGATACGGTTGATACTGGTAAACCGGTTGTTGGACAGCTTGCCCATGTTGGTACTGTCCCTGGTACGGAGTTTGAACAAATTGAGGTTGAGTAGTGACAACCGTACTTATACCAGGCTGACCTATAGGCATCTGGACCATGGTTTGAATCGTAGATCCAGACAAGGGTAAAGATGTCTGAGGCGTGGTTACAGGGACAGTAGAAACTGGAGCCGTCGATACTCCAGAAGTAAGTATGGTAGATGTGGCGGTAGTTGCAGCAGCTGTTTGAGATGGAGTACTAGGTGCAATTGGCGGCTGAGTAACTACCTAAGTTACAGAAGTTTGAACATTTGACTAGACAGGTTGCGGTTGCTGGGGTGGACCAGAAAATACGGGTTGTCCAGCTTGAGGAACCATCTGTATACTTGGCTGCAACACCTGTTGACCCTGTGATGGATCCCACACTAACATTCCAGGGTATTGACCCGTGACAGGTTGAGGATACTGAGATCCATAACCGGATTGAGGGTAGGATTGATAATTGTAAGGTGTAGTTCCCATACCTAGAACATATGACTGACCTTGAGGCGGTTGATAACCTTGACTCGAGTATTGACCTTGAGGTTGATAACCTTGAGGAAATACTGATACTGGGGTTGACCTTGACCTTGAGGTTGGTACCCTTGAGGTTGATAACCTTGGGGTTGATACCCTTGAGGTTGCCATCCTTGAGGTTGCCATCCTTGAGGTTGATATTGATACTGAGGTTGACCCTGGGGTACATATTGAGGCTGGGGTTGACCTTGAGGCACGTATTGCACCATAGGTAGTAGGTACATACTGACTTTGAGGTTGCCCCCCAGACACAATTTGTGTACCTTGAGGTTGCCCCCCAGGCGTTAACTGCGGTTGCCCCCCAGGCGGTAATTGGCCACCTTGAGGTTGGGAAACAGGAACTGAACCTGACATCATGTAAATGTATCCTACACCCAATGGTATATTACCACTGTTTCCAGCAAATAACCCATGATCAACGGGTTGAGGAGATGCCCCCGCAAAGGTACCAGAAAGTGATTGATACCCAGTGGGAACAGAAGGACCGCCGTGTAAGAAAGATTTAGGACTTTGAGTAAACACGGACGACTGACCAGACATATTTACAGGAGTATAAATACCTCCAGGTGGAAAAGGAGTACGAGGTGTAGAAAAACCTACCCCTGAGTTGTCTAAAAAATTGGTTAACGCAAGGTACCAAGAAGTACTTCTAGGAGGACTGTAAAAGATGGATTCATGCTCCCTTAGATCAATAGTAAGTTGACCTTCAAGGTTAGAGACACCTATATCCTCATCTGGAGCAAGTTCTTCTATAGCAATCAAACCAATAGGAATATTTTCGGTGATAATTCTTTCTATTCTCGGTGAATCTGGAACACTAGAAGTCGGAGTAATAGGTTCAGATATTTCAGGTTCTTCGCCTGTATCACTAGCAGACGAAAAA